>OZ026617.1:52293251-52743251 GCA_964020975.1 Hermodice carunculata
ACATCATTCTGGCAAACCATAATCCAAGAGACCTTAGCGAGCAGACATTAACCTGACAATTGCCATCTCAAAAAGTGGTAGTCTGGCGTTCCCAACAATTAGAATGAGTAATTATCCTTGACGTCGCAGTTATGACAGACAACGTTAGACATATCTCTGGATGTTTACATCGTTTACTGAACAAACAACACAAGGGTAAAATATCACGCACATCAGGACGTTTAACTTTGCTATATTTTCTTCTTTCCCTTTGAATGATGCAAATTTGTCCTATGAAGGTTTTGGTCTTCTGTTTCTAGGGATATCAGTGTTGTCAGTTGGCTAATTGGCTCTTTATGGCTTGTTTGTTGCGACATGTTAATGACACATTTTGGTGTGGATACAGTTCAGCTCAAAAAGATGTCTGTAAGAAACAAAAATAATATTGTTTAAAATCGAACTATAACGTCGATTTACGTAAGTGCAGCCAATATATAGATCAAAATGAACAATTAGTTCAGGCCTGAATAATTTGGAGTGCTTGACTATCAGAAAAATTCACTGGTCTCATCCGAGCGATTGGAATCTTTGTGTTAAACAACTGTGCGGTTTATAAATGTGTATTAATCCGTATATTTTACTCGCGTCATGTACAATTCATTTCATTTTATCAAAACATGCATGGAGGCTTGTTCAGTTATGACTGCTCTTTTATGAGCCTCTGTTATGTTCAGACTCCCGGGTAATTCTGCGCACGAACATCACTTTTTCTTTTTTGTCGTCTATGTTGGAGACACCTGAATTTGACTCATCTCCTGCATTACAGCTAGGTGTTCAATTTTTGCATCTCTTGCAGGTACCACGTGCAAAGCATGCGAATAAGTAATTGGAACTTGTTCCTCAAGCCCCCATAGTTTCTCCATGTTCCAACAATCAGCTAAGATGACCGTGTGGGATGAACATCCCCAATGATGCAAATGATGAACAATGAAAAACAACCTTAACTTCTCTGCCAATAGGCTATGCAAATATTAAACAGATTGGCCAGATAAATACACGTACTAGTCCAGTCTGAAAGACGTGAATGCCAGAAATCAGCAAAAATGACCCGAAGGACATGCAGGCACTAGCGCCATGTAAATTTATGCATGTGCCGCCCAACCTTACCGTGTCTAATTCAGCTGTGACAGCTATGCTGGTTCCCGCCAACGCAATATCTGCAGGGTTTGTCTCTAAAAGTTTCATGGAAGTTCAGATCATGGTATGTTTGCTGTCCATGCCTCTAATGCACTTGCCAGCCCAGGCAACTAGTCTGCCTGGTATGAGATGCACCTGTACTGCATTGTAATCTGTACAGCAGATAATGATACAAGCTATGGCACAGCAAACGGCTTACTTCATAAGTTAACCATAGTCCATCCTGTTTCACTCCTCACAGCTTCACGGATAAAGCCAGTATATCCTCTGGGTATGAGTCCCTCCATAGGCAATATTTGGAGACGAGGAGACAAAAGCCTCGGAATAAAAATGTTCCAGGACCATGCCTAGTTCCCCCTATATGGTGGTCACTGATTCACCTGGAGCAGTAGCCAGCAAATTCAGCATTACAGGGCGGTAGCCTGAAGTGCTCCGAGTCATAGGCAGAACAGAGTCCCTTTAAATGATGACATTAATACCGACACTAGAGACTCCATAAAGGTCCACAGTCCATCACTTAGATACAGACCAAGAGAAACAAAGGGACAGATTCCTGGTGTGTTATGTATGAACTACTTTACCTTGAAAATAGACCACTAGAAATCTTATAAGAGCTCCTACAATAAATCCTGCATTGAAGAAATTAAGCCAGATTGTATGTAGTAGTCAGTATCACAGGTACCTCATGTTCAAACGCTTATTCCAACCTCAACTCTTGGTCTAATTTGTTATGGAACCTAAACTGATTTACTCCGTACAGCAGCTTGCATACTTGTTCATAAAGAGTGGGGATAAGGGCCAGCGCTAGTATACCGGTAAAAATGATATTTGCATTTAGATACCCAAGTGTGTGTGTGTGTGTGTTGGGGGAGGGGGGGGGGGCAAAGGATCTGGCGGATAAAGTATTTTTCTTTGCAATTTCTGATAGCCCAGGTAATCCCATTCGAGAATCCAGTTGGTGACCATGCGTCACTGTTGAGCATTTCGGGGCATATGGATACTAAGGCGGCCATCATTGAAATTCAGTTTTTTCAGCAATATCTCAAGAACTAAGCATGCTAGATGAAATTTCTATCTATACCAATGTTTTCATGTTCAAAGAATCAGATGAGACCACTTTTGAAGAGCTGTAATGCTTACGTAATACAGAATTCAATATGGTCGCTGGGCAAGGTGCACTGACTCATCAAAATACGCTTTTTACTACATCTGCATTCAAATTATAGTTTTCAGTGAAAGAATGTTATCTCTTTAGTCATTGTAGGGTACTTATGTGCCATCTTTAAGAAATTAACTCCTTTATGACCTGAAAACGCACTGCCTTAGGGGCCATGTCACTTGTCACGCTGCACTGCATCTGACTTTAGGGGTTGGAGGCTCATCACCTATTGATGTTAATTTGCTCACAGCGTGATAAACGATACGCAAGTGAAAAAAAATCAGAAAACGAAGCGAGTTCCAGGTTGCAATATACACACAAAATACAGACGTTGCCACATAACCATCACTATATAGTCCTAATGTCACTAGCACATTTATAGAATCTGATCGACTCACCTATACTATTAACTTCATTATAGGTATATGCCAACTGTGTCTTTGGACCGGAAGGGGGCTCTTATCCTGTACTTTTAAGATAGCAATTTGAATGAATGTTGCAAAGCGGTTTAAGAGAATTATTAAACCCTATTCAACAGCATTCTTTGGTGCACTCTGAGCATTAAGCATACTGAGTGAGCTGGGGAAAGCTATTGATGAATATATAAAATGACGATTTAAGGGTTAAAAACAATGAACACTTCATAAACACACTCTGACAGGTATTTCCAAATTTTATTTGTTTCATTCTAGCTAGGGCAATGGGTTGTTAATGCATTTTAGTGCAGTGTGGTATACAAGGACTTGCAGCCATTGTTAGTACAGCTTTTGCCGCCATTGTTGGTGCGGCATTACGGCCATTGTTGGTGCGGCATTGCAGCCATTGTTGGTGCGGCATTACGGCCATTGTTGGTACGGCAATGCAGCCATTGTTGGTGCGGCATTGCAACCATTTTTGGTACGGTATTGCCCTTGCAATGGTGCATAATATGCAGGAGGAACCTGGTAGATAAATTGACCAAATGAGTAGCAATGTGCATTTGCCAACTTCGCTTGCCAAGGTTGCTGCGATGTCAAAACTGGGTGGGGCGTGGTGCATCAACTACCAGTATTATTATTGATCTGAAAAATTGGTGTCTGGTTAAGGTTAACTGCTCAGGCCCTTTCCAGGAAAAGATAAATCTTGACACTCGGTGGTAAAGTTGTTGAATAAAAAGCCTTGCTTTACGGTGTGATTAAGCACGCATATAAAAGTATAGCGACAACATGATAAAGAATACATATGCCCTTGTCTAGATGGCATATCTACTTGCTCACAGTTTGAATGGATTCCCGCAGTTTGCAGAAAGACATTGACATCTTCAGCGGGATTACTTTTGTGAACGCCATCCAATACTCCTGTCTGAACCATTCCGTGATTGGTGTTCTACTTTATTTGCGCGTGGAGTTTCTAAGAGCTGAACTGCCAAACTAGAATTTGTAGAAACATATGCTATTTTGCTTGGATGTTGTGTTTGTATTCATATGTTTAGGATCACTTATTTGTCTGCATCTTTGTTTTGCATGTTTGACTTTGGAAGAGTCACACTTTCTTCTTCCCCAACTTTGTTTTAACATGATCTTCCACACTATCATTTGAGTGGTATCTTTCATCATAAGATGAAGATGCAGCAACCGAACACATAAACTTCTCAAAGCAAAGCTGCTGTCATTCTTACACTTTGTTGTAAAAGAAGTTTGCTACGCAGTGCAGCGTGCGACATTTTATGCAGCCAGTATGCATGTTCTCATATATCATTTCAATTAGCTCTGTTTGAAAATCATTCTCTTTTCAGATTGTTTACACTGCATTGCATATAGTCAACCTCGGATTTTATTTCAAAAGGGTTTTTGTTCGATTATTGGCAATTTTATATGCCTAGAGTTGTCATTGTGGTTAAGAGACCTTGGTACTGTATATGGAATTTGAAACGTAAGCTCCTGAGAAAAATGTACAAGTGACGATGTATTGGCAAATATGCGTAGAAGAAATTTAAAACAAAGATATAATGATCTGTGGAAGATCAGCAAAAAGGAATTAGTAAGAAATTACGACCGAGGAAAGAAATCACAAACCTCAGATGAACAACTGCCCAGAATGCTATAACTATTATGTTTTGTCTGGATATTTCATATTTATTGACATTTTGCTTCACAGTATATATTGCATAAATTATAGGCTGCAAAATGATTGACTATAGAAGGGTAAAGGATGGTTCTTGGTACTTAAGTAAAATGCATAATATTCCCTGGTACACAATATCTAAAGTAAGAGTGTGCCAGTATGCAGTACGACTGTGTCTAGCATTCATGTTTTTATTCATTTAATGCTAAATAATAACCTCTATTTTTAGGCCTAGTAAATATTCATGTTTCCCATAAATGTTTTTGTAATTGCAACAATAAAGAGTGTTTCATATACTTGAAAGCCCGAAATACGATAATTTTAGATTAATGTGATGGAATTATAAGAACGATAACGCTAGACAGGAAAGAAAACCGCTGGAGCAGCCATAGTGTCCCTATTGCTGAGGCGCAGGAATACACAACAGCAAAGAGAGAGAGGTGATTTCACGTTAGGCTATGGTAGAAGAAGCAACGATACGGTCTATGCATTAGTTCACCAAGCGGGGAAACCCCAGCGGAGATTCCGATGTCAGAGCCAGGCGCGCATAGGTTTCCGTGCACAGGCTACAGCGCTACTGAATGAAGCAAGTAACGAGGAGTGAAACACGGACCATGATTTCATCAAAAAACAGAATCTAGGGTGGCTGAAAAAGTATTTGAAACACAAAGGAATGTCAGTTGATGGAAGGAATAAAGCGGCACTTTTATTTTTGATATTTGCCAGTTTGACGACTTTATGAATGACGTTTCTTCCTGGTATCAACATAGTCATTACAGCCCACTACACAACAGTCAGTGGTGGTTTACCATGATAATTCGCCTTGTATTTCAACGTTCTAACTATCAATGCTTTCCGTACTCCCTCTGCCAACGATCAATAATGGTAAACTTCTATACACCTCCTGTATTTGGTCCATTCCCTGCTTTTCTGTCCATGTTGACACGACCAAGTTAAGACATTAGTGTCCGCCATCATGCATTATCGTGACCACTTTTGAGAAGGTGCACAGCACGCCATCTGGTAGCAAAATGATCCGCCCGCATGCCTCGCTTTCGTAATGGGACAACTGCCGGGTTTTCCGTTTGATGAACTTATGTATAGACCGTATTGGACGCATGGAATGCCCTCGTAGTGCAACTGGAAAAAGATTTTTCTGAGTTACACAAACTTCCCTGGCAATGGATCAAGCAGTTTTGCTGAGTTTTGATGAGATACAATCTCTGAAATATTGCTTGTATTGTCCCCATTGTATTCTTGGGATGTTTTGACCCCCGCAGACACATATTTCCTACCAAAAATGGAGGACCTTTTCCTCCACAGTCTCGTTCCACTCCATGCTTCTGCACTTCGACCATATAATGTTGCCGGTGCGTACGTACAGAGAGGACACTTGTTAGGGAGTCTTAATTGTTATGGGCTGAAAATGTCGGAACAAGAGCATTAAACTGGCCCCACAGCCCACTGTCATATACTTTGTCTGGTGTATTTATTGCCTTATATCAATATACATGGCTTATGCTTTGCCGATGGTATTTCCATGGTACAATAATGATGTGAAGGGTTACAGGGTGGCTTTGTAGGTCGGAATAATGTGCACTGAAGCCGAGCTGGATGGTCATTTATGTAATCCAGCCAAGTAATATTTATAAACAGAGAATCTCTGACGAGCGCCCTGTCTCGATCACAGATGTGATGAGCTAGCTCCCTCAGCATGTAAATGATGAAGCCGCAGGCTGAGTCATGAATGCTCTGAAAGACCGAGAGAGTCCCAACTGTCGATCGAGACACGGCACGAGAGCAGAAATTTTATTTATACTATGTAAAAAAAACAACATTTTGGTTAGATACTGGCGCATGTGTAAAAGATATTCAAAGATGCAAAACGGATCTACATAGCAAAGGCGCGAAATGATAATAAACATCCATAAGTGTGACTTGCCTGCTGACAAAATTACGCATGCCATTTGACATTTTAGGTAGTGCTGACCCAGGTCGTTTAGTCATTCATTCATTGATTCATTTATTCATTCGTTCGTTCCAATCAAGCAATTGGAACAATGGTCACGTCGGATACACTGCACAATACCATATAGCTGTATCTGGTATCTGTATTAAGGTCAAATGAATGCAAACTGGGCATATTAGAAGATACTCATATCTATCTTTATGAACTACAGACCTGTTCTGGTACCCTCAATTGCCAAGGAACAGAACTATTCCTTTGCCATTATGAGGGTGTTATACAAGTTATGTTTATTACCATCAACAAATACCTTTTCTATCTATTCTTTTTAACATATTTAGGATCTTGTAAGTTTGCAGACTAAGTGAATTACTTCATAAGCTTTTTGCTTTTTGAGTTTTTATTTTCAGCAGGCTAGCACATTTTGTCCTATTTAATGCATGATCTGCCCTCCTTCCTGTCAAGTTACTTGCTGCTGCCTAGGTGGCAGTACAGGATCCAGTTACAACGAATGCTTCCTACTGGGACTAACCCAGTGTCCTGACCCGTCTTGTTATCCAATACAAGATTGTTATGAGATAAAGCAGCGCATTTTAGCATCACACCTGAATCCCGCATTACGGCAGCTTTTATCAATTTTATTTATTTTGGCTCTGTTTGCCTCAAGAGATTCGAAGGAAAGGAGTGACCACTCCGTGAGGAGAAACCTTTGTCGGCGCCGGTAAAAGTAATTTGGTGTCATTGTGTGCTGTAAAATGCCCTGGAGGTATGATGTCATGCTAATAGTTGTAACATAACCTGTTCCGTTTTTGTTTGCGAGGCACAGAAAATGGAGATATTACACTTATTGTAGCAAACTACACTAAAACTGACATGGATGGCCAGTAATGTAATCCAGCCAGGCAATACTGATAAATGCGACCGACCCTGACAAGGTCAGGGCCACTCTTGCTATCCAATATAAGATTGCTATGAGGTGAAGGAACGTACATGTATCTCAGCATCACACTTGAATGTCCATTGCCTTTTAGGACGAAGTCGACTGGGTATAACGGCGGCTTTTGTCACTTTCATGCACTATGGCACTATTTACACAAAGGGTCTTTGGCGAAGGAGTTGGCATGCCGTAACGAGAAATCCTGGGGGGGGGGTGCATGTTATGCTTGAAATTCATTAAGTGTCATTGAATTTCTGTTAAATGCCGAGGCGATATGATAACGCGCATACAGTTGCAACAGTAAAATGTTTCGTTTTTTGTTTACAATACACACGAAATGGAAATATTGCCATCCTCTTAGAAAACCAAATTTTGTTTGCCTTGCTGCAAATCTATGTTTTCATAAGGCACAGTTTCATTGTTCAAATTGATTCTTTTTACAAGTTCCAAATAACACGTTACCGTTGGTCGCCAAAACAGACTGTTCTATTGTTTCTGATTGGTAGTTTTATTTAAACCTATTTCATGTCCATATAATTCATTAAAAACACCAGGACTGGAGAGCATTCCAAGGCCATTATTTCAGCTCCCCTGCTCATATATTCATAAATTTTAAGACAATAAAACAACCAGCATGATTAATTACAAAGATACGATGTTGCAAAGAAACTTAAATGCAGTTAAGAACATGAGACAAAAAGCAGAACCGAAACTATTTTACTTATAACCGTGTCGATGTGACGTGAATGTGTGTTTCATCGAGGAAAACCCACTGAGATATCATTGTATGCATGAATCGACAGTGGCACTTAAAACACGTGCTTGATAACAACAAAGTATATTATCTTCATGCTACATAATTCAACTTCTCGTTATTATAAACATAGGCGCGCAAGGTGATGGGCGCCGAATGTCCCGGCTGGTCATGTGATCAGCTATGTATCCCGCCCAGCATGTGCTCCACCACTAAATACAATATAAAGAGTTAGGTGAGGATAGAGTTGAGTAGTAGAATTTAGGTTTTTGGTGCCAAAAAAATTCAACGATATGATGAGATTTTCAACTTGAACAAACAAGCTTGGTCCAGTTGAATTCAATATATTTGATCATTATTATGTCAGTGGTTTATGATTTATAGTATAATTGCAAAAACAACTTTGTGTTTTGGGGGTGCTTCCGGTCTTCTATGTGGAAGCATTTCACTGGGGGGGGGGGTCTTTTTCTCAAAATCTTGTGATTTAGTAAGTAAACGGCTACGCTTCCTCAAAAATTTTGAACTGTATGAGGTCATCCAACTTGGATGATCTTGTGATCATTTCTGATTGGTATGTTTTGAGTCCAGCACTCCAGCACTTTCAATCATACCATCTCTCTCTCTCTCTCATATATATATATATATATATATATATATATATATATATATATATATATATATATATATATATATATATATATATATATATATATACATACATGTATATCGTACACAGGTGGTACAAAATATAGCATGGTGAAGACCAGTTACACAAATAAGGGGACAAAAATATTTACACCGCTCTTACGGAAGTTCTTTCTATACGGCGTATCTGGTGTACTCTGCTCAGAGCTGCGATGGAACGCAAAACGTCAACTGTGTCCCACAATTAGAGATATGCATATTTATTTCCCGCCAGAACTGCATACCTGATTGCCTAGTCTTGCTTTGCGGGATATGGCGAGATACAGGTCGGCACCTGTGGGAACAAGCGGGATATTACCAATATTTTGGAAATGAAGAATACTTATTAACGGCAGGTGATTTTTTTCTTGATATATGGCTCGGGAAGTACTAAATGAATACCAGTTTGGCATTTGTGAACTTAAATTTCTCAAAACACGCTAATTTTGTGAGAAATGAACATATGGCCATGTCTGTGACAGTGATGTCACCCACACGTCCCCCGTGATCGCCTTGCGTCAAACTCATGCTTTGTGGCGGGAAATTAATGTGCATACGGCGTATTCCCTGCCTGGTAAAGTTTGCAACTAGCTTCTCGTCCCTTGCCAGGCAATGATCTCTCAAGAATCCACTTGTGTGTCTTGTGCCTATGAAAATGAGGGCACTGCTGATTGTTACAAAAATGAAGTTTTGTTATTTTGTACTCACCATGGCATATTTATCAGAACCATATTTTTTTAAATATATAAGTTAACGTGTCTGTTTTGAATTGATTTTTTTTTTTGGGGGGGGGGGGTCTGGCTGCTTGGATGATGCATGTATACAAATTATAGGTACTTGTACATTTAACTTTTGCTCTTATAAATGTAGCTTTTGGAAACTGTATAATGATGTTTGCATATCTGAAAAAGGATCTTGCTATAGACGTAATATATGTTCATCAATCAGGTTTCAGCCAGTGTTGTTCTTGAAGCGTATGTATGTGAGGCTACTGTTTCTGCCAAAGTGTGTGTGTGTGTGTGTGTGTGTGTGTGTGTGTGCCTCAAGTCATCAGTCCTTTTACTGACAAACGTCCTTTGATTAGTTTCTTTGCAAGCAAACTGCGCGGAAATAAGCTTTCCCATAGCACAGACACGACACATACTCATTTCCAAGTATCGACAGCAGATGTTTTGGTAGAGTGAAAGTAACTGCAGTCTAAGAGAGAGTATGGCAATGGCGGAATATGCACCATGGGATGCGTATACAGAGAATTAGCTTGTGGCCTTTGCTGCACACGACGATGTAGACCTGCATAGAGAAACGAAAGCATAGCTCATAGATGCACCGCATGCACTTAAGAATAGAAAGCAAACACTTCCCCTTCAATGTTTAGGCCTACGTGAAAGTAACTTCGTGCCCAACCCATGCCAAGAAACGCTGTTGACATGGGATATGTGATTTTGATACGTCTCATCTACAATTCTCATTCAAGTTGTTTTTCATAACTGTAGAAATTAGTTCAAAGCAGTAAAGTAGACAACATTTGACCACCAGCCAATATTGATCAGTCTAAGGGGGGAGGTATTAACTGTATACCGTCAGTGTCTGGCGCGACATACTCTTTCTCTTACTGACCGGAATGTTGAGAAAAGCGCTATTCCGCTATGCACATGCAACATACGTATTGTCATTCAGTGCGCAGTTAAGCTCTGGACTGTTCGTCACATGCCATTGTGTCTAAATGTTCAAACAGTGTGTAAATTGTCTTAATACTTTACAACGGATATTTCTGTTCTCTCACACACAGACACACTTAAACCCAGAGTGGATTTTATGAAGCAAAAAGATATACTTCAATATATTTTCCATCGTAAACATATTGTGCAATAACACCTAAGAGCTATTTCAAAGGGAACTGTGTCCCAAAGGGTTTCCCAGACGTTGCTTTTCGTTCATTAACACCAGATTGCATGTTGCGGTCGCTTTCTCTTCCTCAAGTTCCAGATAATTGTTATTATCTTTTTATCCTGGGTGCCTGAAAAGGATGTCACTGTAAATTTAGTTTCTGAGAGTGACGACATGTTACGTTTTGCCTCCTGTCAGGTTAATTACAATACTGCTAAAATATTTCAGTCAGGTATCTAATTCTGGAAATTGACATCCAGAGTTGAAAAATACATATGAACCCAAAAATCAAGAAAACGAAAACCTGGGGCTATGATAGGGTTTATCTCAAGAATGTATACGTACAGATATGGCTTTTTCTATATCAACAGTTGAATTCAGATAAAATTTGGAAAAAGCACTTTGCGATGGTCGTAAATGGCCGGAGGAGTGGGGGGGGGGGGGCGCCTAGAGTCAGACTGTAAATTGGTGATTTTGCCTCATTTCTAAGGTCATAGAGCCATATATGTGAATTTAACTGTTTTTGCGTGATACCTTGAGAATTATTCTTCAAGAGAGTTGAATTGATCAAGATCCAAAAGTTATAAGACAACTTAATTTTGTGCATGCTGGTCACCTAGCAGCAGCTCCAAATGGAAAACCCTCATCATAGCCAAATCTCCACCCTGACGATACACAACAGATTCCACGTTGCCGGTTTTCAGGTCGAGGTCCATGGTGCAGAAATAGATGCTGACTAATCGCCACAAGGTTGCCAGATTTCAATGGGTAAGACGACACGTCCATGCCATACAAGCAGAATGGGCAGCGTGCTGTTACACTTACCTCGCAGCACAAAAAGATGGGCCTATGCAGGGCTACAGGAGACCAAAAAGAGGGGCATGACGCGTACAGCCCACAGTGGTGTTTGGAGGTCGCAGGATCCTGCTCTGGGCGGGCATCTTGGCCAATGGAAAGATTGATCAGATCACACTGAATAGTACCATGGCTTCCAGACGCTGCATCACGGAGATACTGCAGTTGCACGTGCTACCATATGCTAGAGCTATTGGTGACTACTTCATCATGATGCATGACAACACAAGAGCACGTGTTGCTGCTGAAATGCGGGACTTGTTAGACAAGAAAGCAGTGGAGGTAATGGCGTGCCAGCTTCTTCTCCTGACCTCAATCCAGTGAAGCATCTATGAAGTCATCTGAAGAGAAGCTTCAATGAGAAGATGGATCTTAACAGCGATTTGGACCACAAATGCTTTCTTTTGCAGAGATGGGACACCATTCCTTAGATTCTGATCAGAAAGGCGATCTTATTGAAAAAAAAATAAGCCTATATTGTCACAGGACTTCCACTGACCGGTTCAATTAGTTACGTGTTTTTAACTTGAAAAGAACTTAGTTTTATGAACTGTAATCTGTGATAAACTCTGCGTTTGTTTCTGTATCAATGAACATTGCAAAGAGTCCTACTGTAAGCTTGTCGTCATGACGTGGTAGGCTGTTCTACATGATCTCTTTGGTCCTGTCATAGCTGGATTAATTGGCTGGAACTGAGATGTGATATTGCCCCCCTTCCCAAGCTAAAGCCACCAGTCATGGAAACATTCTTTAGATTGTTGACATTTCTTTTAGAGGGGTATTTATGAAAGACAGATGCCTTACAACCACCTTTTTTTTTATCTTTCGTGGACACTGGCTGTTAAAACCTGTTCATCACAAGTGTCTTGGTATGCGTTACACTTTAATAAGATGATGGGACACCATCCTTTTGAGGTTTGCAGTAACAGATGTTTCATAAATGATGCCATTTGTTTTGGCCATGATGTTCTGATCTTGAAATGAAAATAAAAGAGCAGGCTCAACAACTAGATAGATTTTTACTGTCGCATCAGTTGCAGAGTCCAGCATATCTGACTGTGATGACACACTCTTGGGAACGCACAAATTCAGTACGATTTGCTGTTTTAAATATGTCTCATTGGCAAACACCTATATCCATCGTATGTGTGGTTTGCTTTCCATCTAATATATCCGCATTTTGATTAATATTATCCATTGCCTCATTTGTTACATTTACATTGTTAGTACCGTGTAGTCCACAAGGGACATGTTTTTTGTCTTCTTGTAGTTTGTTCCCACAAAGCAAGAGAGTTTCGGAATCTTATTTAAACGTATGGTATCTAGTGACACATTGCACTTAAGCGGTCAATGTGTTTTGCACTTCCCGTGTGTTGTGGACATGGATTCGCAGTCTAGGGGCCATTGGAATGTGAATATGTTTGAATATGTTGAAAGTTGGAATGGTTTTCTACCGAAGTGACAGGACAGGTCGATTGCATTTAGATGCATGATCTGCTGTATTGTGAGCGTCTGTTCTTTGGCAAAAAATGTGCTTCATAGCCTAGAATTACACAGTCAGAATGTAAAAATGATAGAGAGCTGGAGTGAAAGTTAGGCACTTTCGATATCTGTGTCTGCAGACATGATTCAAAGTCATTTGATTCCTTTCTTGGACCATATTAATTTGGTTGAATACTGGCTGTATGATGAAGGATTTAGTGGTTTTTAACATGGTCTAGTGCCGCTGGTTTCTTGAACGTCTTACAAATGGTTAATATAATAGTATATAATTAATATATACACAAAGCTCTTCTATTAAGAAGGATGACAGCCAACCTTCAAATGGCTTCACGAGCTATCGTTAGTTGCCCCGCCTTCTTTTGCTCATATCTGAAAACAATCAGGCTTTGCAATATTGTGACGTAGAGCTGGCGCAAAACACGGAAAGGCCAATGGTTTCCATTCTACCAGATGAGATGATGACGTAATTTCTTCTGAGAGAATGATTAAAGCTTTTCATTAAAGGTTTCTTGCCCTTCGTTTCTATTGGAGCAGTCTTACTGTTTTGGTTAAAATGTAATGTGCATAGCTATATTTGGCTTGATATGCAACTGAGTCGGGAAATTGATCATCGTAAGTACAGGAAGTTAATTAAGTCAATTTTGAGCCATGCACAATACTATGTATTTTGCATTTCTATGAATCTCTGCACTTACAGTAAAAAGTTGGGGGTAATTTTGTGCCAGTTTTATTGGAGATAAACAGTTCTGATATTGAATACAGATTTTTGTGTCCTGCCTAGTTAGCTAGATATAAATTGGAGTGTTATATGTCATTGGCTTTTAGAATCCTACTCGCCATATTAAACTCTTTGTGGCACATACCCTGCTCGGCACTTTATTTGAATTTTCCTTTCTCTCCATTGATATGTTATCAGGTAAACCTCAGACCTTCCAGCTTGGTGGAATCCAAAATCAAAAATGAACCAGTTCAGTTGGATGTAGGACTACATTTTTAATGATAAAGTCAGCAATGCTCATGCGACAAATAATGCATTTTGACAGGCTTTTATCTCTTTTCTGCTTTTTAGGGAGAATAATTTTCATGTTTGCCATTCATGTGTCAGCAGGTACCTACAAATTTATCGGAAAATAATTTACATCAGCTATAAGATTAAAAGACATATTGCTGCAAATCATGTTATGATATATCAGTTCACATATTTGTGTATAAGTCTTTCATAAAGGTATGTCATTCGGAAAAAAAATAAAGGAAAAGCACAATATTACATACACTTCACTTTGGCGCACAGACTGGACCTAATGGCCCACTTTGTCATATGATACACCCTTTGGTGACAGACAACAATTATGAGTAGTATGAAAAATACCGTTGCTCTGGTGAAGGAATGTCTGATGTACAATTGAACTGCATTGTGTGCTGTTATCTGGTAATTATGTAATGATTGGAGCGTGAACGGTTAGTGAAGCACCCCTTTGTTTATACGGTATAATCACACAAGATAGACTTGTACACAATGTAGCACCTAACTGCCTTGTTGACTTTTAAATTTGCCTTGAGGTTCCAATTTGGCATGCTTAGAATCCTGGACTCCTTAGTCTTCAAGAAAATTTCCGCTTTACAACCCGGCTATGTTAAATTGATAATTCAGTCAGCATTGTATGAGGCGTGATTCATCGAGATCTTGTTGAATGACTGCTGTTTGATGATAAGCTTGTTCAAGCTGGCTGCCCTCCTGCCTAAGGCAAGTTTGCCAAAGTACTCACAAATACACTGGAATATCTATTACATGAGGCCTTTAAGCACGGCATTCCTATGGTTTCATTATGTGTCCTGTACAGGTCAATTTAGGGACTACGGTTTGCATTCCCTGTATGGTTTGGTTAACTTTGTACATTTTGACATTTTGTAATTTTTATGAGCTATGATAAATAATCGGTACTAGTTTTGATATGTACGGAGTCTGTGTAATGCCGGATCATTAAAAACAGAGTTATATAACTAACACAACTTGGCTATATAGAAAATGCAAGTTTTAATTGCACTTGAAACTGGTCCAAAATTAAGTCCCTAAAAATTGCTTACCAAGTACTAGAGTTGGAAGTTAACAAGCGCATATGTAGAGTTACTATTTTACATTTAACCAATTGAAAGGAAAAGAACACATGAACAGAGTTGGTTATTCACAAGGTTAAAAAGTTTTAAATGATTATGGATGCATAGTTGACATTTACATCGATATTGATTATTTGACAGGCACCCTTTTGGTCTTTCTCAGTTGCTCCAGTGTCTAATATCATAGATCTGGATCTAAGCATAAAATAAATCTAATATAACTACTTATTTATACCATATGTTAGTGGACATAGTACACGCATGTAAAGGTATACATTTTATACATATGTAAAAGCATGAGGGTAACGTGTAAAATATCATTTGACTTCTGAGCTCTGTAATCTTTTACCATAAGATCATTTTCATTATTCCCTTATATTATAGTGGGCATATAACAATTTTATTCATACTTGAATTTTGTCATTTGGCCAAAAAATAAAGGAAGTTAAAAAACAGGCTTGCCTAACTTTTGGCCTCCGTTACCTTGACCTTTGATTCCCTGTTAAGGACAGGAAAGACACCAAAAACCTTTGCGTAAGCGATTTTGAGATTTAAACAGTTTTTACATGATAAATGCCCTTTCTATAAATTAGTACAATTTAAAGCTCCTAATTTAAGCAGAAATATGCAAAAAACGCAAAATGCACACACAGGCATGTGTACATCTTAAGGTCCTTTTGTCAGTCCTTTGGTTTTCACCCCCCCCCCCCGCAACCGAACCATGCCACCCGTCAATCATGCTTAACAGTCGGTCACGTGACTACAGGTAGCAACGGTCCATGGAAAAACGGGAAAGGTATCACAGCCACGCCGCAAAATCAGATAACATGCCGAAAGTGTGTTTGTGGACAGGAATTTGATACGAACATGCAAACATATCGTGGGCTTAGTGGTTCACTTTATAGTTATTATGCCCCCCTTCGAAGAAGGTGGAGCATATAGCGTTGCACATGTCGGTCGGTCGGTCTGTCGGTCGGTAGACTGTGGTTTTTCCGCACAATAACTCAAGAAGTTTTTAGGCTAGGACTTTGATACTGTACAGGTATATCATTCTAGTCAAAAGCAAGGCAAAGTGTGAAGATGGGTGACCTTGACGTAATTTTCAAGGTCACAGTGGTACCTGGGCTAACCTGGTTACCGCACAATAACTGAAGAGGTTTTTAAGCTAGGACTTTTATATTGCACAGGATTATAGTCCATATTTGGGGCTAGGCGAAATTTGAAGATGGATGACCTTGACCTCATTTTAAAGGTCACAGAGCCACTTTACTGAATATGGTTTCATGCTTTCTGCATGATAACTCATACCTTGGAGCTAGAACTTTAATATTCCACAGCTTTATGGTTCTCTGTAAGGGCTAGGTTGAGTTTGAAGATGGGTGACCTTGACCCAGTTTTCAGGGTCACAGAGAGATTGTAGAATTCCTGTGGTTTCTGCACAATATCTCAAGAAGTTTTTAAGCTAGGACTGGGATACTTTACAGGTCAATAGTTCTTGCTAAAGGCTAGAAGAAGTTTAAAGTTTGGTGACCTTGATTTAATTTCCAAGGTCACAGTGGTACTTGAGTTAACTTTGGTTTCCACATGATAACTGAAGAGGTTTTTAAACTAGGACTTTTAAATTACACTGGATAATTGTCCGTATTCGGGGCTAGGTCAAGTTTGAAGATGGGGGACCTTGACCTAATTTCAAAGGTCACAGGGGCATTTGGTTGAATACTGTTTCTGCATAATAAGTTGCATTTTAGAGGTAGCACTTTTATATTGCACAGTTTTATGGTTGCCTATAAGGGTAGTTTGAGTTTGTAGATAGGTGACCTTGACCCAGTTTTGAGGGTCACACACAGACAGTAGCCTTCCTGTGGTTTTTGCACAATAACTGAAGAAGGTCAAGTGAAAATAAGTGACCTTGCCCTAATTTCCAAGGTCATAAAGCCACTTTGCTTAATATGGTTTCTAAATGATGACTAATTTTTAAGCAAAACATTTGTATTGTCCAGGTTTTTAGTCATTTGTTTAAGGGCTAGGTTAAAGTTTAAAGATATGTGACATTGATGTATGGTCAACCTTCACTAATTTTGTAAGGTCACGAGTGCCCCATCTACTACTATCAATAGGGTAGCGGGGGCAAGGGTAAAGAGGGCGGGGGGCATCTATGTTTTATAAACATGTCTTGTTTTGCTTGTTTTGCGTTCAAATAAAGAGACACTTTAAATGTTCAGGAGCAGCAGGAATCTTCAGACGATGTTCAATCAAAGGCCGTGCCGCGATGAATTCAGCAATGTTCCAAATTTTTCTGTGTTCTTTCTCTATGAAATGAAAAAAAAAATAAACATCCTCGAAATCAAAAGAAAAATTGAAATGTCAAACTTTGAGGATAAAGAACACAAAGACTAAGCAAAACAAGGACAAAATCGTAGGATCGTCTTTTTGTTGCCAATATGTCAGGATTGAGATGCCAGCGTAATTATGATTTTATCACAAGTAATTAGTGACTTATATTGACATTTATGGGGGGGATGGTTTGCGGTCAAGTTTCAATTTTGTACTCAACCGTTAACATCACAGACACCCAAACACGGAACATATAAATTCTCTGGAGTATGACGAGTACACATATATATGATTTGTTATCCTAACGCAAATACATTTGAGCTAGGATTGATGAAAGTAATATTTGTTTTTGGTGTCTAAGCTGTCCTGAAAAATATGTACAATTATGGTTCAAAATGTAATTACTGCCACATCAGGTTAGTTTGAATTTAAAAAGTCATATACACACGTGTGTGTGTGTGTGTGCGTGCGTGCGTGCGTGTGTGTGTGTGTGTGTGTGTGTGTGTGTGTGTAATAACGGTGAATGTACTTAATGGCCTTGCAGGACCAGACCCAGGGGCACTGATTTCTTTTCTAGGAGCCAGTGCTGTTTCAAGAAATATAATTCCATACAGCCTTAAAATATGGATACAATGATGTCTAAGGTTGAAACTTATTACAGGCACTGGATTGTGTAGACCAAAGTACCGAATCACGGAGACAACAACGACTTTATCATAAGAGGAAGTGAACCAAGCATGCACAAGTTGGTCTATGACTCTCTCATCATATCAATATTAGGGATGTCCTGAACTGGAAAATTAATTCTATTAATTTAAATTACTTATTTCATCCAATTAATGTCCAACGTTTCAAGCTTCTCCAGTTTATACGGTTGTGCTCAATATAATAGATTCTACATTTCTGTGTCACACAAAATATAATATATTCCGGTTAACAATCCCTAGATGATCATTTACCTTTACTGAACAGGGAAGGAACCATAATATGCATTCTCTGCTGATTTTTAGTCCCATCGACTATATTGACACAAATCCTTGTTCTTTAAACTGTTCACATTCTGGCAATTTTGATATCGTTTCCAAACCCCACTCATCAAATTTAAGGAGTTTAACGCGTCATACTGTAAATATTCCCAAACAATTTTAATGCATTTGGAAAAAGAATTATGACAACAAAGTTTCGTTCAGAAGGAGGACTTAAAATAAAAGCATGCGATACTAAAGCAAATTCAACTAGAACAGGCTGATTTTCCGACAGAAAATCAAATGTCTCCCCGTGCACCCTTACTATTGTCACCCTTATTTTTATAAATAAGCATACCGATTCCAATGATATACAGATATGGTGAAGGTACACTCTTTATTGACATTTCAAAACGTTGAATTTTGATGAAATGCTCACGTGACCTTGAAAAATAGGTCACTGCCATACACCTGCAGCTACAAGCAAGGCTTTACAAAGGTCTTATATAGAAACATAATCACACAAAATGTCAACCTCTTTAAGTCTAATCTTTCTCGAGTGCATCTGCAATGATTTTTCAAAAGTGGCCATGTGACCTTGAAAATATGTCAAGGTCAACCATCCACAATCCCAACTCGGTTCATACTATGGTACATAATCATGCAAAATGTCAACCCCCTAAGTCAAATCCTAGCAGGGTTATTGCGTCCGCATCAATTCTACATGACATGCCCGTGTGACCTTAAAAAACAGGTCAAGGTCACTCATTTGCAATCCCAAGCAAGATTTTATATAGGAACATCTTCACAAAAAAAATTAATTTCCCAAGTCAAATCTTTCTTGAGTTATCGCGTCCGCAACGCTCGCAACAATGTGCTGAAGAAGAAGAAGAAGAGGAAGAAGAAGAGAAGAAGAAGAAGAAGAAGAAGAAGAAGAACAACAACAACAACAACAACAACAACAACAAGCGGAAGAGGTGGACGCATAAACAATATGTCCCCTGTTGCACGGGGAGACATAATTCAGTTTTAAAATTGCCTCCTTTTGGTATTTTCTCCTGTTTTCTGAAGGCGATGGGAGCAATGAAACGAAGAGACATGCTCCTCTTCGCAACATATATCAGCCATATTTTGAGCCAATGTCATTCAATTTCGACAGTGAAGGTAAACAGATACTCTCTACAGAACGCTGAAATCAAACATTAAGATCCAAACAGACTGAACATTTTTAATTTTGATAATCAAAGAAATAGACGTGCTCCTCATAGCTCCATATATTAGCCATATTTGGAGCTAATGGGATCCAATGTCTCGTTCACAAGCTATTGGGTCTGGAATCCACAATTTTCAAAATGGCAGCCAAGTCCGTGGGCTAGTCCCGATTTGATATTTTGAAGAGGTAGTTTCTAGAATATATGTTTGATTAGTGTTAAGGGAAGGTTAATTTGTCAAATGAATGTAATGTACAATATATAATGGGACTTTTCCTGTGTGAGCATTTCCTACAAATGTAAATACAATACTTTGAAGTTACCTTTTGTGGGCAGTGGTGGGCCCCAGAATAGGTATATTGTGTCAGACACTGAAGTCGTCCCCAGGCTACGAATTAAGTAGAAGCATTGGGTATAGCAACCCAGAGCCCAACGATGGAGCTTAGTGGAGAAGGTTGCCCCGAAAGTGGATACAGGTCCGAAAGTACAGGTGGGTTTTTATATAATTGGTAAATAATGTTCAAATTTACAGTTAATGACTGGCAACATTTCTACCGGTAATTAATGTTTTAGTAGTAACCTAAATTAGCAAACTTGGTACACTAGTCTTGCAGTTGCTGGTAAGAATTGATGGTCACATTCTTGTGGTAGTGTATGACGTATCTTCATTGGTAAACTACTTGCAGCCAAATTGCATGAAGATAATTTACATCTCACCAGAACATCCAAGTTACTTGAGGCTATTTGGTCATGTTGAAATATACATTGCACTTACGGACAATTAAGACAACAAGGTTACTGTTAGGTCACGCACAAGAGCTGACCACTGCAAATAATCTTGGCAATCCAACATTAGAAATGCCGTATCGAGGCACTATGTGGATATCCCACATGTCATAAACCATAAGTAGTCCATGCCCTGGGAAAATGTAGTCCCAGTAAAATGTTTATGAAAACCGAATTGCGTGCTCCCCGATGTATCAAGTCAACACAGCAAACTCATCATCGAACCCAATAACATTATAGTGAGCCAGAAATAAATCTTGACGGGCCTTAACCTAATGTAATCTAAAACATGTATTTCGGAACCCACACCTTCAGCAAAAATCCATGTAGCCAGACATGAATCAACACACCCTGAGCTTGATTTCTCTCAAATGCGAAAAATCAACGACCTACACTTAATACAATTCTTGTATTGAATTGAATGCAAATAACTGGACCGTGTCGATTATGGCATTCATGCATACCTAGCTACACTTCAAAATTCCTTTCTTTTTAAGGAAAGAATGTGGATTTCGCGCAGTTGATACCTGAAGCTTTTTCCCATTTTCGGCTGGACGGTTAATTCCGAAGGTTGCTGGTTCGACACCTGGCTTTTCTTGGTAATAACACACATTCATGATATTTAAATGAAACAAATATACATTTGTGTGTATACTATATATATATATATATATATATATATATATATATATATATATATATATATATATATATATATATATATATATATATAATGGAACGCCTTTTGCTTTTTTATTCAGTATTTTATCAGATGATTAAATATTTGATCAGAAGAACACATTGCTTTTATGAGGTGTGAACAAATGCATTTCTTCATGTGATTAAATACAGTCTGTTTGTTCCTCTGAATAAATTGGTTTGATCTTCTGATTAAATCGATTTATTCTTCGATCAAATCGATTTAATCAGAGGAACAAATATACTCTTATTCGATCACATGAAAAAATGTTCAGATGATTAAATCGATTTGGCCAGAAGAATAAATAGATGTTATTTGATCATCTGAATGAATCGAATTCGTCTTCTCTTTCATGGTCATGGATATGAGCATTTTCCTTTCACTTTTTTCTTTCTAAAGTTTGGTGGTTAGGCACTGCTTTTGGGAAAGATGTGAGCATCTGTCTCTCTCTCTCTCTTCTCTCTCTCTCTCTCTCTCTCTCTCTCTCTCTCTCTCTCTCTCTCTCTCTCTCTCTCTCTCTCTCTCTCTCTCTCGCTCTCGCTCTCCTCTCTCTTTCCCAACGATTTTAACGTGCCTGTAGCTGGAAACATATTTTTTTCTTCAAATGTTTTCAACTATTCAACGGAGCCTAAAAAAACCTGGCCCCAAAAGGGACCTCCTCACGCTGTGTCAGCTTGCGGTTAGGTCCCAACTCAACTTCAATTCAGCCAGGTAGTTGACCCTTCTGACGGAGATCTTTCAAATAATACAGCATACCCAAACGATATCCACCCACCGTTTGTTTCTTCAGGATGGTAGCGCGGCGAGCGCTGTATAATCCAGTATTTTACAGTAATATAATGTGCGATATTTCATGTATTCACATGCTAACAGGAGAATTCGTGTATATTGATGTCCATGACTGTTGACTAGTTATGGGTCTGCGCACGCGTGACTGGAAAGCTGCGAAGATCAACAGACCTACTTGTGTGAGGCGCGCCATAACAAGCTGAACTGAAGAGATGCTTTACCTCATGTTGGCAATTGCTTTATCTAATGCAGGCAGCAAAATTACATTGCGGTGAATATATTAACGTAATGTGAGATAAAAACTATCATAATGTTTGCAAGAGATATAACAGGTATTTACAGGTAATTTGGATATAAGACAAAATTCAGTATTAAAAGGAATGATGAAAAAAGGTACAAAATTTGGGATATATCCTAAGTCGACAATTGACAGTATTTTTCAGGAAGCAAGTATTGCTTTTGATTCCTACTGTATGCAATGGGCAGATAAAGGAAATATTGAATTTCAAAATTTAAAGATGGTTATCAAAATTGAAAAGAGTCTTTAGAAATAGAATTTCATGTTAAAAATCCAACATTAAGAATTTCAGTACGCTTAATTTAAAGCAGCTTAAGGTTTCAAATGCGATCAAAGAACTACAAGAAAGATTATATAATCACTTACATTGATAAGGCAGGTAACAATTTTGCGGTCATCTGCAAAAAATGTTATTTGGATGTCTTGCAAAATGAACTTGACATAAACAATATTTCAAACATAAGAGGAAAGGATGTACACAAATTACAAAAACAATCCATTGATAATTTGATATATGCAATATCAAAATTGGTGAACAGGACTCCTCTATTCCACTTGTGTACTGGATACCCAAGAACAATCAAGATTCATAGCTGGTGCTTCAAAATGTACAACCAAACAAATATCGAGGAGGTAACACCGAGTCTAACTGCAGTTAGAAATCTTGCCGTCAATACTGTAATGCAGTTTCTAGAAACTCTGAAATAAATAGCTTTTAGAGTTTTAACCCTTTTCCTGAGTTTGTATCCATACTAAACGATTTACAAGCAAAAAATAACAAATGTTTTGATTTTTCTACACTATACGCGAATCTACCCATAGATAAAATCAAAGGTTCTATTTCAGAATTAATCATCAAACTGTTTAAACATAATGGTAAACCATACATAAATATTAATTAATATTCAAAGAATGCATATTGGTCGCATGATAAATGTTCAAAAAGCAACATTGAATCATTCACTGTTGAATGTTTGAAAGATGCGATAAAATTTCTTTTTGATAATACTTTTGATCTATTTTGACCATTGGTTTTTCAACAAATAAAAGGGATTCCAATGGGTAGCAATTGCTTCCCGTTATACTTGGTGATTTATATCTAACCTGGCTTGAATTTAAGTATATATGGATAAATTGATGAACAGGGACTCTCGGATGATTACAAAACTACCAAACACGCACGGTTTATTGATGACATTGCTTGTGTAAATGTACAAAATTTCAGTAAAATTTGTAAAGAAATTTAGTCAAAAGTTATCCCTTTGGAAGGTGACAATTCAAATTGTCTCAGAGATGTGTTTCTGGCCTTGGATATTCGGGTCATTAATGACAGAATTTTGAATTAAAGAGCATGTCCCACCGCGCTAATTATGACATCAGTCAGAGAAACATGGCTATTTTCATCGATTGGTAAAAGAAAAAAATGAAGTTTCGCCGCAAATACACAGGAACGCCGTGTTTTTACCGGCACATTGCACGCCCGCGTTGAAACATTGCCGTCGTGCAACTCCGTCAATTCTCATGAATATTAATGAGGCATGAAGTCACAGGTGCAACGTGTGTGGGGAAGCTACAGGGAAATCAAAGCTGTAGAATGGCGACTGCAAAGAAAAAGCAGCCACCTGGCAAGCGATGCTGCGTAAAATGTTGCTCCAATACCAAATTAGATGGTGTTAGCTGACATTGTTTTCCTGAAGTAAATAAAATATGGAAGCAGCCTCAACGTGCGTGTTATACGAGGTGGCGAGTGCACTCCCAGCTGTGGGTGCACACTGAAGGTGAGCAAAGTGCCGCAGACTCGGGGCATGGTGAGGCAAACAGACAGTGATAAACACAATTATTCCGGGCTATTTCATTAACTATTTGGTACCAGGTTGCAGTTTATTTTTTATCACACCCTATGCTTATGGTTGTATTTTTGTTTCAACAATGTCAGACCTATATAGAACTCCACATCTTAGTGCCGGACGGTGGAACCTGTGATTTATAATAAAGCTTAGGCCTACACTCAGTCAGCATGCGTGCGCAACCCTCAAACTTTTCTGCTACGTATAAGCATTCTCGCAAATAGATTATTGTTTTAGTCCATAGCTAGAGTGCATAGCTCCATCGGATCAGTTCATTGTTAAAAGAAATGTTTCTCAGTTTTGACGGAGTGACCACTGGTCACGGTCATAATGAGGCATACCCAAGTTAGAGATCGTGTAAAATAAGAATTGTTATGTTATCGGTCACGTGCATCATCTATCCATGATAAAGCGAGGTAGAAAAGGTGTTTCATGATGTTTCACAATTAAGATAATCAAGTGATACACCTAAAAATTGACTGCTAGAGTGATACGCATGGCGCCCACTTCAACAGGAGCGTTACAGCCTGGCGAGAAAAGTTTATTTCCAAATCGGTGTAAACAGGTAAATGAATGCTTGCTTTGGGCTTGCCATCCATTACATTGTCTATATCAAGTTTGTCGAATAAAATGTGTTTAAACCAACATGACATTGTGTAGTTATTGCGCCAATTTGTATGAAATACAGTACATGCAAAAGTATAGGAGGAATGGCACACGCAAGATTGTGTCTACAGACAGGCCATAGCACTAACAAAGACTGTCTTGTAAAGGGAGATCTCTTGCCACATCTGAAATTCCTGCCTTCATGCACATCTAAATATAATACATGTGATGTGCAGTTACTTTGAAAAAATTGCAAATAAATCAATGCAGAAGTGTACATGTAAGAGTTGCAGATGCAAAGTTGTGTCTGCAGATGGATGGACAGACAAGCTCATTCCAGTATACCCCCAAACTTCGCGAGTTATAAATGTTAATGAATGACCAACAAAAGAGGTATATTAAGGTTATGCTACCTTGCACTTGACATCCATTGTACAGAAGTGTCTGTGAGTTAATTACTGGTAAATTGAGCCTGGAAGTGAAGCTGTGGGAATATTTCTCCCTTGTCAAAATTTGGGGATTCATGGCATAATAGGGTGGTACTTGTCACCAAAGACCACCCCTAGGGAGGATAAAAATGTAGTCTTATGAGACAGGTGATCTGACATGAGAGGTACAAAAACAAAAGTACTAATTAAAGTAGGTTAAAAAGGTGGTCTCTCATCAGGATGTTTTTTTTATGACAGATATCGCTGAACATTGAATGGGGTTTCTGTCATAATTATTAGTATCCTTCTTACTATATTATTACTAAGTGCTCATTTGGAAAATGTCAGAACGACAGCAGTGAAGCATCTCAAATTGCAATCATTATTGCTCAAATTTGATTCATTTCCACAAATATGACCATGAGTAAGCCTAAATTAGTACAATCATTCAAATAAGATTTGTTCATATTAACCAATATTCAGTGCCGCCTTACTCTGCAAGCTCAGGTAGATAAGGATCACCACCCTGCTCTGCAAGCCCAGGTAGATAGGGATTACAACTTTGCCTCCATCATGATAAGGGCACATTTGCAGGTAAAGCCACATAACTTGAAACACATTGTAATATTTTCTGTACCAAACATGTGACAATTTCCTGACATGGATGTGCTCTCCTATCTGTGAAGTTCCGTGCTGTGGAATTGCGGACACCACTGGGCTGCAGTCAATATGAATACCGTGGAACCTGTCAGCAGAGACGCCCCAATACAAGGGGTACCCGCCTTTAAAGGGCAGTTTGGCCCTAAACCGAATGACCATATCTTCAAAAAATGAACACCTTTTGTCAGAGCCCACTGATTGTGTCCTTTACATAGGTTTTACTATGCTGTAGTTGGTACACGTGTATAAACGAACTCCTTGATATAGATTTTTTTTCAATTTTGGCTCAGGGTGTAATCACCCTGGACAATTATCTTTCAAAGTTTCATTTCCCTTCTTCAGGAGCCAGTGTGGCAAAATCACCAAGGATTTTTTATTTGATGTGTGTTGCACGTGTGTCTTGCAGCACTCTCAACAGGCACACCAGCATGTGCATACAGCCTGGAATAGTTGAGCACTGGCTAGAACAACAGAAAATGCTAGTGGACTGCCTATCTCAAATGGAAGGAAAGCTCATTCTTTCAGGGGGTGGGAGATGCGTTAGTCCAGGGCATTGCGCAAATATGGTTCATTCTCCGTTATTGAGTCATTCTCCGTTATCGTTACTGAGTGCATCCATAAACTACTGGATGTTCAGCTTGTCCAGGTCTGTGCTTTTGCAAAAATGGAAAGCTGTGGAATTTCAATAAAAAATATTCTTGGCTTGAAATTCATGTATGGATTCTTCACCATAAGATTTCATGTTATTTTAATATTTTCTGCATACAATACCACACAACAGGATGCAATATAATGCAGAAAGTTTTATTCAATATTATTTTTAAAATTATCAACATTAGCCAATGTCTAGTATCAATGACATTGAGTTTACAGAGAGATAAATTATAAATTTACACTCCTGCTTGCAAAATTGCACAGGTTTGCTAGCACTGCACTTAAAAATCATATCATGTACACACAGTGTACAGTGCCATGTATACCACAAAATGTTGACCTGGAAAATGTCTGCCAATTTACACCCCCCCCCCTTTCAGGAAAAACAGGTCCTCCTTTCACGCTCCAAGTCTCTACCACTCAACAAAGTAACCCATGCTGTCCATGTGTGTATCTGACAGGGCAAAATGTACCTGTTGCCCCTGTAAATACAGTGATCTGGACACTTTGATGTCTCTTTTAAACATACACTGAGATTAATATAAGAATTTGCATCTGTTTATATGTACATCATTGCTCCCTGTCACCAGAGACCACCCCTACAGCAACCAAAAGTGATCTTATGAGACAGGTGGTCTTTTATGATGGATTAATTAAAACCGGAAGTACATGACTCGGGAATCCGGAAAGCGGTATCTACTGGGAGGGATATGTATTCTCTACTCCCGGAAATGCAATCATAACGTATTACTCATATGCCAGCATCTTGGTGGATGATGATTGCCATTGCCCTGCCCTGCAGCAGGTTGTGTGGTTCAGCTGGGGAATTATATGCATCTCCCATATATATTGATCACTGTGCATTTTGCCATTCAGTAAATGTGGACACACTGTGCCCATATGTCTAGTAAATGTAACGCTTGTGCACAAGTTAAAAATTTGCACATGGGCTCTTGTGTGCTCAAAATGTAAAAAAAACCACTCAGGTCTGCCTCCTGATATCCCTCGTACTGCAGTGAAGGGGATTCCTGATGTATGGCGTTGGCGGCACAGGAGGGCACGGGTATACAGATGCGCCTCCCGAGATATCCCCAGCACCATCGTACCAACTGTCTGCATGCTATATATCTGTAACATCTGCATCAGGAAGGAAAAGTTAGTGATATTTAGTATTTTATATTGTATAATTTGGGGATGGTTCAACATTTTCTTCATTTCCCTATCAGTAGGCATACTTAGGTTATGAAATTTCATGAACACCCTCCCTCTCCAAATTAGTACATTAAAAATGAAGATGCCTCCCCCCCAAAAAAACTGCAAAAATTGCACAAAATAAGCTAAAACTTGACCACCATTAACCATATTCTGTGAACCTGAAACAGACCTATTTAACCCCCCATGTCCTTGCGTACTGTTAGTACTTATTAACCCTTTCCCCCTTGAACCGGCCAAATCCGGCTGGTGGTCAAATGCCGTCTGCTTCAGTGTTTTCAACTTATTTCAACACTGATGAAGAACAATTTGACTGAGAAATGTACATGAGACTTATGACGATCACATGCCCCAGGTCAACAGCTTTCCTTTGTATGGGTTTGGCACTTAGTGCTCTAATTCAATGGGGAAAGGGTTAAACAAGACGCCCGTGGCCTAATGCTTTGCTGGCAGCGTGGCTCTTTCAAAGTTGTGAGAGCTCAAGTGGCTTCTTAACATTAAAAGCTTATGCAAATTTAGTGTATGAAATCTCCAACAGATGGCACTTCGTCTAACCTGTAATCATAGCTTACTTGTGTAATTCCTGTGATGGATATTGTTATATGTGCAAAGACAATAATGAGTGAGTCCTTAACTTAACGTTCTCAGTGACCTTGGGACAGAAGATTAAGGTCACCCAGATTATATAATTGAAGAGGCCCTCAGGCCTGCTGGAAGCAAACTGTGGGTGGATATCGTTTGGGTATGCCGTATTATTTGAAAGATCTGGGTTAGAAGGGTCAACTATCTGGCTGAAACGAGTCAAGTTGGGACCTAAGCGCAAGCTTACAGAGCGTGGGGAGGTCCCTTGGGGCTAAGAAAAAACAAACATTGTCAAATGGGATTCTGAAAATGTGAGTGATGACAACTTAACCCTGTGACAACTAGTTCCGTCTCCGGGCCCCTACTTGTTGTTATATGAAGAAAATGCCAAAGTTCGAGATTGTACCTGTTTTGTGTGATATAGTAACACAGACTACCGGAAGTGAAGAGCGGCATACAAGAGGGAGTAATTATTATCTAGAAGTGGGGAAACTTGTTTTTATTCAGCAGGTCAAATAGATTTGATCACGGGAACAAATATATTTGTTTAGGAGAATAAATCGGGATATACCTAATTCTATTTGATCAGAAGAACAAGTCGATTTAGTCATGTGAACAAATGCATTTGTTCGTGTGATCAAATTCATTTTATTTGTTCCTCGGAATGAATCTATTTGATCTTTTGATTAAATTAGTTTGTTCTTCTCATCAAATCAATTTGATTAGAAGAACAAATAAATTGTATTGATTGGATAAACAAATACCTTATTCATCTGATCAAATCGATTTGATCATGTGATTAAATATTGAGTGTTCTGATCAAATATTTATTCACCTGATCAAACATTTGTTCTTGAGAAAAAATATATTTGTTCTTCTGATCAAATGAATAACCATCGGATCAAAACTAATAAATAAAACAAGAAACGGTGTACCATAAAATCTGTATAACCATCTGCATTATTTTCAACTTACAACGACAAAATGCCTTCTGATGACAAATATTAAATTTGCATCACCTAACTTTCCAACTGTAATGAAAGATCAATTTGCATCTTTCTGATTCCCTCCTAAACCTCGTTTCTTCACGAAAATTATATTTTCATAGTGATATAGTGTAAATATGCTAATTGGGTCGAAACACATTCATCAAAGAAGGCTGCGCTGATTGATACATGAAGCATGATTGTCATTTATCTCAGTGACCGTTCGTTGTTCTAAAAAGAAATCAAATAGAAGCTTTACGCAACAAGACCAAAGTCTCCACCCCGATGTCAACTACATGAAAGAGGGAAACAGAAATTTTAATTAGATGCATATATGTAAGAGTCACAACTCCACCGTTTGCAGGTATAAAATTGTACGGGTAAATATACTGACCTTTTACCAGGCAGGTAAAAGAAATCACAAGATTTAGCTTTACATTCTTTGCTTTGAAAAGAAAAGGTAGTAGCTACCATTTACAGGTACAAATACATCAAGAAAAGAGATACTTGTAATTTAGCTGAAATTTTATTCACAAGGCCTGCGATATATCTTTCAAGTGATTAATATGAACGAAAAATAATGTACATAATGTAAATTAACCAAAGTAATAATACTGCAACCAGGTATAGCCGCACCTCACAATTAGCTTAGCTTCCACAATTAAATATCCGGACTATAAAGCCATGTGTAGCACTTATCGGACTGGTTTTATTTTAACAAGTTCAACAATGGTTGAATTTTTGTCGGGAAGCCAACCTAATTACCCCCTCCCCCCCCAAAAAAAATAATAATAATAATGATAATAATAATAATAATAATGATAATAATAATAATAATAATAATAATAATAATAATAATAATAATAATAATAATAATGATAATGAAAAAATTAAATAAAATAAAACGTATATATATATATATATATATATATATATATATATATATATATATATATATATATATATATATATATATATATATATATATATATTGTCAATACCGTTGCACTTTCATTCCAATAATTAGTATAATGACATAACTCGGCATTTGTCATGTGAAACTATATGTATATAAAGTGATTTGTATTTGCCATGAGACTTTGATGTAAAATACAATATTCTTTTCTTCATGCACCTTTTCGGTCAAAGTGGAGGCAATAAAGGATATACGTGCATACATTATCATCATCATCATCATCATCACTATGTGGTTCCCCGCGTATCTATCGCGGTCCTGTATCTGACAGGAAACCTGTTGTAAAAGGGAGTTGAAAAGAACGAAGTTTGGGAAACCATAATCCATCAGCTTCTGCTGTCGGTTTTATTCGGCCTTGGCTCTGTCCCCGGGAAACATGACAGCAGATTGGTTATAAATGCGTTTAGTGGCGGTTTCATTTACGTCATATTTCCTTAAAGAATCCGCGTAAAATGCCACCCACTTGTGTAAATTGGGTCAGCTGAATTCAGGGTTGTCTGCGTTTTGGAAGGGGAACTTTACGGTAATAATTCACTTTTGGTCGGTATCAGGTCCAAATATGCCTTATGCAGACGCACAAGACAATGTGGTTTGGTATCATTCTGGTAATGTTTTACATATAAAGGACCAACTTAGCGGCGGTTAAGGCGACCTTGAATATTCTTATACAAACATTCATAATATGTAATGAGTTGTTTCCCTGCTATGTAATATTTTCTACTTTTAAATTATCCAACTTCTGAGCCATACGTTTGTCACCCCCCCCCCCCCGAAAAAAAATATGGGGAAAAAAAAGCTTTGCAATTATCAAAAAAATCAACAGCATTAAGAAGCCCACTGGCAGTATCCGCGTTGAAAAGAACAATCTGTCAAAATTTCGTTTTCCATTCCCTTGTTACTGATTCGGCAAGTTTACCAGGTAGCCTAATCACCTGCCCTGACTTGCAAGAACCTTCATTTTTTCGTTCGAACAACGGCACAAGTTGATCAAAAATGAATTTCATGTCCTCCTTTATTTTTTAATGCTTCATCATGGAACAGACCAGCTGCTACGCGGAGCTAGACCGTACAGTTTCCTGCCTTTTCTGTTCATTTCTTGGGCAAATAAAGACAACCAGTAATCAATCTGCAGACACTTTTGCATGTATTCAGATATGCAAAAATGCTTATTTCTTTAGCTTCAGGAAACTTGTTCCACGATTGAACCCACTAAACATGTGCCGAATCCACCCACACCAACACCCCAATTTGTTGGCAATTTGTGTGCGCTGAGGCATACATGGTGTAGCGCTCGTTACCTTTTTGTACAATGCTGTGTCGATCAAAGCGATGGCTTGTGCTTTTGGAAGCTCTTGTGGTTATTTTTGCGTGCAACCTTGGTTTAAACATATTTTTTGCAAAAACAAAAAAATAAAAAATAAACAAACAAAACAAACATAAAAACACGGCAAAGCCCTACATTAATCCCTTTCGTACATATGAAAGCATAGAACCTTCGTGCAAACCATGGGTAGGAACGGACAAAAATAAGGTTCCGCCTTGTACATGTTATAACTGCAGTTATCTGAGCTGCTGGAATATAATTTTGCGTTGCCTGTGATACGTAGAAAATATAGGCCTACCTCCTGTTCCTTGCCATCAGTGGTAGAATATATCTGCAAGAGAAGCAGGAAAAGGCCAAATTTATTGTCCGATAAAAACAACCAAAGTCTGTTCTTATACATATATGTCATTTCTTCATCTTTCGTCACCAAAAAAAACATGTTCGAAAAGAAAGAAGGAAGGAGAGAAGAAAAAATATAGTGTTACTTTGTACTGTTATTAAAATTTTGAGAACTAAGTTTGGGTACCACCGAAGCGTTCCGCATTGGAGCGAGAAATACTGTATAACCGTTTATATTCCCCAGCATAAGATTCCTGAATTACACGGAAAAGAGATTTTCGAGAGTTTTATTATCCCGAATTGACACCACAAAAATTTTACTCTTATATGATTTCCCTGTTTTTGTGTGTGGTAGTTTCTTTTTATATCTTAATTAAAGAATACATACTCTTTAACAGATGTTTTTTGTGTGATGACTTAATTAGATTTATTCTGCAAAACTGTTCCCAAGTTTAATATTCCAGAAGAGTGTCTATTCGGGAAAATATTCGGGAAAATTCTGACGTATTCAACCTTTGCGAAAATTTATGATCGTGTAAAATTAAAGGCCTACGGTGACAATTTTTATATCATCGAAGTTCGATGAATTTTGCGGGTAGGAAAGATGTTTTTGCAACTGTTAATCCCAAGATAATTCTGCTCCATGTGCGCACATATATCGGGTGAGTACGTCGGTCTACATGTATGTAAATAATATGAAAGGAGGGGGGTTATGTGGTGAGCCGCAAGGAATATAAAAATCATCTAAAACTGAATAAGCAGCTTATATATGAACCACATAGTGTTTCTCAATGGTTGGTTTCCCCGACCGTGGGGATAGTTATGATTACATGTTTGTCTTGACCTCATTTATGATTATGTTCATTCGTCATATATTGTGCACCTACATTTACAAGCGCAAGTGATAAAATACAATAATGGGCATTAAACAAAAAAATGAAAAACAAAAAAACAAAAACAAAAACAAAAAACAAACCAAAAAAAAACAAAAAAAACAAAAAAAACAAAAAAAAAACAAAAACAAAAACAAAACCAGGATCCCTGTATCATCATTGCAGGCTTCAGTCAGAAACAGATACATGTTATCTGCATGTACACATACTGACCCGAATGCCTCAAAGTGGCTATTGGATTTCATACAGCAAATGTTGAGGACGCAAGTGATATATTCTTACCCAGTTTGCAGCCAGTTGCCATACAGTCAATCATGTATCGTCTTATAGACACTCTGCTTCACTTTATTTTTGTTTATTCTTAGTTAAATGTTCACTTTTATACTACCATGTATGTACCCCTTTCTGCATTAGCGCATGCAGCTGCATCAGTTTTCAGTCTTACGTGTACTGATGACTTGCAAAAATACCTAACAAGGTCTAATATTATACAAGTGTACTTTAAGTTCAGTCTAACATTTTTATGTCACACAGTGTTCTTGTTTGACAAAACTTAGTTTGGAAATTACGTAATGGGCATTTGCATCCAGCAATATAGAGCTGTTATTGGGCGTTTTCACAGCTGGAACGGCAATATAACATACCATATCTGTTCCCGGTCGATCAGCAGCCATGATCAAGAATTTTTCGTCCTTCATAATTTCAACAATACTGTTCATGCTCGTATTTCTGAATTTTTTTTCGAATCTTAGACACGTTAGTACAATCTTAGCTAAGGCTCTTCTGCTTATTATCCATCCTTACCCTGGTCCACTACACAATGCTCTAAAGCATTTCTCCATCTGTCACGGAAACGTCCGTAGTTTGAAGAGTGACGGCAAACTCAAAGAACTATATCTTCTTGCAGAATTTGAAACTTTTGATGTCATCACTGTTTCCGAACCATGGTTAGACGTAAACTACCCCGATGAGTTATTGGTAATAGATGGTTTTCGACCACCAATGCTAAAAGACAGAGATACTGGACCTGGGGGTGGCGTCCTTCTTTATTACAGAAACAACGTACCGTGTGCCAGGAGACCTGATCTAGAGACGCGAGTGCATGTGGGTCGAAATTACGTTAAATGTTGGAAATGTTTTATTAGTGGTGTATTATCGTGCATCTGGGCATACGGCAGCGGAAAGAGACCTGTTTATGGGATCCCTCGCACAATCTATTACTTCTGCCATCGAGATGAATCCTAAAATGCTTATCATCACTGGAGACTTTAATGACCGTTGTCAATCATGGGATTCTGTTCACAGTGATAGTGAACTGGGCCAGCGCCTGTTTGATCTGGTTACACAGAATAATTTATTTGCAGTTAATTTCAGGCCCAACTCGTGCTACAGAGTACACCCATAGTCTGCTTGGTCTAATGATCACAGATTCCCATGGCTTCGTCCTTAACTCTGGGATCCTCCCACCCGTTTCCAATTCTGACCATTCTGTGATCTTCTGTACTTTTTCCATCCTAAACCGCATTGATCGTCCCTTTAAACGTACGATTTGGGATTACAAGCGGGCCGAATTTGGTAATCTGAATACTGCGTTACTTCAAGCTCCCTGGGATACAGGTCTTGCCGTCTTTGACACTATTGATGATTCAGTATCTTATTGGTCTGATTTATTTCTAGCTACATGTAAACAATTCATTCCTTGCAGAAGCATACTGGTTCGGCCCAAGGATAAGCCATGGATTACATGTGTTATCAAAAGTTTAATGACACAGCGTAACCGAGCATGGAAGCGACACAAGCGCCTTATACACACCAAACACATCCCTATACCCTTTGAGTATACAACGAAATTGAGTATTTGTTTCAGCTCTACAAAAAAAAAAAAAGCGTAATCGTACTGTCAATGCTATCAAAAAGTCGATGGACCTCTATTTTGATACAATTTCGTTCAGAGCTTGACTCCAAAGATATAAATTCCAAAAAATGGTGGAATCTTAGTAAATTAATTCTCGGCTGTAAACTCCATTTATCCATACCACCTCTCATCGACAACGGCAAAGTGATATCAAGTAATTTGGAAAAATGTTTCCTTTAATATTTTTTTTGCCAATCAATCCAACACTAGCGCCATCTGATTACCCTCTTCCCCTACTTGAATTTACTTTTAGAACTGATACCCGTCTAAACACTTTCCTGTTCGATGCTGCTGGTATCGAAAGAGTCTTGCTGTCACTTAACTCCAACTCCGCCTCTGAACCAGATGGTATAGGCAACATTTTATTGAAAAACACTGCCCCCAGTATATATCACTCTCTTGCACTATTATTCAATACTTCTCTCTTAAGGTCACAATTCCCGGCCCCCTGGAAGATGTCCAACTTATGTCCTGTTTTCAAAAAGAATAACAAGCAAAGAAAAGAAAAACTATAAACCCATTTCTCTCCTGTATAACGTTTCAAAGGTTTTCGAACGATTAATGTACAATATATTCTATGAGTACTTGACCGAAAAAGGACTTATTTACTGCAAAAAATTCCGGCTTTAAGAAAAATGACTCAACCGTCAATCAACTTGTCTCTATTCTTCATAATATATACAATGGCCTAGAACTGGGTAAAGAAGCGCGCAAGGTTTTTTTAGACATATCGAAAGCCTTCGATAAAGTATGGCACAAGGGCCTCCTTTTCAAAATGAGGCGACTTGGTTTCTCTGATCCCATTGTAGAATTTATAGAGAATTACCTTTCGAACCGCTTCCACTCCATTGAAACAGCTCTTCTGCGTGTACAGAATGGCGTACCTAGGGCAGTTGATAATAAAGGTGATGTTGGACTGGTTTACTTGACCTGTCAACAGCGTTTGACACGGTCAACCATGACATTTTACTGTCGCGTCATTTTGGAAGACTCCATGTTCCAGACAGAGCTTTATCCTGATATACCCATTGGACAGAGCCCAGGGTGTTTAACTGAAAGGTGCCACATCATCCAAACGAACCTTGACTTGTTGGGTACCACAGGGTTGCTTATTGGGCTCTGTATTCATCGAGTGTCTACACACTACCTCTGGCTGATTCCATGTGCAACGTCAGATTGAGTTTCATTTGTACCTTGATGACACGCAACTGAACCTAACCTTTTTACCTAAAGTTATCGGAAATGCAGACAAAACCAGAAAAGTTTTTGAAGCATGTGATGTTGAAATAGGAAAATGGATGTCATCTAACCAGCTGCAGCTGAATCAAAACAAATCAGAACTTGAAATGTTCGCTCCCGCTTCGCCCATCTGTCAGCTTACAAAATTTACAAATCGGAGAGGAAGATATTTCACTAAGTTCAACAGCTCTTATCATACAAGTGCCCTTTTGACTGTCTCATGAGTCTCACTGAGCACGTGCGAAATATCACCAGAGCCCCCTTTTGTGAGCTGAGGAAATTTAGCTCTATCCGACAATTTTTGACACATGACGTAGCTGAAATATTTGTTCATGCTTCCACTGTGCAAGGAGCAGGTTAGAGTAAAGCAGGGTAGGTTCAATTAAAAGACGCCGTGCTTACACTGCCATGCTTTTTTTCACCTAGTCATATTTTGTGAATGTAAAAGTAACACTGTTCATTCGGAAGTATTTTTGGATTTGAAATATATTATTCACTCCGTTTTATCACAGCCACCTTTCACGTAACTATGCAATGCACAAACCATGTTAAATCCATAAAAGACCACTGTCAATTACCATTGCCAATTACCACATGTGCACAAATTTATAGCTTTATGTCAGTGTACTTGCGGGAGATCGGTATGAAAGAGCAAAAAATTCATAAGTCCTTCTTCGTTAAAAGGGCATCTGGTTCATGGACTGGATTTATCCGACTATACCCAAATTAAATCCCATTTCCCTAATGTACAATCTACAGCACGTTTCAACATTCCTGTACCTTTTAGCAAATCAGATATGATGAGATGATGTTTTTGGTAGTCAGATATCCCGTCGTTGCTGAAGAACGAAGATCAAAATAGCGTAGATCGCTATCAAAATAGCGAAGATCGCATGTTCCTTTTACAAAATGTAAGGGATAGTTTTGATTTAATAATTGTCATCACCCGCAAACAGTAAACGGATATATTTTGTTTCAGTCATTCTGGTATCTAAAATTCTTTCACTGTGTGTGTAAATGTGACTGACAGATTGTATTGGCAAATTTTCAGATTATGATCGTCAATTGTCAAGTCTGAGTAAATCAGATAACTACAGAGGGGTTATCTAAGTAGTATACTGGGCAAGGTACTTGATTGGGTCATTATGAATGAGAATAACGATATTTAGAACTCATTAAAATCTCCAGTCGGGATTCAAGGCTGGTTGTTTCACAACCCACTGCAGGTTAGTTCTGTCTGACTGCATAAATTATTATAATTATCACAACACAGATGTGCTGGTCGTTTTCCTAGAAGCAACCAAAGCATTTGAGCACGCTGAGTATGTGAGATTATTTAAGTTACATGGAGGTTTATGTTTATTTACAGCCCGAGTGTTGCCTAGTATGTGCACCAATCAATACATGTATGTCGTAGTAAATCGGGTTAATGCATCTTCCAAACCTCTCAAGTGTATAAAGGCTGTTAATCACAGCGGGGTCTTATCCCCAATTCTGTTTGGTGTTAATATCGACGAACTATTATGCAGTTAACGAATTCTGGTTTCGGGTGATATATTTGCCAAAATGTTATAGGCAGCTTAGCCTATTCTGATGACATTGTGTTGAAGGCTCCTACTTTATCACCAATGTCCACAATGCTAAAATCATGTTCGAAGTTGTCCCTTGATTGCAAAGTTATATTCATTCCAAATAAATCTAGACACATGACAAATGGAACCTGTGAGATTAGCCCTTCTGATATGTTCATATATAATCTTCCCATTACAAAGTTAACACATTGGATTATCTTGGGCACGCCTTTGAGTAGAATTTTTTTCATGATAGTGTAGCGAATTGTCTTAAAAGATTTCACACCGAGGTTAATATTTTGATGGCACAATTTGGAAACATATTTTCTGACACCAGGCACAAATTATTCAAATCCTGCCGTATGCCTCTATACATGTTACATGTCTGTCAGCTGTGGGACTTTCCTGAACCTGCAATTGAATGTTTCTACACAGCCTGGAGAAAAGCTACGAGGTTTATTTGCAGGCTCCCATATGGAATTCACTGCCAATTTTTACCCTTAATATGTAGATGACATACCGGTAGAATGAGAGTAACATAAGAGATACCTTATTTTTTTTACAAACAATAACGACTTGGATAGATTCTGTGGTCTCTTTCCTCCAGATGGGAGTGGCTCCTTAACCTATGACCCCCGCAATTTTATTGGTGCTAAGTGTGGTGTGGACAAATATACAATAATTTATGAAAACCAGCAATGCATTTCACATATCCTTTCCCATTTCAGCTATTGGGGACACTAATGATAATGACAGTCGTGTTGCAGCCGTAATGATGAACTTTGCCAGGGCCAGCCATACCAAATTACAGTGTATTTTTACCCGCCGATAGCTAAATGAAACAATTAACTAGAACAGGCTGATTTTCCAACAGAAAATCAAATGTCTCCCCATGCGCCCTTACTATTGTCACCCTTATTTTTATGAATAGGCATACCGATTCCAATGATCTACAAATATAAAGAAGGTACACTCTTTATTGACATTTCAAAATGTTGATTTTTGACAAAATGCCCACGTGACCTTGAAAAATAGGTCACGGTCATACAATTGCAGTTACAAGCAAGGTCTTACAAAAGTCTTACATAGAAACATAAACATACCAAATGTCAACCTCCTTAAAACAGATCTTTGTCGAGTGCATCTGGAATGATTTTTAAAAGTGGCCATGGACCTTGAAAACACGTCAAGGTAACCCATCTACAATCCCAACCTAGTTCATAATTTGGTTCATAATCATGCAAAATTTCAACCTCTTCAGGCAAATCCTTGCGGAGTTGTTGCGTTCGCGTCAATTTTACATGATATGCACATGTAACCTTGAAAAATAGGTCGAGGTCACCCATCTGCAATCCCAACCTAGTTGATATTATGGTACATAATCATGCAAAATTTCAACCTCTTAAGTCAAATCCTTGCAAAGTTGTTGCGTCCGTGTCAATTTTAAACAACATGCCCATGTGACCTTTAAAAATAGGTCAAGGTCACCCATCTGCGATCCCAAGCAAGGTCTTACATAGGAACATCTTTTCAAAAAATTTGAACTTCCCAAGTCAAATCTTTTTCGAGTTTTAGTGTCTGCAATGCACACAACAATGTGTTGAAGAAGAAGAAGAAGAAGAAGAAGAAGACGGAAAAGAAAAAGAAGAGAAGAAGAAGAAGTAAAAGAAAAAGAAAAAGAAGAAGAAGAAGAAGAAGAAGAAGGAGAAGGAGAAGAAGAAGAAGAAGAAGAAGAAGAAGAAGAAGAAGAAGAAGAAGAAGAAGAAGAAGAAGAAGAAGAAGAAGAAGAAGAAGAAGAAGAAGAAGAAGAAGAAGAAGAAGAAGAAGAAGAAGAAGAAGAAGAAACGGACGCAAGATCAATACGTCCCCCCGTTGCACGGCGAGACATAATGAAACTTATTTCTGATTTGTCATGTTATTCAGTTGGACAATTGTATCTCTTATATAATCATCTAACAAGGGTGACATTTCCTCATTGCCTTAGTCTAATGTGATTTTTTTCTCTTTTAATTTATGTGTAACTTATATGAACGACATAAAGATATATATAGGTATTATGATATATATTTATAAACATATATATACATATATACATATATTATGTACATTTATATATATTATGTACATTTGTATATAATGATACCTTACATAACAGACTTATGGCGAGAATCCCTTGCAAGTGTCAACTGATAGTGTATTATGTGGCGTTTATTTTAAAAATGTGATTTGTGCATAACACACTTCCTTGTAATGTTTGATGTTCTTTCTAGTGAACTGTCACATTTAAAACATAAACATGGTCAGGTAGGTATTTTGGTAAATTTAAAAGATCTTTTAACATGATATGTGAAAGCATGATGAAACTTTAATGTAAAATAATACTGCACAATCTATTTTCTATTATCAAAATTGATGACCAGGCGGAAGCCCTATGACACATTACCACTGTGTTTCGCAAGGTACCAAATAAAACAAAAAATAAGTCATTAAAAGTGCGTCAAAATACATAATTTCATGAAAGCTGCTGACACCGGAATTCCTTGTTTTGCCATGAAGATTTCAATGATTTAACTGGTTTCCTCTTCATGCACCAAAACGGAAGTTATCACCGTAATTACAAATTTCTTTTCAACTATTTTATAAAAAACTTAACTGGATTACCAGGTTTGGCAAAAAAATCTGCACATGAAGCAACGGGGTTCACTTTTCCAAAAATGTTGGTGTTCTCCGATTAAAAGCATTCTAAATGTAAAAAGAAATTGGCCAGTCAACATCGAAAACAAAACAGAAGAGAGCCAATCCTACTCTAAGCACCGCAATGACTTTCGCCAAACAATGAAAAAATATATAGTTCTCATTTATTTTTTTAATTTAATTTTTGTGTGTCTGTGTGTGTGTTTTTACACATAATGGAACTGACTTTGCAATAAGCTCCAAAGATATCTTTACAAGTTAAATTGAAAGACTTGAGTCGCTCCAGATTTGTTCGTAGGATAATCTTGAGAAATGATCTTCAAAAGAAAAAGCCGAATTCAATGGTATTTTACACCGTTCACTAACTTTTGTTTCATGTGACACTGGTCAAATGCGGAAGTGCTTTAGCTTTTGAGTAATCAAAGTACTGTAACAAGTCAAGCTACATTTTCTCCTTCTTTAGGCTAATTTTGGCCTAACATAACATTTATTTAGTCAACCTTAATTTTGTACGTTGAAGGGCTCTCTCCCCGGAGCCATCATAAGTTGAAAGAAATGTGACTAACATTCTAATACGCAATGCGCAGTCTGTTTCAAAGTTTGAATTTATTCAGCGTGGCTTATGCCAGTGAATTTTTAGACATATAGCATCTGAAATGCAGAACCTGCAGCAGAAAAACTGTACAAAAAACAGGAGAGAGCTAAACTGCCCAACATATTCATTATGTGCATTCCTACTTAATGCATTTTGAATCGGTCTTATAAAAACCAAATGTTTCATGTATAGGATGCATAAAAAAGGTTTACGTCTCATATTAATTTATATTCCCGCATCTTTTTTGGAAATCCATCATTTTGTTGTTGCAAGTAACAAAAACTTGAGTATAGCGTTGCACATTATGGTGTATTTGTATTTCCACGGCCGTATATTCGGGAAACAAAATTACAACTGGTGGTAACTCATCGGCGCCGCTTTGAGTCGTTCCTGTTTTTCCATAACGTTTTAAAAACTTATTTTGCGTGCCTCTCCTGCCAATTGACAGGTCGGAGAAAAGAATTATAATGGCAGGCAACTTGACTCCGTGGAGAACGATGAAAAAGTCTAAGGGCGATAGCACAGATGGCACAGTGTCTCATGAAAATTAATCAAACAGCTCAGGTTGAACACAAGTTAGTTCATGGAATATAAAATAACTATCGTGGTCTTTGTAAATGATCAGTGGCTCTTTCACTAAGGCAACGTAAAATACTATAATCCTCCATGCGGTTACGGAATATGTTAACACCACCACCAGAGAAAATAGCAAAATGCAAATACGTGTTCAATATAACAAAGTTAAGGAGTAAATGACTGCTCAACATTACTAAAGTGCTCAATTTTTGTGCAGTATCATGAGAAACCTTTCAGCAAATGTATGCATTTTTTGGAAACAATGCAACTTTGACTGCTACTTTTGAAATGCCTTAAAGCGGCACTTCGATTTTAAAAGGTATATAGTAATGGTGCAAACCGATGACAGACTTGCTTTTGCAATAAAGCAAGTATGATTACGTCAAGATTAAATGTGTAGCTAGATCAGTGGGTACACCGGGTTGGAAAATTGATCAATTACAAGCTACAAATTATCATTAAACTGATTATTACATACCCCAAGTATTGTTTCTGAGTTTAGGATAATTTACCGCGTTATCTTTGTAAAGCGTCAGCTCATTAAAAACGTAGTGTTTGCAACCGTAGATACAACTGCTGGACTATTTTGCAGTGACTCATCAGCTGAATCCGTACATCATGCCAGGCAAGGGAGCGCTACTTGCAAAATAATTGACGGTCACTGCCATCGACTCATGATAGTTCCTCAGTTTTGGATTGCGTCAAAAATAGTCCCAATGCATTGGTCTGAGATGTTAGAGGATAAGATAACTTAAATGATGGAGTAAAGATAATGCTAATAACCAAAAATGTCTGAGGTTTTCTTTTCTTTACTTTCAGGGCATCAGCACGCCGAATAGACCCCAAGGTACAAAGGGGATTGTTTCTCTTTGCAGTTTCCAATTCCTGTATGGATCCTATTGTATACGGTGAGAATATTACTGCGTCGTTATCGATGCTCTCAGAACTGAGCTAGCCAAGTCGCCATCTTGGCACAGCAGGCCAAAGGCGGAGATTTAGGTTAACGGTCATTCAAAAAGGGAAACTACCTTTCACCATTCAATTCAAGTTACCCTGGTAACCAAAATTAACTTAAAATAAGCACGCCTTTTGATCGCCAATGCAAGCAAAATCTCTTAGTTATGCTGTCGCCAAAATAGTTCCTTGCATAGTTTAAAAATTAACCGTCCCATATTTCTATATCAATTTGGGCGAAGTATTTGTAAGAAAGTAACATTGATTAAACGTAACGGAGCATGCTGAACTGAGATGTCGATTTGGCTGAACGGGAGTTTCACATGCCATTATGTGTTTTGGGGATAGCTTAGAAAGAAACATCGTCTATCATGCCACAACTCATATAGACTGTATCCCCGTCACACTGTTTTATCAGACATATATTGCAGCTGTCGGGTTTCAGATGTTGTTGTCTAGAATAAGTTATTATAAAAACACTCAGATGGCAAATTGTATTATGCTTGTTTCGCTTTTTTTCATATTCTCTTTTTATATGTGCTGTTCAGTGGCGATGATTAACCGATCAAAGTGGGTGGGATTCATCATGTCTTAAAGTGCATGTTGAAAGCTATTTTATAGCAGCATTACATTGGTTGTGAAAACATATAGGAGAATGGTCTTCTGGCTCAATTGTAATATGTCGAGACTCAGTTCGAACATCCTATTGTCGTCCCGTCGAAAAACGGGCTGTAAATTTGCTCTGTAAACAGTCTTGCGTGTGCTCTTTGTGGGTATCTTTTCTGGTGTTTCACGATCTGTATAAAAACGCCATTCAACAAAGATGCCCTTAGAGTTGACAAGAATTCCACTTATTAGGATGTGTTACTCGCGAAATACAATTATCAAGGTGTGCGGGACTGTAAATTTTCAGCCAGTCACAATGGGCATAATATATATAATTTGCGGATTTTTTCAATCTATTCCCAAAGAGCACAACTGTAAGACAATGTGGCATGCTCCCTTAATTAGATATGTTATATCATATCATATCATATCATATCATATCATATCATATCATATCATATCATATCATATCATACATTTTGGTATGTTACTGGTATCATCCACAAACGTAGAATTTTTAGAAATCATATTATATACTTTGGAATGAATGAGACACAAATATATATATATATATATATATATATATATATATATATATATATATATATATATATATATACACTCTGTTTTTAAATGATTAATCGTATGCCCCAGGTAAACTATACTTTATTGATTGAAAACAAATTAGACAAAATAAAAACCCTTGGCAAAAATGATTTAACATTTTGCGATTAAAACTATTTCCGCATAATTTACACCTACATACATGAAATGACTCTGCTGACACATGGTTCACTGTTATCGGGGTTGGTTGGAACTGATGAACGACTGCGCACAGGGTAAATGATAGGTAATAGGGTAATAACATTTCGAAAACAAAGAATTGTGCTTTTTTATGTTTTTCCTGCCAAAGTTCGAGTTAGAGTCTTATGGACCATGTCCTTTCACGTCAAAATAGTGACCCAACGTGCCATAGGCAAATCAGTGGTACTAAGCCAGGGTACACGAGTGTATAAATCTAAGAGGTGTCCGTTTGGCCTGGAAACTTTCTGGAATAGCAATATCCATTATTCACAGTGGACCAAGCAATGACTTTGAAGGCACAGGAACAGTGAAAAGCTACAGTACGGGCCCAGCGAGTTAATCTCCGATGATTAAAGTGATATTTTCCCAACGTTTCCCAGAAGAGTATGCTGTCTGTGATAACGTTAATTTTATCTTGATATTTGGTCCTTGTCCAATGTGGGTGATATCTACCCGTTTACTAATTCACTGTTCCAGAAAGATACATTGCGGGATTGGCAGTTCTTGTAGTCATGCATTCCCCTGGTGAAGGCGGCTAATTCTGTATGCTACAGAAGTTTTTGTTTTCTAATGAAACAAACTGTATTCATGAGACGTAAGTGAAGGTAAGACTATGAGGAGAAATAAACATCTGCAGCTGAGGTACAAATCTGCCAGCTACCCGCCCAGGTTTGCTATGAAAAATTAAGTGGTTTTCTACGTATACTGGTTTTAAAAATATTGAATCGCAAAGTGCAAAAAAAGTACGAGGGACATACAGCCCCGGCCCTTCTTATTGCTCTGCACAGAATGGACAGATATACTGTATATTCTTGTTCTGTCCTCGTATACACAAAATATTGAAGGTTTTGCAAAATAAAGCTGCAAAGTGCATTTATTGCGTGCAGTAAAAAATTAAAGGACAAGCATGATGCATAAATTCCGTGAAAAAAATGACTTTGGAACTCTGAAAAGTAAAATATTATGGGAAAGAATATTTAACCTGACTTGCATACCAGTACATCCATTTTTAAAAAGTGTGTCCCATCCATTATCACTCACTGAGATGACTTGTGAGTCACCTGAGTTTATCCTATGCTTGTCCTCTCTTGCCCATTTACATTTACATTTTGGATGCTTTCTCCGACAAAGAGCTGTAATTTTGTATTCTACTTCTTAATAATCTCTGTGTTTATGTTCAACAAGTCGCGCTGCGACCTTTACCTTTTCATCTCTTTCTGTTTTGCTTTGATATTTTTTTTAATATCTTTTTGTGTAATTTTCAACATCTGCTCCCAAATCGAAAGCTGTTCTTCAAACTTGGTAGGAATATAACTTGACTAAGTCTCCAACACAATTGTTTTCTGGGTGGCAGTGCTCTCGGTTGATGTTTTTAAACGTATTTTTAAATTACGTAATGATTGGCCACAATGCATGTTTTAATTGTTATAATAGGGATACCAGTGCATATTTATTTATTTATTTATTTATCTATCTATCTATCTATCTATCTATCTATCTATCTATCTATCTATCTATCTATCTATCTATCTATCTATCTATCTATCTATTTATTTATTTATTTATTCATTCATTCATTCATTCATTCATTCATTCATTCATTTATTTATTTATTTATTTATTTATTTGTATATTTATTCATTCATTCATTCATTCATTTATTTATTTATTTATTCATTCCTTTATCTATCTATCTCTCTATCTTTATTTAATTTATTAAGCTTTATTCAGTAGGATGCATCGAAGTGATCGTATAAAAAATACAAATAACAAAATTACTGAAATTGCTGATGTAGTTGAACAGGTGACGGGACGAATACAAATCAAATCCCGAAAGACGATAACATAAGGGCGAGAGAGCACAGTCTATTACCCTGTAAAATAATGATACTGAAAGTTATATCAGCGCAGAATATATACAGATACCTGTTAGTTTAAAAAATAGTAAATCCTGACATACGTAAAACAGGACACTGTCCAGAATCATTTTGCGACACTAACGGCTACAGTCTGGATAAAAATGCATACTGCGTCATGTGTATATGTTCTTGGTGTCTAACCTTTTGGACAGGAGTTTCTTACACTATAAATTTAGTCTGTGCTTCGAGATGTTAACTAAAGGGGAAAAGTGGATTTCTGAGGTAAAGGGGTTCAAAGCCTAAATTACACAATTAACAAATGATCGATGGATGCTTTTGGAGTTGAAAGGAATAACATTCAATCGGAGACCATTGTCAGAATTATCGTAAATCTCTTGAGTTTGGTTGTGTGGAAACAGGTCGTCACAATCTACACTGTAGTAACCACTTTTCTACAAACAAAAATTATCCCCATCTGGTGGTGCCTATATAACAACTGAATCAAGTTACATGTTGGAAGGTGAGGCCAATAAGGTTCAGAGAATAGCGACTCTAATTGGTATTTTGTCGCCTTTCTTCTGTTCTCTGAATTGACTCCAGCGCCATAAGATATATCTTATTTCTTGGTGTGAACACTCCAAACAGCCGTGCCGTTTTCCAACTGACTGTGTACTTAAGCAATATTAAGCCTCAGTGTAGTTTCAGAAGAAACCTTACATCCACATGCGTATTTGAATGTACCCAAGGTAAGGTTGGCTTTAGTGCAGTATTTAGCCGTGTGCTTTGACCAGTTTAATGTAGAGTCCAATTCAAACCAAGATTCTTTTGTGATGAGGTATAAATCCGATGGGTAGTGCACATTATATTTTTAAAAACACAATAACAACAAAAACAAAAACAAAACAAAAACACACACACAAAGGACTCAATGATCTGGAAACAGAACGCTGCGCTTGTAGCCATGTATACAAACCCTTGTATATATGTATTTTGACCAATACCGTTGACAAACCCAATTCCAAACTTTGGGGATGGACCTTGCGTAGGTATGCTTCAGTGATTACATTGTCATCATCAACACCAACACCAACACCGCCACCACCACCATCATCATCATCATCATCATCATCATCATCATCATCATCATCATCATCATCATCATCATCATCATCATCATCATCATCATTTTTATTATTATTGAAATCTAAAAGCTTGTAAACACTTGCCTTGTTGCTTTGAAATTGCAAACGAACGCTTCTGAGAACCTGGGACTTTTTACAGCAGGTGCGCTTTGATTATTCCTGTCTGTCTGTATTGATTTTTCATGTTTTGCTCTTTTCCTTTTTTTGTGCCAAAGCACATATTCTATTCTATTCTATTCAAACTTGGTAACAGTGTACCTTGACCCAATTTCCCTTCGAACCTGTGCATTCATTGGTGCTTTCATTATTTTCTCGTTGAAGAAAAATTACAAATCATATACGGATCGATGAGAATATATTTTCGTCTTGTATTTATGTATTTTGTCCAAAACCGTTGAGAAACCCAATTTAAACTGGGGATGGACCTTGCGTAGGTATGCTTCAGTGATTACATTGTCACCACCACCACCACCACCACCACCACCACCATCACCATCATCATCATCATCATCATCATCATCATCATCATCATCATCATCATCATCATCATCATCATCATCATCATCATTTTTATTATTATTGCAATCTAAAAGCTTGTAAACACTTGCCTTGTTGCTTTGAAATTGCAAACGAACGCTTCTGAGAACCTGGGACTTTTTACAGCAGGTGCGCTTTGATTATTCCTGTCTGTCTGTATTGATTTTTCATGTTTTGTTGTTTTCCTTTTTTCTGCCAAAAGCACATATTCTATTCTATTCAATTCAATTCAAACTTGGTAACAGTGTACTTTGACCCAATTTCCATCGAACTTGTGCATTCATTGGTGCTTTCATTATTTTCTCGTTGAAGAAAAAATAAAATCATATACGGATCGATAAGAATATATCTTCGCAGTGTTAAAATTTGATTTCCAGTTTACATGTTCGTTAATGTAATTTCCTTCAAAAACGTATTCTGATCCAGTTTAAATTTGGTGGGGACATACTTAAGTGCAATATTAATAAACAACTGTCAATAGATTAAGTATCTGGGCTAGACATATCTATATATTATCGGCAAGAAGTTACGCAAGGTTCAGCTCTACTCATCTTAGCCGAGTCGAGCCTGTATTTTATGGTAGGGGGTTGCCCGTACATTCTGCCGGTCACCTATTAGCTGTACGCGGGTCCGTTTCACCACAGTGGGCATGCTTTACGACTTCTGAAGATGCATGTAACTTGATACAGCAACATATACCGTAGCAACCACAAAACCACAAGTGCCACATAGGGATAAGGCATCCTGTTATGTTAAACTAGACTACAACCTGCATGGGTCTTGGATGGTCACAGTCCAAATTATTGGTGACACTCTATGCAGGCCCGTATTGAGATTGCTGAAAATTATCTTTTGAATCGATACCTTACTCAACTGTATGAAAGAATGAGTGGTGTCCATGAATGAAGCCAGGATAGCATCCAAAATAACTCATTTCCATGAATTTATGAATACACAACAGAAAATCAAGTACCATATATTTATGTGTCCATTTAGATGAAAAGAACATGAACATGTATCTATAACACATTTCTGATTGAGCTGGCCGAAATGATACAGTACACTTTATTAGATGTCCGTCATGCATTTTATCTGGTGGGATACTAGGAGTGTACTGATGGAGCCACAGAGCCACATTGACTGGCCTTCTTCAGCAACAAACTTTTACCAGCTCCAAAGTCTGTCCTGTCAATCCCGCAAATTCTAACTGACTTTTGGATATTTACATGTAAATAAGGGGGGTGCTATCTGAAAATACATTGCGATGATTGCATTTCTAAGACCATTCAATACTTCATCTCAAGTACCTCAGACTGTGCGAAACACCATGCTGCATCACATGTTCCTTGCTTTTTACCTGTTACATATCACACCACACACATACACACACATACACACACCTATTATATATACATGTATATATATACATACATACATATATATATATATATATATATATATATATATATATATATATATATATATATATATATATATATATATATATATATATATAAAATGGCTTCTACATTTCTCATACAAACCATCTAGCTTTATCCGCTTTTCACAATACATACAATATCGTGTGTTACAAAATATCAATTTCCACTCATAGGTAAAACAGAATATACTTTGTGTATCATGTACAAAACGTCCAATGTGTGCAGCTTTCTCTGACATATGCGTGTCATGAGAAGGTCCTTAAAACTATATAGAAGTGTTTCCGAAGAATACAACCGGAACCGCGATGCTTGAAATAACATTTATGCTATACGTTGGACAACCATTTCAGATGGCTGACTGATATATACGTGAAAACAACGATTTAATGTGCAAGTTATTTTCTCTCCCATTACGTGATCTATTACCTATGTACAAAAAATTGAAAGCCACGACTGTTTTTTTTTTTTTTCTGTTTTCATCCGGATAGGTGTACGGGACCCCGAGTCACTTCACTATTATAAAGCTGCAAAATATATTACCCTTTATCAGCTTTTTGTGTGATTAGGTCATCTACTTTGTATGGCACACGTTTGGCCCCTGTGTAAGCAAGTTGGTGGTGTGGGACATGCTTCCCTGTTAGGTCACAGTTCTCGTTTAATTATGGTTTCTCATAACGAAGCACCAGAAGAAAAATATTGGGACAGATGACATTTGACATCAAGGAACTTTTGGTCGATTTTAGAGGGAAAGGGGTTAGAAGATGTGGCATGACAATACATTGTTTTAAACATACATTCTGAACGCCTCTCATTATTAGCAAAAGGAAGGGTCAGCGAAGACAAGCGCTAGATTTTCATGCATTTACAATATAAGAAGGTCTAAATTTATCTTCATTTCCTTATACAGTTTATTTAGCCGTCAATGTCACTGAGAAGGCTCATCCACTTTCAAACTCATGACTTGTGGATTTCACATTTTCAAATTTATTATTGGATGAACTAATTTTTGCAAAATTTAAGTGAAAACCCATCTCGTAAAAACCGAGTTTTTTGGTATCCCCATGACGCTCTGACGACCAAAATTAGACCCTTCTGAAATAACGAATCACTCGTACGAAAAATAACACAAAACATCATCCAACAATGGTCGTCATGTCACATGTTTCTGTTTCAGGGATGTTTACCACCGTCTTCCGTCGGGAAAAGAAGAAATTTTGCCGGTGGCTTGTAGACCAAATAACAGGATCTGAAAAATATACTACCAGTAAGAAAAACCTGAGATATCGACGGGATCCCAAAGACATACCGGATATTGTCACCATGCAACGCTATCCAATTAGGTCTGCTCTGCCTGTTGGAAAAAACACTGTCTGATGCGCATGACATTTCCCAACGATTATCTCACTCAGAGATAAAAATAGTAGCTTTTGCTATCTGATGACATGTATATATTTCTATTACAGGAATGTTTACCATAAATTTTGTAAGGGAATTCAGAAGATGCTGTTGCTGGGTCGGTACTTCTCGTCGAAGTACCACAAGCGGTACGTCACACTCAAGTTTATTACGTCAGCAGATTAACTTCCAACGCCATGCCCCGCTGTATCGCTTTCCAGTCCGGACCCGGTTTGATCAAGCGGATAGTACAAAAACATCTGAAAGTGATCATGACATTCTTGGATCTATGCCAAACTGTGGCAGTAATGTCAGTATCATTTTGCCAGAATACGACAAATACGGAAAACTAAAACTAAAGAGACAGATGACTCCTCCCCACATCGCTCACGGTCGGGGTATAAAAGATGGATATAATGGTGTGCAACTCCTCTGAAAGGGATATGTAAATCACTTTGTGTGACGCTCTTTGTCTGCGTCGTGGATGTATGCCAACATTGGTAGTGGCCTATGTGGACGGACACCTGATACCGATTTGGTGGAATATGTGGATCTACGCTTCCGGTGGACTAACCACGGTTAAACGTGATCTTTGTGCATGTTGCACAATATGACTGCCTTAATTGTAAGGAATAGATGATAAACACACATGTAGCGACATAATTATGTACCTAGTAATCAGGAACTGCAGATAGTATATCGCCAAGAATAAAAGGTCGTTTAGCTCTTGTATTTATAACAGTTTCACCTGGGAATGGAACATTTGTAATTGTACATATCCATTTGTACGAGTGCATATTCGATGGGGACGGTCTATATTCATTTGCAGAAGCAATACTTGCATGAACAAAGGAAGCAAAATATTTCTTTATAGAAAGTTAAATGTGTCCTCTTGGATTTTGTTAAACTGTTGAGAAAAGGCTGTTTGACATTATGTTTGTTGTGTTTGTGGATTCACCATAAACTTCCAGAATACCAGAATATCTAGGGATGCTAATTGTTTTGGCAACACATCTTGCTCACGGCGCACTGTTGGTGGTACCGGGATTTTCATAGCTTCCATTATGCTTGTGACACCTGCCAAAACAACTTAGATGTGTGAATCTGTTTGGAGTGAAATGTTCTTAGTTCTTTGTAACACTGCTGAGTCAGATATTAGAACAACTTACATAATATTGGTACGACCTTGTTTGCAGTCTATTGCTGTTATGTAGCGACAGTATATATTGTAGACAGTACAGTAGACTCTCCTTTTGGGAAAACACTCGGATGAAAGCTCGTCTCTCCTTAAGGACTAAATCTCTCAAGTCCCTAGTACTCTCTTTTCTATGTTATTTGAACATCATTGAGAGCTCACCTGCTTCATGTGACCACTTTCGGACTGCCTTGATGCCTGTTCCCCACATGACAATGTACACTAAATTTGCTCAGTGGCAGGTTTACAGGTTTCCTCTTTCTGCGAAAGTGTCATTTCTTTACAATATATATATATATATTTACATTTATATATTTATTTATTTTTTTATGCATGAAACCAAAAGATACATGTAGACAAAGGTACCTCAGCAAATGTTATTCACTTGAGAACGGTTGTTTTTTCTGGACCTGGCCATATTGAACATAGCTTACTTAATCATCAACAATATATAATGTCATGGTAAAAAGATGTCTGCAAATCATACACACATATATGTCAAACACTCATCCTATGTTGATTCGCACGCAATCAGATCCTGTATGGCATAGTGCCCGTGCGAAATCTGTGGCTAAAGATTCAACCAACCGGAAAATTAAGCACCATTCCAAAGCAAGAGTTTCTATCATACAATCTTAGAGACCTATTTTCAGCACATGGCTCAAGTGTCCTGTTTGGCTCATGCAAGCTTACGTTGCAATTTCTTGCCTGTCCTGTCACTCAGTCAAAGTATGTCACAGTTTATCTTGAGCGCACGACGTAAAAAGTTGAAAGTATTGCAAAGAAGAATCTACTAGGCCTGCGTGCAAGAACATTCATCGACCCAGGTTTGTGTGAACGAATGTAAGGTATATTCTGTTTTTTATGTCATCAAGGAAAACCTTTGGTATAACAATATTAAAACAGCCAAATGGCTATGACATTTTCATCAAAGACGTGCTGCTTCTGTAACATGTCAGCAATCATGGTGTAAAGCACGCTGCAGTGGTTGACCAGACTTAGTTAACAGCAGAAAACATCTTTATATTGATTAGGTATCCTGGTGCTTTGACTGAAGTGACGAAATTTTCATTGGCTTCAGAAATTGTCCTGAAACCGTAAAGGACTGGGATATAACTAGATAAGGCCTGTTCGGCCAGGTCGCCTGAACAGGATGTTGAACCAAGTGGGCCCGTGAAATATTAGCATATGTTTAACCTTAGTTGTCTGGCATGGAAAATATGGAATGTTGCCAAAGAGTTAACTGCCCACCTGTCTCATTTTTTTCCTGTTCAGTAACATCGTCCAGGACGTACCGACAATTTAATAAGAACATCTTGCCGCCGCAAATCATGACTTCATGCGGTGGTCATCATTTTGGATCTGATCATATCTTCATGGGTGTTATTTGCATCCCACCAGCGGTAAACAAGTGCGATTAATATTCTACGGTGGCCCATTGATAGCCACCTGTTTTTCTTTTAAATAAGAGATCTTGTAATTTATAGACAGCCAACATTCGTATTCACGAGATATGCTTATATGGTGGCATCAGTATCAGTACCTTTTTGCGCATAATTTAGTTTGCTCAGTGCCACACTTTGGAATGAGTCAACAGCTTTATACTCGACAATCCCAAAGCAATCCGAGGAAAGCTGTTGACCTGAACTATATTTTATGTAACTACAGGCATGCAGATACTTGAATGAAAAGTCTTTTTACAAGGAGTATGACCTTTGCAGCGGACTAATGTCATTATGCAATTGGTACAAAGCCTTTGAAATAGGCAGCTGAAACATAAGGGATGCTGAAATGTAGAAGTTCTGTCTTTTTCCGTGTCAAAGCTCCTTGGGTGTCCATAATATGTATACTGAACAAGTGTTTCATACATGGGCTGCCATATTGTAAATAAGACTGGTGTCAGGCAAAACCCTTCGTCTGTGTATCATTTTGCTCAAATACGTTTTTCTCCTTGTAATTGTGTACATAATCACATTTTTCCATGAACACACTTTTTCCATGCCTTAACTGTGGATGGACTGCGTCCCAAAACGGCGACACTAGGCGCCAATCGCCTTGCCGGAAAGGTGTAAGGCAAACACTGTCTAGCCCTCTTTTTCTAATCTTAAGAAGAAACAAAGAAAGAAACAAGCAAACTAGTCCAATAGAAGTACGAATACTCTTATGTGTAAATATCATAGTCCACACGACTGGATTCATTGTCCATTATGTAATACTAAATGTGTGTGGCATTGTCCCAAAATTCTGGATCCAAATCGAAAAATCAGCATTAGGTTCCCAAAATTGGAGCGTTTACATGTATATAGAAATTATAACCCATTTGCTGATATTGTGATGACGCCCATCGCACATTTGAGTCATTCATATTGCTGGACATCGCTGATTTTTTGTAGCATGAAGTTGACATGTTAATCTTTGGTTTACCATGTTGCCCTTATGTGCTTGGCTTAATGAGTGCGTGGACCGTACTATGGGCTCATAGTAAATATCGTTTCATTTTACCATAAGTTAAAATCTAAATTTTAATTAAAAGTAGGATTGAACTAATATTATCTTATGATAGTTTTGTTGACTAATAAAAGCCTTTTGTGTGGTTCTTTCACGTATGTTCATAGGATTCAACATTTTTTCTCTAACAGGATTTATAAATGGACCTATTGTTGCAAGAAAAACATGTTTTCGGAGCCATGATTTCCTTGAAAGGTATAGCTAATATCAGTTGTATTTGCCTTTTTTTTTTACAACTTAGAGATATCTTCGATATAGTGCAAGGAACTGACAGTATTAATTTCAATTATGCATGTATACCCTTCACCCATCACCATACATCTGAGAGTGTTTTCTGGGAAAAGAACGATTCAGTGGGCAAAAGGGATACAAAAATATACAGTGTTCCATAAGGATCTCACAGATCCAATTTTGTTATAAGATATAAAATGTGAAATCATGTGTCGAGCGTTTCAGGTTGCAACCTTTATACATCACTAGGTTAAGAGTGAACAGTTAAAATTTTAGTAATCCTCGCGAAAATGTGTGTGTGTGTGTGTGCGTGGAATTATGCATCTATTCGAAGTGCTCAATATCTTTCTGACAGTGTTACATGGTGTATATTCCTGCATGCCTTCAGATATTTGTAACATAACTGTAAATCATTACAACCATGCGAAAATACATAAATGTGTTCATAAACCGTCACAACCAGAAAGAGAATAATGCTTGCCTGAAATAATCTCAGGAAAATTGTATAAAGACGCGTGCAGGTTTTGATGTATTATTGCAGGAACGTTTATAACAAATTGAACCCCGGCTTTAAAGCGCACTGACTTTGTACTTCCGATCAGGAGCTCTATAATTGTTATATGTATAATATAGGGGTACATTTATCTTGTTAACTAACGCATTACCATTCTGTGTTAGGTCAGTGCTAAGTTGTGCAGTGAAGTTACAGCTTTTCTGTGTGCGCATTGGTGACATATTGCACTGGGATACACCGGTTTAAGACCAGGGGTGATGAAATTTGAATGAAGGGTCTCTCTATGGGGCCACATGAAAACATTCTGCTTTATCATCAACATCCACATTATTATAATTGATACATGTATCTGGGGAAACTTCCAGCAGATAGCAAATAAATGATAAAGTTTGAGCGATCATTGCCTGTAAAAACAAACATGAAAACAACTTCTGGCGATATTCTTATCAGAACGGCACTCCTGTGATAGAAGTTATCCTACAAAAAGTCAGTTTTCGTGTTACAGCATCTGTTATACGCCATGGAGTGAGCGTGTGGGGTCATATGGCAAGTCGTTTGGCACTTAATCCTATTTGGCGATTTCACTAAATCATTTAGCTGTATGTCGAAATCATTTGGCGATATCGCTTAGTCATTTATTTGTATCGATAATAGTCCCATTCACTAATATCCCTGAATCATTAAGTGATATGCCAAAATCAATAGAAATATTCGTAGATGATTAAGCGATATGGTTTAATAAGTGAATCGGTGCATGCTAAGTCATTGTACTGTGTCCGACCGGTATAGTGATTGGCGCGAGGGAGCGAGCATTTGAACCTGTAGGCCTAACTGGTAAGTGTGACGACAAGATTAATAACTAGCATTCAGTGTGTTTGTAGCAATGAAGCCATTGAGAATACCGGGGACGCGATCAATTCTCGACAGAACACTTACGAAGGATGGAGCCATCACACTTGCATCAAAATCGGCAGCTTTATTGGACACAAATAGAACAGGAAGTAGAAATACATTGTGTGATATCGCTAAATATGCCATCACTATAAATGGTTTGTAGACATTGCCAAATCATTTAGCGTTGTCACTGAAATGTTTCGGGATATGTCCAAATGAATAGGAGGTTCTCAAATAAGATTGGATTAACTACATACCTGCTCTGGTCCTCTCAGTTCCTACGCAACAGAACTATGCCTCTGCCACGACGAGGGCACTTGTGTCAGTTATGTTACTTTACCATTCAGAAAAACAACAACTTTTCTACCAAACAGATGGATTTTTCTGAATATGTTTAGCACCATGCAAGATTAAAGACTTAGTAAAATGACTTTATTTAAGCTCTCTGCTTTCTCAACTTGTTACTTTTATCATAGAAACTCATTTGGCCCTACGTAATACAAGAATCTCCCCTCTTTCCTGTCAGGTTCTTTGCTACAGTTTAGGTGGCATCACAGGATCACAGATGATAATTATGAATACCTTCTATTAGTGATATCAATAAATGATTGGCGATATCGCCAAAAGATTAAGAGTCATCACCTACTTAATTAGCGATATCATCAAATAGGACAATATATCGTAACGTCTTGCCATAGGCTTACTAATTCGTCACTGATTTATAAACACGTATGATGAACCGGGATATGTTTATGTGGCCTAAGGCATTTTTATCTGGAAATGATTAACACGCTTCTTCTGTGCATAAGTGGACAAGGGGTTAAATAAGGGCTCCTTAGTACCTTTAGAGAATGCTCGACTGGCCAGACTCAAAACACAGCTTTGATTATCTTAACTTTGTGCTTGAGTACTACCTTTACGATTATGTTTGTGAAAGGTACGCTTTATCATGTGCATAATAATTTATCACTAAAACATGGGAAATCATGCCAGAATGCCTTTGTTTGTGCAATGCCTTGCATGTGAGTTTGTCAAGCAGTACAATTCTGGGTCCACATACACTTCGATGGTTCATTATGACATCGAATATCTCGACAAGCCAACACAAGAAGAGGAAGAGGAAGAGGAAGAAGAAGAAGAAGAAGAAGAAGAAGAAGAAGAAGAAGAAGAAGAAGAAGAAGAAGAAGAAGAAGAAGAAGAAGAAGAAGAAGAAGAAGAAGAAGAAGAAGAAGAAGAAGAAGAAGAAGAAGAAGAAGAAGAAGAAGAAGAAGAAGAAGAAGAAATTCACGTGAAACATTGAACATGTACCATTACCCCATTGGATGTTTGATGTGGTCCTCCCAGAAATGAGTCTCCAGTCGTGCAGTGGTCAAGTGCAGCAAACATGACGTGTGAGTTGTGACTCCATACCATCCGTCATGATAATGATGCAACCCTCCAAAGAGCAAACGTTCCACCCATTCATTTATTGACCCCAATAACTGTAATGCGTTGAACCTTTAAGGGTTTCAGGATACTATCTACCCTTAAAGGATCTTTCGCTAAGGAGAAAAGTTACTTTGATTCATGTGTATAGTGTATTTATAGGAAGGTGCTTGTAATTGTGTGTAAGACTATGCCCATTTACGATTTCTGCGACTATGCTTACGATGAAAAAACAACAGGACTACAAAAGACTTCTCTAAGGATTTATTTATTTCCCAACAACCATAAAATTTACATCAATTATATTGTGTGTTTGGTTTTGCAAATCTGTTCTCATATTTTTTTTTTAATTTCTTGAAAACCCATTAAGATACTTATATATATATATATATATATATATGTATGTATATATATATATATATATATATATATATATATATATATATATATATATATATATATATATATATATATATATATATATATATATATATATATATATATATATATATATATATATATATATATATATATATATATATTAGAGCCTGACCGAAAAGAAAAACCGAACCCGAAATTACCGGGTTCCCGGATTGAAGCCCGGCTCGGGTTCAGCTTTTACAGTCGCTAAACGTTCGGGTTCGGTTATCACTGTCAATGTTGGCAAGAAAGTTAAATAAAAAGGACACTGAGGTTACTTTTTGTACTTGTATACACTTTATACAATGGAACAAACGATACTCTGCAATTAAGTGTGTCACATGGGTAGCATTAATCGCCTTATTTACATTAACAATAGTATTGTCCCAGTTCAAAAGGGTAATAGCTATACACACCTGTCGAACGTTTTCATGTTTGAATTGCATATACCGAACCCGAACGGTGCCCGGTTCGGGATTGGTAAAGTGTACCGAGTACCAAGTACCCGGTTCGGTTTCAAAATGCATGCTCGGTCAGGCTCTAATATATATATATATATATATATATATATATATATATATATATATATATATATATATATATATATATATATATATATATACATATATATATATATGGACGATATGACATCCGTTGTAAATAAAGTAGTTTTCCTGAAAATATCTTCACCTCAGCCAATAAATACGAACATTCTGCAACAAGCATATTTGATCGGAGAAACTAAATGTGACAGCTTTTTGAGAAAAAAACTTTGGATCTGTTCAATCCAAAGTTTACAGAATATCAAATTTAATGTTTTTAAGAGATGTTTTTCTCGATTTTTCCATAAAGTGGCCTGTATCTCTATCGTGAATAATTCAAAGCACTGTAAAATTCATACCAAAAGATAATTTTAAAAAGCAAAATTGCTTCCCTGGCAAATACATTAAACCTTTTATTCAGTTTGAGCCGTATCAGATAAAAACTATTTTTGAAAAAGCTCGGGATTATTATAGTTCCACACAGATGCACTCGCTCGATCAGATTACGTAATCATAAATTTAATAAGTTGCAGGTGATCATAACTGGTTTAATTCGGTTTTATCGCAGAAAGTTCTAGAAAAAATCGGTTTGTGGTATTCGATGATGACAATGTTAGGGTGATTTGTGGAGAGATTGTCTTCAAAATTATTTTCAAAATATATCATAGCATATAAAATTGTGGCTAGTACAGCGACAACAAAGCACTGGCCCGGCCCTATTCACATATAGGCAACTGCCGGTAGGATATGCATGTGTGACTTCGCCGTCAAACTATTAAAATACAGCATGTAATTTTACACACTGTTTGTGCCACTCACAGAGCAGGGCAACTTTTCAAATCAGAACGGTTATCATTGACGCTTGAGCTATATTAGCTCAATGTGTTTTACTAAAAAAAGAATGATACTAAAGAAATGGCGGACAGCATACCATACCGTGTTAGCAATCATTTCAAAATGCCTGAAATTTGCTAAAAGACACGAAAAAGTTCTCAGATCGCTGATTGAAGATCGTCGTGTACTGTAGCGTAGGGCAACAGATATGACATGCCTGTCTGTTTTCGACCAGCATTTCGTCTAACGGTTACATATTGACCCCGATTTTCCGACATGACTACATGTTGTGCTTGCTACTAAATGCACAATTTCTGTTACAATCGGTCAATACAATACAAAAATACATCCTCTCTAAATCTTTGTTTACCACGGAGTTAACGATAATGCCTATCGGCCTTATCGAGGTCTGAATGAGGGGCCGCCTCAAAGTATAAAAATCATAGTGCACAAGTGTAGGCCATTTCAGAAATCAGAAACATCCCGGTAAAATAACTGTAGTGACTTCATTATACATTATTACAAGTTAATTCATATTACATATACAAGAGTAATATTCGTACCAATTATTAGCTTCATTTTATAGATTCATTATATAAGTGTTTCTATTTAGCAAATGCCTATGGCTGTGCCCAGGTAACAAATTAAACTGATGTCAACGCAAGTATTGTGTTAAAGGGAAAAGAACATCCATTTTGAACATGTTTCAACAAATGTCCAAGTAACCCAAGGCCTAACGAAAATACATGTGTGGTTCCGGCAGTCCAACCGCATTCGACTGAAAAGATGCAACCCTGAATAAATTGTCTGAAACTTTGATCGACCCAGGCTGAAAGATCCAATCAAGAATGTGCCCGTCATGTGCCGTTATTTAGCATTAAACTTAACACTAATGCAATATTTTATTTCAGCTTGTCTAGAGGGTTACAAATGCACGCAACCCAGATAAGAAAGCCGAAACAATCGAGATGCCTGTCTAGTGACTTGTCGAGAATTTAAAGCGACACAATTTGTCAGGATAGCAAAGTGATTGTCAAACACCCGTGCCAAAGGAAAGAGAGCAATGAAGACGCCATGTTGCGTGCTTCAGTCACACCCACAGTGATGTAGTATCGCTGAAAAGCTCAATTTGTTCTTTAAATAGGATTTTTCATATAATTGTCTTTAAGCAAGAATAAAATCACAATTATATATGATATTGAGCAACTGTTCATATGATGTAATGGAAAATACTAAATCTGTTGTCAAGATTCCATGGGATTTGAACCCTCGACCTTTTCCATCATCGCCAAGCCAAATGTAAAGTTCAACATTGTGACCTCTGATTCACGAGGAGAACTTTATTGAATATACCAAGCTATTTACGATGTTTTGGCAGCCTGTCGTATACACACACACAAACACAAAAACATAAAACATACATCTTACAACATAATACCTGACCTTTGACCTTGACATGACCATGACATTTGAGATGACCTTTGCCTTGCTATGGTCGCACTTCTATACCCTCGGAACCACATCTACTATAGTATATAAGATATTGTAGATTTAAAGTTTTAATTAGCGCTCATTTGCACAATTTTGAAAAGCACGACCTCTCATTATAAAAAGGTGAGACTTCATCGGTAGAAGTATAATTGTGCCAAGTTTGGAATTTCTACGTATAATACTTTTCAAATGAAATATCGGACGACTTTGCTTGTAAAGAAAGAAAGAGAGAAAGAAAGAAACATAAAAAAGGAAAGAAAAAAGGAAGGAAGGAAGAAAGAAAGAAATTATTCCTAGAAAAACAATATTCTGTGTTGGCACACAGACATAAATATTTACATTGCGAGGAAAAAATAGTTCCTACATTTTATATTAGTTTCCTGAAATACTGCTTCGGGGCTCCACGTAAATCCATAATGCTGCGGCGTACGGCTACTAACAGCATTCTGAATTCGACAGAGGCAAGATTATTGGCTTGCTGGAGGCTGCTCGTTCCTAGTGTGAGGTTACCAGAAGAATGGGGTGCTCCAGGTTAGCAGTACAGAGGTGGTGGGGCTATTTTCAACAAACAAGAGGAAAGCTGGATCTGAGAGACCTAGACTTTCAGATGGGAGGGGCGACTGTTAGATGGACAGTGGGCAAAGAGACACAGATTTCTTTCAGCAGAGATGTTTCATCAGCAGTGGCGAGAGGCTTGTAACATTGCAACTCCATGACGTACAATCAACAAGAGACTGATGTTGGCCAAACTGAGTTCACACCACCTTGTCATACGTATCCCTGTTAGTCCTGACCGGACGAGAGGTCAGTGGCGGAGTGTGATGTGGTTGGACGAGTCACGATTTTGCCTCAGTTTCTATCATGGGAAAATATGGGTGTGACATTTGCCTTCTGAGAGATTTGTGGATGGATGCATAGTGGAACAATGGAGGACACAACGCCATAATTTGGGGGCATGCATCAACCACAAGTAACCGAATTGATAAATTCATTACAAATCAGAGACCTAATGCATCGCCACCTAGTGAAAACTTTTGAAGAAGATTTCCAAAAGGTTCATTTCCTTAGGTTCAGCACAAAATATGAGTGACAATTTTGGATAAGTGTAGAATGGCCACTATGCACAAAAATACGTAAGAAATGAAAAAATACACACCGCCGTCTGTTGACCAATTTTAAGGTCTCATAGCCACAACAGTGTCTTTATGCACGCTTTGGCTATGTGATTGTACACATGTCTGTGAATATATTACAAAAACATAGATTTTGCCAAAAAAAAGAACAAAACAAACCAAAACAAATTAATAAAAAACATATCAATCAATACATATTCCAAAAGCAATGAAACATAGCCATTTCAATAAGCTTGGTAAAACCCACTTAAGGTACATCCCCTCATTTTGAAGAGAATCTGACTGATGGATTTGGAGATGTCGGAAAAAGTTATTTTTTTTATGAACAGACGACCGGAGGAGCGCTATTCTGTAACAAATAAGAACTGTAAAAACAAGAAAGATACCAATCAAATTCCAAAAGCTATTCCAGTTTTGCAGCCATTTAGAACTTTGCATTATGCCTGTCAATATTGTATCAAAATAAAAGCGCACTGCACAAGTCTGGAAATGTTCCAGTAAGCTGATATTGCTGGAGGTAAGAAATGTAAATAAGAAAAACAAGAAGACTGGGCCGTAAGACTGAATGCCTAATATGTTCTGCCAACAGAGCGGAATCAGTGAAAGCTGATTAGATATCATACCAAGGACCTGGGAAAATTAAAAAAAAAAACTTCTGCCATGAGACACTGGTCAACTCTTATTAATTTCACACATTGTTTGTCAGCCCAGGGTTTCAATAGTTTTGTGCTATTAACCCTTTAGACAATTTCGCAAATGAATGGCTACCTGTGCATGATATTGTTAACATCATGGTTTTGCAACGTGAGAAGGTTGACTCAAGCGTTACGTGACACACTGTCAAAACATGGCTTGAGCCCCAGCTTAGACCCTGGCTTGGTTAGCTAAATATCTTTCACTTGTCCCTATTTGCAGCTAAATTGCGATATTTTATGAAATAATGATCTTATATCTGTTTGGGACAACATTCTACCATTCCAAATGATCAGTCTTTCTATCCTCCCCCCTCCTCCAAGAGGCACAACTAATGAGAAAAACCAATCAAAACGAACAAAAAAACAAAACTCGTATAGCGCTGATATATGAAAGGCCAATACCAGCATTTTCCGGTCACTTTACATAACTGTACTCACAAAACCTTCAACAACAAAAACGAAAAGAACAGATGCACATTGATGCTTGCATTTATCTCCTTTTTATACCATCGTTTTGTTTTTTTTCCGTGATATAATCTTATTTTTTGGACTATAAAGAATTATTTGAAAAGATACAAATACAATTACCTCATGTAGTATCTGGGAAAGAGCCCTGACAAGTTTCAATTTACGTATACCCAGGTTGTTATGTATTGCGAAGTTTACACATGTATGCTGATTCAGAACTAAATGCGATTTGTCTGACATACAAATGCCCTTGAACAGATCAGTCTATTCTAAGAATGAAGGTCATTATAATTTTTATTGTTAGAGGTCAGCATGATTGAATGGTTAATGGTTACCGTAAATTAGAAAGTTGATGTATAGGGTGATTAGAAATGACATCTGAAAACCAAAATGTTAAATTTCACTTTCAAATAGAGTTTCTTTAACTCCAAAAGTGTGCCACATTTGCGACATGAAAGCGCGAGAATTTCCCCCCATCATGGCCTTATGTGAGGAAGTGTTAGTGACGTCACACACACAACCCGCTGCCTGTGACGTATGTGTTAAATGTTGGAGTGCCTTGAGTTTGCCAAGAGTCTTGGCAGATACAGCAGAGCTTAATGATTCCGGAGAGTCTGAATTAAGTTTTTCATGCATGTGGTCTGATGAGGATGAAGAGCAACTAATAAAAAGATCTGTAACAGTAGAGGAAAAGATCATTCAGCCTCACGCACATGAGGGACCGCTCAGAGCCCTGCTGTCACCAGTACTGCAGGAAGTGTAGCCTTGGTACAGCCAGACGATCTCAACATGCAATCTGGGCAATGATAGCTCGTTGCAAAAGAGATGTTACCTATAAAAATACTTAATTTCATTTAACAAGAACATGCATGCATGCAATAGCTTTGAATTTGCGTTAGGAAGGGCCAGGTCTTGTAGTGTTTCAAATTCAAGCATTGACGGAAACAGCTATGGCCTATGCTTACAGTATATAAAATTCTGAACAAACAGTAAATTTTTCCTTCACATCTGTGTGGTCTATGGATAAGTAAATGTGCATTTATGTATAGCTTTCAACATTAAGACTACCAAGCAGTAACCTCACTACCCTCAGAGGGCAGTTATTTATGTTAACATTGTCATCGCTACATGTGTTTGTGAAATCTCTTATTTCAGATCGTGCCCATTTTGTAACAATGGTCAATATTTTGCTGTAACTGCTGGGGCCATATTAACGACTAAGGTATAATGAGATGCTGTACAGTTGCATATTGGGCCTGGCTGTAGGCTGTCACAAACTGTTACAGTAGTAGTAATAGTCTTCACTGACCATGGATCCAAGCAGAATACATATATATATATATAAACATCCAATCACATATAGTCAGAAAAAAGAATAAACGTTATGCATTAAAACTGATCATTGTTACAGTGATACTTATATAGAGAGAAAATAGGAGGTACTTAAATATAGAAAGACATATTTAGACATAATAGTGCTTTACATTTAAACACTGAAAAGTAATCTATTCCTTTATAAAATATTAAAATGTCATAGATGACACGAAAATCTTTTCCATTATTTGTTTCATGAGCACATTAAGAAAGGTAATTAGTCCACCAAACTCGTCTCTAATGTAATGTACGAGAAGGCAGAACTGTATCACATGCTCCTCATCTTGGAACTGTCTACATGGACACAAAAGCTCCTACCAAGGGAGGGGAGCCCAGCGACCTGTCTTAATTCTGAGATGAGGCAACGAAAGGTGCATACGAGACCATGCAATGCAGAAACATTCAGGTATAAAACGATTCCACCTTCAGAGTACTAGTAGACATGTCATGAAAGCTTCAGGTACAATTAATGCAATTATATATACAAGCCTTATTTTTGCACAATGGACACGCGTTTGCATGATGGACAGTTCGTATAGTGTAAGCTACTACTTGCAGTAACAATGTAATCATTTGGAATCAACAGCTCCTCTGTTTATCTAAAAGTTTGCGATTATTACACCATATCTTTCCTCTCCTCAAATACCTTTTGAGAGAATGTTGTTTATATTTACTAGTGCGTATAAGGTTGGAAAGCCAAGTTCTACCAATCACATGTCATTTACTGGTGTCTTTCTCACACTCAAAAGAGCTTTACAAGCAACAATGCATACTTTGTCTACAACATGGACACTGGAATCAAGCCCACCGTCACAGCCATATATTACCCCTGCATTCAACACAGCTTTAACAGTATTTCTTTTGGCAACAAATGGCATATCTCTATTAACTTCCAGAAACATTTAACGTTTATTGAATTGCTTTTGTTCTTCTTCTACATGAGCCTTCAATAAAGAGCTGGTGCTGCCATCTGCTGTAAATACAGAACCAAGGTACACATGTCTGTCACGGTGTTGTATCAACATGTTGCTTAGGTTGGGGTATGCTTATCATGTAAGGTTCTATTTAAGACAATAAATTTGGTCTTATTTTCATTAACTACCATCCTATGTGACTTACAGTACTCATTGATAATATTAAGTTTCTCTTGTAGTCGCTCACAGCTAGTAGTTAAGATAAGTATGTCATCCATAAGCATCAATATATAGAGCCACTGTAGGAAACCATCATTATCATATTTTCTTTCAACATTCAGATTAACACGTTCACAAATACAGTAAATAAGACACAAAATGTCTGAGATCCCTGTATCACACCAACTACAGCGGTCACAACTGCTGTTCCAAGGGTGCCCTGTGTTATTTTCTGCATGGCCACTAGTCCTAGTAGCATTGTAATTCCGCATCCTAGACTTTTAAGACACATCATGACTTTACTCCAAGGCACATGATCGTAAGCCTTTGAGAAAGTCTACGAAGGTGACACACAGCTTCACCTTTCATCGCCAACAGTATGCCATAATGACCCTTAGTGTCACTATGTGTTAGATACATCCACGTTTAGTTTGTGCTCCTGCTTGTTCTCAATCTGGGGCGAACCACTTTGTAAGCCTATTGCATGGCACCTAATCATATATCTTTACGATGGTACTTATGAAGCTAGTGCCCCTGTAGTTGTCGCAACATAACTTTTATCACCTCTCCTAAATAACATTCTCAACCTAAGATATGTCCCTGTCGCTGGATAGCCACTCATATACACATAATTGAGCAATACAGTCGATGTTATCATCTGCTGTACTGGTAGGAGCTTAGAAATACCTGGGCTAAGACCCTCTGGGCCAGCACTTTTATTGGGCTTGACTTGCTTATAGATTACTTCGTCTGCTTCACTGGGATCAATAGGATCATCCGGTAAAGGTATATGTAAGTTTGCAGTAAATTCATCTGCTCAGAGCCCTGGAGTATTCGCTGGGTTCAGGATTGACACAAAATGCCCTTGAAACTTCTGGTCAGATGGACATTTTACTGGTTTATCATATATCTCACCTGTCCAGTTAATAGATTTCCACAGAAGTTGATCATCCTGGGATTCTAAAATTCTCTGCCACCTATTATCATTTGTACTCTTTGGGAACCATTCAGTACATCTATTATTATTCTCAATTCTGCTTCCGGACACCTGAGTATATAGCCCGTCAGAAAAATGATATGCAGCATCCTCAAGATTGCAATGAGAGTCTATTATCTCTGATATATCACAATACTCATGCTTTCTTTTAAGTTGCTTGCTGTCAACTTGACATAACTTAATGGGGCTTTATGTAGGTGCTTATGTTCACTGTCCTAGAGTTCAGATACCCATCTAATTTTTTCTCGATATGTAAGGTCCCCTTTCAAATGCTTTCCATTATATTTTACGTTGTTCAATACAACTAGGTCACAATCTTGGCTTATCTGCAGCAATTTTAGACCATTAGAGTTTGGGCGTCTTATACCATCCACATGAACAAGGAGTATCTTGTATATCTTGGATTAGTGTATCAACAGCTTTTCCAAATCTGGCATTAGAGTCGGCCATCATGATATACTGTTGATCATCTTTCCCTATGCACTTACTCTGCAAAAAAACAAAACTTTTGGTGCTACATGTATAGTGAGTCACTTGAAACTATATAGCAACTACCAAATAATACAATCGGCACGTTGGACAACTCAAACCATATATGATTATCCATTGGCAGGTTCACTTTACTTACGTTATCTGATACATAATTTTTAATCAAAAACACATCTCCTGCACGATTTTAGTTGGTTGTCTTTCCATAAATAACTTGAAAACCAGGAACTGAAAAGTGAGTACTTGTCTTTGCCTCACATAAAAATATAATGTCATTTTTCATTATCCATTTTTGAACAATGGTTGAATCTTTCCTATTCTGGATACCATGGATATTTCAGAAACCTATTACTAGATTTTCGGACCCAATCATTGAAAATATACTGGTGCCCACTTGTCGATTACATAATTTATATCACAGAAAGATACACCTCTTGACATCAAGGGGCCCTCCACAACCCTGATTTTCGGGCTTGTTCTTTTCGGTGACCTTTGCATCTTTGAGATGTTTCTACTTCATTCTAGCAGTTGGATGGGTATCTTTCTTGACATAAATATTTTGAAAGGCCACCCCTGCTTCCTTTAATACCTCAGTGTTATCCAAAATCTTATGCCGCATTTCCCTCAATAATGTAGTTATAAGGATAGAACTTTTCATACCTGTCCTTATTTTCCATGTTTTTTCACATCATTTGTTGTTTCCCAACCAATAATCTCAAGCACCTGCCTGCATTTTTCCAAATCAGTAATCGCACCATCCAGATTTTCATTTTCTGTGATACCAGTTATCAGTACATTTTTGCCTTGATCTCTGGCATCAATTTGATCCCAAAACCACTGTAGATGTTCATCAAAACTCTTAAGCATGACATTGTCTTGACGCAACTTTGTTACCTTTGTCCATTCACTTTGCATAGTTTTTAATTCAGTCAGAATTGGGCGTATTATGCCACCACCCCCTACATTAGATAGGTTATCAATGTCAATTCTCTCTTCACTTGCAGTGGCAGCCTCCAATTTTGCCTCCTTTAGAGTAGCAATTTTCATCTTGCCTATCTCTGTTGTTGAAAGCTTTCGTTTACCATTACCCTGAAATTTCCCTGCCATGTGGATTTGCAATCACAACTGTTTATTGTCTTACAGGTTACTGAACTTGGCGGCTTATTATGATCATAATTCTTACACGTCTATGTTCCATTGATACTTATGTATATCCTAATGCATTCCTTGGTTTTCCACATTGATGAAAATCAGTAAAAATTATTCCATCAGAGCAAATCCTACACCCTTTGCACATACATGCCTGACCATTGTCTAAACTCATTGCCATTGTCATGATACTGGGCTAAGACAATGGTCAGTCTTGTATGTGCAAGGATACATGACTGAAAGAAATGAAAATTCAGCCGCCCACTGGTCATGGCAGCTGCAGTATATGAGGCGTGAATGTGGTAGCTATCCAAACAAATTATCCGGTTTGGGGATTACACGCCTTGCATTATACAGTAGTTATTGGACATACACATTACAGTGGCCAGCTAACTCAACATGTTATAGACTTTTCAAACCTAAACATAAGTATGGGACAAAATCGTTCCCTGTTGGTGCATGTTTTCCATCAATCAAATGGTGAAATCACAAAAAAAAGTTTGGTTACAATGTTACTTGGCAACAACACCCCACACCGGCGTTGTCACTGTGATATTCGATTGATAAATAATTATTATGGGATACATTGTAAAGTCGTAAAATCATTTTGCTGTAATGTAAGCTTTGAAATCAGAATTATCCTGAAGATTAATTTGTAAATATTGGAAATAAAAACTAATGAATCTCTGTTCCTAGTTTTATAAGTAATGCCTAATTTGGCCAGGTCCTTGAATCTTTCCATTGTCCACCGACGGGACCGCATTTGGCGGCAGCAGTAGTTTTTTCTTGCCAAACCTATCTGAAACATCGTCATATTTGACAAATCAAAGTCACTTTCCACAAATTGTTCGCTACATAGGTGGTATCGCTTCACGGGGCCTTGCCACTTGTCCCTGTAAATTTTGACTGCACAGGTCCACGCTCTCGTAACTTCAGGTCTTTGGGGGAATGTAAATAATAAGCTGTAGAGCTTGTATTGCACCGGCAACACACCGACCCATCTAGGGCGGCAACAGGGACGAAAATGAATATCTCTAGATGCAGTTTTAATCCTGTTGATGAAGTGCGGATAAAATATGTTTAAACCAAGGGACACTTGACACTGATAGCTCGCTAGCATGTTTGGGGTCTTCCAAGTCAGCCAGCGGTGTTACGTTTGTGACGTCACTAACCTTTCGCGCCTTGAGGGTATTGGAAATGAACGGGAAGCGATGATTGAAGGCGCAATGAGTTTTTGAAATGAAGATATGATTAAAAGTATCATTTTGACGTGCATTTTTTTTACGTGCACCGTACGGTTAGAACAATCTATGAGTCACCCATGTATTCCATTTGAACGTGGTCAATCAAAAGAACCTTTAAAGTTAATTGAACATGTTCTGGCCATCAAGTACAGTTACCCTCGCGTTCAAGTTAACAAACGCCAAACGCACCAACGTTTCCCAAAAGTTTCCCAAACACTTTCAGTGAAAGTCAAACGTTTTGCAAACGCGTAGCAAACACTTTGCAAACACTTTCCAAACGCATTACAAACACTTTGCCAAACGCTTTCAAACACTTTTCCAAACGCTTTCAAACACTTTGCCGAACGCGTTTGGTGAAAGCTGAACGTTTTTAAACACTTTTCCAAACGCTTTCAAACACTTTACACTTTGCGCCAAACGTATGTGATACATGTAGGCCTACATGTACACTTAGTAATCTAATTGTAATGACAGGAATATTTTTAACAAGTGTCTAAAAGGCTTATCAGCACCTAAAAATCCCAACAACATGTGCATGCCTTCATTTATGGATAAGCCAAAAAGCTCTACTATGTATATTTCACAAGGCCACAGACTACAGTTATAAATCCTTCTATTTTTCATATTAGCATTTTTCAGTCTAAAAAATCAGCATTTTGGTATTTTGAAATTCGGTGAACGGCATTTAATAGATAAAAATGTCAGAAAAATATGGACAGATTTTTGTCATACAATTCCCAGCTCGTTAATTTGTGATAATTGAAATACGAAACAACACCTGGATGTCGGCTTTATACAGGTGTATGAACTGTGCTCTTGCCAGGGTCACATCATTGTCCTTCCCCACCATAAAGTTCCCACCTAGCCTGGAAGACAGTGCACCTATATGACCACCAATGAAGCAACTCTGCACTGCAGCAAACCTGACTTAGCTAACTTTATTTTAACAGAAGCTACAGCATGCTGAAAACACAGTATTTTCACAATTACGGACTATCTCCGTTGGGATGCGCAACCAGCCAATCACAACTGTAGTCTGTAACCTATTAGACTGATCAAAATTTTTAAAACTTGTTTAACTAAAGCCGCAACTTGTTTTCTGCAAAGGATTTGCATTAACTTTACCAAACTTCAATATTAAAGAAAATATCAACTTTTTTGCAAGCAACCTTTCAATCTGAAAAATCAGTTTTTATGACAAAAAAAATAATTAATTAAAATTTTGAGGAAAATTATATAATTGCATCCAATCAATTCTTTTCTGTCCAATATGAATACGATACACAATGGGCTATGATGCAAACCCATAATTACTTGCCTGCATGTCCCGCCCTTACAGTGAGAGATCAAATTACAATGCCCCACCCCTTAATTTTAACCCCAAATTTGAATATATTGCTAAAATTTTATGAATTTTTAGGTGAAATTGGTGATTTTTTTTACTATTTATGGATAGATTCGTAACATTTGTCTACAAAAAATATGACATCTATCACTGCTGAGGCATTAATGGCGGATGGGGGGAGTATCAGTTACACCAAGTCAGCATCTAATACCAGTCATTATGGCAGTATTTTCCTGATATAATCTGAATTATGGCAGACAATGGAACAGTTTCAGTGTTTAAACATTATTAGCCCATCAAAGTGCACAGTTTAAGACCAGTAGGTCACAGATTAGAGTAGCAGTATTCAGCAAATTATGTTTTTTGGTACTAAAATTATGGAATTTTAACGCGCCCTTTGTTTGAACATTAGGAGGGCAGTTGGGTGATCCAGCTTCCACAAACCAATAGTGCTATGCCTTTTTTTCTGCAGTAGACTGTATAAGTTGCGGTTTATTGACATGGTTTCTGATGTATGTGCACATATTAGAAAGAAAATGACAAAAGTTTGTAAAGTTACTCCAATATCATAAATACATATTTGTATTCACAAGTGATCTAATTTTAAATTTGATAAGCATCCAATTATCAATCCAATTATCAGGCACAAGTGTTTTCAGGCAAGTGTTTAATGGAAGCTAACTTTTTCCCCCTTGTTTCATTTTCTGAACCTCTTATAATTATATGTGGTTGTATGTCGAGGTTCAAATGTTTTGCCACCTATGTATGCTAGCTTGGTAAAAGTTATAAAATCTGCAGTTCATAAGTGCTGTCATCCATATCCATGGATATAAATTGATTTATGTATGTGAAAATAATATGCTGATGAACTCAACAGCTCAACAAAGTCGGCATGCCTGATTTGAAATGATTTACGCCAGTCAAATGACACACATATGTGACAAGCATTTGCTGCAAAAAAAAAATAATAATAATAAAAATAAAAAGGGGGGGGGGAACAAAAACAAAACCAAAAAGCAAAGAAATTCACATTTTATCTAAGATTTGTACAGCTCTACTGACAGACAATGTGCATTTTTTCTGGTATGCCCAAAATCACTTTGACATGATTTTGTATAAACAGCTCTGCATATGAATGGGGGCTGTAGGCCTACAATGACAATGCCACAAAATTAAAAGTTTGAAACAGAGGGTTACTAAGTTTCGTATTAATGGGATTAGCATAATTTATTCATATCATATTAGCATTGTTAATTTCTCATACACACATATGATTACCTGTGTGGTACCTGTGAGGTATCGCTAAATACAAAGGGCTATGGAAGCTATCTATCTACCAGGCAGTCAGCAAAGGAGGCATAGCCTGTGCACTTGTTAAATGTCTTGCAGCGAATCCTGTTATTATTTATGCAGTGTGGTTCCACTGATAGGTGCAACATGTCTATGCACAATGATTTGTGACATAAATGTGATACGTCATGAATGTTTGGAATATTGAGACTGTTAAACTTGATATTCACAGCCAATCTGTGGGTGTAAAACTTTTTTTCTCCTTTCATAAGCTGGCGTGAGGTACACAATACCAGAGCCCGAACCATTTGCCTTGTGATCTACAGTCCTAGGACCATATCTTGCATGCTCCATCCATGTAAAAGTTGTTAAGATCACTCAGAATTGTCCAGGCAGCTGTCAAAGAGTGCTGACTGCCCATTTTTAACTTGCTTGATGGACGTTAATAGAATAACAACATGACCATGTGAGTCCCAATACATACAGAGTTAGCCCTAATAGGCCACAGACTACAGTTATAAATCCTTCTATTTTTCATATTAGCATTTTTCAGTCTAAAAAATCAGCATTTTGGTATTTTGAAATTCGGTGAACGGCATTTAATAGATAAAAATGTCAGAAAAATATGGACAGATTTTTGTCATACAATTCCCAGCTCGTTAATTTGTGATAATTGAAATACGAAACAACACCTGGATGTCAGCTTTATACAGGTGTATGAACTGTGCTCTTGCCAGGGTCACATCATTGTCCTTCCCCACCATAAAGTTCCCACCTAGCCTGGAAGACAGTGCACCTATATGACCACCAATGAAGCAACTCTGCACTGCAGCAAACCTGACTTAGCTAACTTTATTTTAACAGAAGCTACAGCATGCTGAAAACACAGTATTTTCACAATTACGGACTATCTCCGTTGGGATGCGCAACCAGCCAATCACAACTGTAGTCTGTAACCACAATAAAGTTGAAATTATGCTTTTTCAAAAAAAAAATCAGTTCTATCTAACAGTTTGTACATGTATCACTGACAATGCACGTGTATATATTGTAGGCTATATCATTGTTTTCTTGTTTGCGTGACAAATTGCAACTGGTTTATGCCTGTGATACAGTGGAAAACGCAACAAAAGCTACCTTCTAAGATGTACATGACACTACCCACCGAATTTGGACGTAAACTAATTTCAGACAGTCAATTTTATTTTTTTACACCAGGTGGAAAAACACATACATGCGCATGGTATCGTTTGAAGCAAGCAACATGGATATCGATGAAAGAAATCAATTGTTGTCTCAATTAATTTAAGTTGAATTAGACACTTGGGTGAACGTATTTGGATCGTGTTTTATATAAATACATACAACCTTTAATGCTGGATAAGTGTACATTTACATGTAGGCACATCATATGTTGCTGGACCTGTTACAAATACGTTTGGAGATTCTTCATCATTTAAATGGAAGTGTTTGAAATGCATAGTGTTTGAATGCGTTTGTGAAAGTGTTTGAAATCGCTCGGGTAATTGTTCAACTTATTTGGAAAGTGTTTGAACGCGTTTGGAGAAGTGTTCGGTAGCTTTGTGAAAGTGTTCGAACGTTTTGTAAAAAGTGTTTGAGATTTTTCCCAAACGCTTTTCAAACGCTTTCCAAACACATTCCAAACACTTTCCAAACACATTCCAAACGTTTTCAAACGTTTCCCAACACAAGCCAAACACCAGCTAAACGCGAAAAAAGCGTTTGGCTGTTAACTTTTAGCCGGGCGTAACTGTAAATTAAATTACAATGCCATATTCATTAGATTATTATTCATAATCGGCAGAAATATAGTCACTCCTGATGTATATACGTAACACACAGGTCAATGACAACAAAATATACGAAAGAGAGTGCTTACATGCAACAGTATTACATGCGACTCAATGGCACAGCAAGCATTATAAAATTGAGTCATCCAGGGAAAAAACTAGGACACAAATCTCTTTAAGTCTAGAGTAAATGGGTGCGCAAGCTGGAAATGACGTTGCTTATCATCATCATCATCATCATGCTGAACGCAGATCAAGAAAGCATAAGCATATTCGAAGATCGCTTCTTAAGTGAATCGATAAAGATGAGCTCACTGCAGGTGGTATAGTATATATGTATCCATAATTCATTTTTGTGAGCTTTATTGGACGAAATCAAGAGAATATGTTTCGCGTTTCAAGGTGAAATTACATACGGGCATGCAGTACACGATTGAATTTCTGTGTTGACAATTCATAACAGAGTTGTCTAATAGAAGTTCTGTGTGACACCAACATGTAAAGTACAGAAGGAACTTTTACGGTTGAAGAAAATTATGTGTTTTTCAAGCGTGCTTCTGAAGTGACACAATCTTATTGCAGATTTTCAAGAGTTAACGGTTCCATAGCATTTTACTTAAAGAAAGAAGTCACCGTAGCGCCTAGTTTTACATTATATTTGCATTAGTCCATGTAAATTTATAAGAAAGCGTCCAGTTTACCTTGAGATATCAGGGATTACAATGGTAGATTGCTATGGTGTAAGGAATGTATCATATCATTTTGAAGCCTTGGTAGAAAAATATACCTGGATGTCATTGGAACACGCTGCAGTAGACGGGCAAAGCTTTGACTACAAGTATCGTACAAAACGAAGGTTTATGTAAGAATAGCTAAGATCATAGTCCAATAAATTTTAACTGAGGAAATGCAAGATTATCTGTTATGGTAAGCTGAATCCTCATCGTGTGTGCAACTCAAAGCTTCGGAAATTTTGTTTCCTTCCAAATCTGGGTGTGGATGATCAGTCTTCTTAGTAAGAAGTTGTAACGCTTAACTGTGACACGAAGAAGCAAGTATTTGGGGGCATATTGACTTTCTCCCACAGTGATACCCAACAGTGACTGCATTAACCCTTGTACACGATTCGCTTGCGTTATGAACTATTTTAGATGCCACTTTTCATCATCTTTGAACAAAGGTATATCACAGGTTACGCTGTCAACAATATCATTCACAGAAATAAGACTATCGGTTTATTTAAAGAAAACTGAAATACACGATCGTCTGTCATATGCACACAATAAGGGAGATCCGTAGAATCATCATCAGGAAATAAGCACTGATTTTTAACATGACTTGTCAAGTTCAGCCTTTTCTGTGTTGCGAGGAATTATTTTACCTGCCTCAATTACAGGAAAAAGTGTACCGCCAAGTATTGATCTAGTCATACTTCACCTTTTGGGGGCATTAACACCTTTGCCGTCAGGCTCTTCAGACTTTACTAAAATCAGATTGCATAGATCTTCTTTCATTAATAACTTGATTTTGCCAGATGTTTTTAAAACTGAAATGATGGCTCAGTTTTGGATAAAGATCCGCTTAAATCTGTTTTGGCCGTGCGTTCAAAAGGTTTCCGTGTGCAAAATAAGTTTTGCGAGCAGGTGTTTTCATAGCAGAATTGTTTCACGTTGCCTCTTGAAGATATGAAGACATCGCAGCATGGTATGTATTCTTTTATCATTTGTATGTAAAGGGATGTTCAGTAGGACACTTTTTTTTATTTAAGGAAACAAAACGACAAAGCAACCGCCCCATGGTGCACCAATCATTTAGAACCTTGAAATCTGCTCTCTTATAAACCTACACTGTATATTTAAATGCCTGATCTTTTGTGTCAGTAATTAAAAGAGTGCGACACAATACTTCACAATGATCCAAACTAAAGATTGAAAAAATTACTATTTGGAATATAGCAAGGTGAATCTGTGATTAACAACTGTGGTAATTTTTGTCAAATTCAGTGGAGCGTATCGGTTCTAAAATAATTTCAAATAAAATCTTTGGCGCCAAAATGTTACACAAGCCTGTACCACGTCTGCTGGTAGTGTGATCATAGTTCCATTGCCGTCATCTACACCGTACCACTGATATCGCCCATTATTATCCCTACGCGTGGTTAACTTTGCAGCACAGGCCCTTGAAACTGAATCGAAAAAAAATAATCAACGCAAATCTTGCTGAGTCAGGTTAATGCGGTTGCCTATAATACCAACTAATTGAAGCAACATCTTGAACGTTTGTAATATCGATCTGTAAGCTTTTGTGTCTGGGTCCATTAAATCGACTCTGTGCAAACAAAGGAGGGATTCTTTAACATAACTAGCAATACCGCACTATCCCGCTGAGGTGTAGGCCGGAATCCATGGCTTCGCAAAAGCTGATTTAAGATTTTTTTTTATTAAGCCAAGTTTCGAACAGAGTTAAAAAATGGAAGCCTTCTGACTCTGCTAGGAATCGTAATTAATCTTGTTTACCATCTCTCCTGACACTGCACATGTTAGCGTGCTTTGATTAAATAGCTCTGGTGTCGGGGGTCCCGGATTAGGGTGTACGTCATCGGCCGAAAGAAAGCCGATTGCTCAGTACAAAAATAATATGCCTCATGCATCTACAAACAAAATAACTAAATGTTTACAATAAAAAATGAAGGATTTCCCAAAGTCACCACAGTATCAGTGATCAATTGTTTGGGGTTTTTTTTTAATGACCACAGTTCTGAAGTGAAACGCCCCAATTACCGCCCGCTCGTACACTGCAGTCACAGCACGTCCCTGCTTGAAGCAACAACACACTCTAGCATTTGACGTGCAGTTTCTACAAGCGTGCATACAACAAGTATGGTTGGACAGGTACACGATAGGTTGCATACAGGTCAAAGTAGAGTGTCACAAAAAGGAAAAAAATGTCAAGGTCTTTGGATAATAGGGTACACAGGGACATAATATGGAGAATATTCCGTCATCTGGTGAACACGCGACATTTTAAAGTTTGATCATCATGCCTGAATAAACACAAGGTTGGTGAAAATGAAAATCTATGACGGGGGCATTACGAAAAAACAAAGGTGCACGACTGGTTTGGTTTAAATATATTTTCTTCATAAACATACAATGATAACATGTACAACTGACATACGGCAATTAGGAAAGTGGCATGTCCCATATAAATCCCTCCCGCAAGAAAAGGCCATTAGAGTGGACTGTACAAGACACACATTGAACATAAAAGAGAACACGCAGAAACAGACCCAGATATGGTGGACAGAAGGGCAATATCAGCAGACAAAATAGTCCGAGCCTGGTGAACAGTCAAGATAGAACGTTGGTAATCAACTTAACCAGGTGGGAACAAATGAATTTACTTTTATTAGACAGGCTAATAAAGTTGGCAAGTTAAATGTTTTGTGCCTGCCAGACATACCATCACTGCCCACCTTGCCTCCTGTAGTGCAGAACGATCCGAGGGCACCCTGGTGCTACCGGTCCGGCGAGGGTGGGCCGGGAAACTACAGCTGGCCCGGCAGTGGCAGGCGAAGAGGGGAGACTAACCAATGCCAAAACAGTTTAAATATGACCAGTGATAGAAATGTGTTTAGCTGAAAATTTTCGTATTTTATTGACGGGAACACTTAAACAAACCAAGTAACAACGTTAGCTACTTTATTGCCACAAGACAACAACCCTGATATGCAGCAGCAATCGTGGTACGGTACATTCTGGATAAGAAAAGAAATAGTGTCGAGTATATTCAATAGGAACACAACACGAACAGAAAGGCAAATCCTTCACACCAACTGATTTAGCGAGGAAAGGGGTGTATGCTATATAGCTATTAATCTATTTCCGACGTTATGTAAGCCAGGAACATTGGTGAGACGAAGAATTTATGTGGCTATTTTTTATTTAAAATTGGAAGAGATGACCAAATTACTGATGTCTACAGGCAGTTGGTTCTAAAGTCGAACAGCAGAGGGGAATAAGGACTCATCAAAAGTGTTACCGCGAGTTCTAAAATAAGGTAGGTCAGATTGTTGGCGAGTATTATAAGTTTATGTATCCGTTATAAGGGTTAGTATGATGGAAGAAATGATATCGGGCCCAAGCATGTTCACTATTGTGTTGTGGCTACTTAAGCTGTAGTCCGACGGTCTGATGAGGTCTTCTTTATAAATTTCGACATTCTGTCCCGCGATTTGCTCCCACTACTGTCTAACTTTCCTAGAAGTAATTAGACCACTTATTAACGTTGCGAAGATCCGAGTTTATTTTTTTGCTGCTGTGGCAGGGTCATCAATTGTAAGATGAAAAGATGTATCGTCGGCGAACATTTTAATGCTGTTCCGTAATGGGGCAACAATATTAATACACATAAGAACATACATATGTACGTGGTCCAAGTACTGATCCCTGAGGGACACCATCATTAACCTTGCCACAGCTAGATAAGTGACCTTGGATTCCAATTCGTTGTTAACAAGCGCTGTGGTTATTTTTTAATCAATTGAGCAAATTCCCAGTGACACCGATTTTTTATTATTATTATTTTATATGCATAACCAGAATGCCAAACTTAGTCGAAGGTCGTACTTATGTCTAGAAAAATAATGCGAACTCCTTTTTGCCGATCTAAAGCCAAACATAGTTCTGGTACAGTAGAAGCAACTGGTTGATAGTAATGTCAAGAGGTCTGAATCTGGGCTGGTGAGAAGAAATAATTTAATTATCATGAAAGAAATTAAAAATTTGTAAAAAAAACTCTCGCTCTCATATATCGTTCCTGTGTAGTTGAGCATTGACACACGTATATGGTTTGTGCATACATTTACATCTCCTTATGGATTGGGCGAATATTGGCTTGTTTTCAAGTGGAGGATTTTCCCTGGCAGAGAAGAGCACGGAGAGAGAGAGAGAGAGAGAGAGAGAGAGAGAGAGAGAGAGAGAGAGAGAGAGAGAGAGAGAGAGAGAGAGAGAGAGAGAGAGAGAGAGAGAGAGACAGAGAGTTATTCCTATAATTTCATCAGGACCCGACGCTTCCCACGTTATCTACGTACTAGAATTTCAAGAACCTTTGGTTATTCAACAGTTAATAAATCAATCCTCGATACTGGGGCATCAGCAGTTTCTGGTAAAGTGGCCGTTGTAGAATCAACGTCAGAGAGCAGCAAGAAATAGGAGTTAATTTTTTTAGCTTTATGCATACTATCCGTTATGTGTTTTTCCTCGTGGAGAAAATGTATAGTAGTAGAATGACTTTCATTCAGAAAGTATTTGACAGTGCGCCACCAGCATTTGGTTTTGTGGGAAGAATGTTTCAAGTAAGAGCAATATTTAAGGTTATATATTCTTCTTTGGCGAGCTTTAGTTGCTCCTGTCAGTAGTTGCAGGGCTGACAAAAAGGAGTCCACATTTGTTTAAACATATTTAAGAAGTCCAGATTCCAGTTTCAAAATAAGAATCTTTAGCTTTTCAATATTTTTAACCCAGCTTTTCAGCAACCAAATTTTTGGATTATGTCAAGGCAGATCAGGTGGTTTAACCTCCTTATCTTTATTTGATTAGATTGATTAACTATTTCTAGAAATAACTGGACAAAGAATCGCAAGAGGTATCATTATTACAGACAAAATATGAAATCCATTCGCTGGCTGTGACTGTCGCATGAAGCTACCATAGCGGCATGGTTATTAAGATTGGAAATCACTAATTACACGTTCACATTCTACAAACAGTCAAGTGACGGATGGATGGCAGATCATTGGTTGTAGTCCATATGTTACACAAAATAGTCAGTGGGAACAGTATGAATGCACAATCATGGTAAATTAAAGAAACAGCCTCCGACATAATAAATAATCCAACCTAATGAAGACGTATGTTAAATTAAAGTACAACAGGAACTGAATAACATAGTCGCAGTAATTAAATAGGTATTGTTGTCGGCCACGCCGTCAACGAAACCTATGTCAGGATCATAGTGTTTACATTTTATGTCCGGGTCCACCTTATTATCGGTATCAGGGTTACTGTGATACACCCGGCGATTTCTATGGTTGGGGATTCTGGGCTATGGATATTATATGTGGTTTCTTTTAAACTAGGCCCAAGATAATATATATATATATATATATATATATCGGTTCCTGTAGGATACAGAGCGTGTAATGATACCACTAAGATTCCCAGCAGTAGAATAGCCAACTCTGTGGGCGCACCGTAAGTCCCTTAGCTCTGGCTTGACACCCAGCAGTCTATACTGCTGAGTCTTATGATGGTTTCTTGCAACATCATTAACCCTAATAACTCATGCTTTAGAGTTGTGTCTGTACCATAAGCTTTTCGCAACGTATATCCTGGTTTTAAAATTCACTTTTTCTTTTTTTTTTTTTTTTTTTTTTTTTTTTTTTTGCAGTTGTCCTTTGCAATGCTGTGGAAGCTATTAATACTGTCTGTCATCTTCATTCTCTCTGCTGCGGACGAGCGGGGGGGGGGGCGGAAAACGTCTGCTGGAGAGGATGATAACAAACGTTTTCCAACAACCCGCACTGCAAGATCCAGCACACCTGTAATATTGTGAACAAGGTTGCCAGAAGTGATTTTCTGTTGTGGTCACCCATTCCCTTTGGTCTCAATTAGCTACGGTAGGATTTGCAAAATGCCAAATATAGAAAATACAAGATATAGGCTTAATGCCTGCCCCGATTCTCCAGAAAATTCGCGTATGAAGTCGCTATTAGAAATACTGGGCAACAGAGTGTAGACGAAGTGTTCTCACAAAGGAACAAAGATTGACGAGACATCTGAGAGCTCTCCAGAATCAATCAAGTATATTTGTCTTTTATCCCCGTTTCTTCAAGATCCATTCATCATCAAAATTGTTAAGCAATAATGTCGTAAAGTTTCGGTATATATATGTGTAAATTCTATTTTGAAGTTTACAGTATTTTGAAGCGTTTCTTTAATGTGTTGAATAATTATGTCTCCAAGACATGCAGAGTTTGATGTTTTTCTTTGTTTTCACTACAGTACGCAGACTTACAAACGTTGAACTTACAGTGCACCAGCCGGCAACCAAAGGATCTATATTCAAAATACAAAAAATAGTTACATCTGTAACACATACACTTTGTCAGTCATCAGGTATTTGCAGTTTACTGGCGACTTTAACAACAGAAAATGTTTTACCTGGAATACTGGAATATGCATTAATTCATTATCCTGAAAAAAAAAACGTACATCATCTCTGTAGTAATAGAACACTACCACACAATATCTATCACTGCACTGAAACTGCCTCCCATCAAATAAATAAATAAATAAATAAATAAATAAATAAATAAATAAATAAATAGACAGACAGACAGACAGACAGACAAACAAACAAACAAATAAATAAATAAATAGATAAATAAATAAAACAAATAAATAATATAAAGCACAACAAAGCACAGCAAAAGAAATCTAAACAAATTAATATAATATAAAGTAAAGTAAAGAAGAATGGAGTGAAATGAAATATAATGAAATGAAATAAAAAGCAAGATTAAAAAACATTGATTGGCTAAAAACACTGGTTGTGGAAACATTTGTACGTAGCAAATGTCATTTCGCCCTCTGGATAAAAGTGCCTGGCTCCCCCTTATATATACTGTTTTACATTTCGTTAATCCAAGTACATTTGAATATTTTGTGTGTCGAAATCTCATTGTTCGATAATCCAGAGAAGACTTTACAAACCGCGCAATAAATACTTCCAAATATGTGAGCGTGACTTTGAGCACGTGGCCATCCCGAGCTACCACATTCTTACTTGTTGCGTAACGTACAAGAAAAATTATTCCTATGATTATTCAAAACACAGGACCATTTTTTTTATTTTAACGAGTATATCCTTCGGCACATACAATCACAAATACATGTGCTGAAAAATTTTACCACACGACTTCGTTAGATTAGTCAAGAGATTAGGCCGCGAAAAAGTTTGACAGAAATGCCCCTGAAACTAAGCATGAGCATGCATGGAAGTTGAGTGTAAGAGCTTATTTACATATGTAATATCTTAGTGACAGACCCCCCCCCCCGCGCTCATAATTGAGTCTCTTACACAGTCACTGTTGGCTGAATCTGTTTCCCAACGAGTATTGTCACTTCCAACAACTGTCGTCAACTTCGAAATTTGTTGCAGCGGTGGCTCTGCCTGCTTTTAACCCGTTCCTAGTTAACATAAGATGGAGTCAGCAGCTTTCCTTGGCACGGGTTCGCACCCAACCCGTGCCAAGGAAAGCCGTTGACTTGGAGCTTGCTATCACTATACGTATCATCTTCAATTCTCAGCAAAAATGTTTTATGTTGACCAGAATTTTATGTGAAGTGATTGAGGAAGGAAATAACATTCGGATGCTATGGGCGATTTGACCGAGAAATGGTAAGAATGCAAAACTTTGTTCACATCTAACTGAAGGCTTTGAAGTTTTTACTTTGCGCTCCCTAGTTCTGGTGTTACTCAAAAGATTGTTCCCAACAATCAGTTCACAACTGTTACCCGACCTAAAACAGGACAAAATCAGAGTCTGCCATCTTGTCAATGCAAACCACCTTAATATATTTATCTTACATAGGGTGTGGGCGAGCTGGAGAATTGTCTTTAGCTATTACTAGATCTTGTCCTTATTGGTTTTGGTATGTTTTACCTTTAGCAATATGCAAAGAGATGCGATGTAAAGATGTTTTTTTATAACGAACAACACAAGTATTTCAATTCAATGCAAACGCCAAAAAATCGTGTACAACTCGTCATGACCAAGAACTCTTTGGTATCTTTGAAATAATAACAAAAGGTCTCCAACATGTCCATGGCAATACGCTCTGTTCTATTTTTCTCTTTTAAAGCCTGGCAATCTGCAGTTTCAATTAGATTTATTATGAGATCGCTATTAGCAGGATTATAACTCCCACTTGTCTGATGAAACCATTTAATAGTGTATCGTACTTAAAATATGTCACTGGTCCAAACGAAAAGTGATAAATGAAGCAACATGTGCGTGGACCTGTTTGCAGGAATATCACATTGCCCTTTTACCGATGTAAAACATTGCCACTTTCTTAAACTATTGACGTATTTCTGGGATGTAGCGCCATTGGTGGATTCAAGATACGCAGCTAAGGGACGATGTTTGGTCTCGTAACTTCTTCTCAGCGTTCTGGATGTCAATCCGACAATCGATGAAGCTTAATCCATGTCACGGTGCAAACTGACACCTGTTGGTAAAGGAATGAATGACCAGAAGGCGCTTGATGCATTTCACGCAAAAATCATTCTTAATGTCAGCAAATTCAATGCATTTTTGTCGAATATTCCATTCTTTCCTCTTCCTTTACGCGTCTTGCGTATACATATAATTATCGAGTCTTTCGTAAATTCTTAAATGTTGAAACTAGAAAAAAAAAGGCACAAAATTCCAACCTGGCACTTTCAATACTTCTTTTTAGCTCAGCTCACTTGTCAGTCAGCTGAGCTTATAGGATGGTCCGTCGTCCGTCGTCCGTCCGTCCAAAACTAACATTTTCTATTTCTTCTCCATAACCGTCAACCAGACTCACTTCAAAGTTTATGGGGATGTGCTTTGGGTGGGTCTCCACCAAATTAGTTCAATTGGTCACACTTGAGTGATTTTTCATTCTTTGAGATTTTTTTCCTTGCGGAGGGGGGGGGGGGGCATATCTTAGAAAACTCTTCTGCGAAACCGCTCATCCAACCGCTTTGATATCACACAGGAACACTCCTAGGGGCTGCTTGTTCTTAATTTGTTCACCGCATGGCGATGCACTTTGTTCTATTTTTTATGATTTTTCCTGAGTTTTTGCTTTCATTATTTACTTCTCCAAAACGTTAAACTCAGATTCAGCTGAAAACTTGGTGGCTATGTTTTTTGTGGTACGACCAAAGTTGTTCACTAGGTGGCACTGCTGTAGATTCCTGATCTGCACCTTTCCTATTGATTACTATGTAAGCCAATGGGCATTCTAATGCTAGTTCACATTTCAACTTCTCCGAAACCGTGTGCCAGATTAAAGACGTTCGGTACACTGGTCAAAAGAATTTAGAAATCTCTGGTTTTTGGTGTGAACCAAGATATTGGCATTTGAGACAAAATACAAGCAAAAAATTGGCATATCACGGTGCTACTTTTGTCGCTAGGTGGAACTACATGTAAGGACTACAGAAATTTGATAGCAAACATTATATATGTGGGTAAAAGCAAAAAAAAAAAAATTAAGGATGCAAAAATATGCATAAAATAACTCAATATGAGTGTATGCAATGTATATCAAGCCTTTTAAGAACAAATATGTAGACAAAACATGCTGGAATGTGACTTTAAATTCATCTCGTCTTGCAAAAATGTATAAGTGCTCACATTATTTTTTAAGTTTGAAATAGAAAAAATATTTGCAAATCCATGAAAAATTGTAGGGGGTTTCCAAAATGTGCACTGATTTCATAAATTAACAAAAAAAGATATCATACGGTGCTATTTTTTCCGCAATTGTACAAAGAATTCATGCATGTTGACTTAATTTGTTCTAAGTTCATAGGTACAAGGTATTCATTCATTGTCTAACTTCGATACCATATCAATATACATGTATGTAGGTTAAATAAACGGCAGTACGTCGTTAATTTTATATTCCAGTCATAATATATACTTTCATAGTTTTACTGAGAAGAGGCAAACATTTTAAGATTCTCTCCATAGTGCAATACAGCAATGTGGAAAAAGAGGTAAAAATAAGAATATCAAAATTATAGTTGCCTTAATACATTGTGGAATGGTAACACAGGTAGCACATTATCAAATATGCCTGTGCCACCTTTTGAGGCTGGGGTATTACTGTGGTTTCCCCCCCCCCCCCCCCCCCCCATCCCCCTAGTTGGGACAGCGTTTATCGTACCACATTCACAAGAAATGTAAAATACACTGGCCAGCCATATCGTTTTTCTGATACTGTATCTTTTAGGGACAATGTTTTTTTTACATTCCTCTCATACAAGATTATCGGCTAGTACACTTAGTTCCACTATTCTACGACCTTCGTCCCAGTTGTAACTATCAGTGTTTACATGTGCATGTGGCATTTAGGGGGGGGGGGGGGGAGTGGGCGTGGAACTTTCGACGGTGGCTTGGTCAGCGTTCGCTGATTGTGTACATGCGTTTTGGTCTACCACTGCCGCGTTTCGACGTATTCTGCCTTGTTTTAAAGCATCTAGTCCTTTGTTTTTTGTTAACAAACCGCCCATTCTTTTTTCCTTTTCACTCTTCGTAAACAATCCATATTTCTCAAACGGAATTGTGCAAAAAAGGAAAAGCGAATAGCAGCTAGTGCAGGTATCGACAAATACCAGCTCTAACTGTATAGAGGCATTGGACCATAAATGGTTGCGCATATTGCGGTGTACCGAACGTCTTTAACTTCAAACTTGGTAGCAATGTACCTGGGGTGGATATATACAAGGTGTGTCCAAATGTTTATGCTCCAATGGTTTTTATTTCATTTTTATGGGGAGGGGGGGCAAATCTGAAGCTTGGTGGCTATGTTACTTGTGAAAAGGTCAAACAAGTTGCTTACTAGGTGGCACTGCTGTAGATTTTACTCTTCACTATAACTTGAGCACTACTTGAATTGGGACTTTGATGTTGCATATGTTAGTATTCTTCCATAGAGGTCAGACTTACTCAGTACATGGGTGACCTTGATCGTATCTCAAGTTCACAAAACCACAAGTGTGATTAATCGATAGCTCAGCTGAGTATGGGCTGGTCACACAACCATCTTGTTTAATGTAATCTTTACCTGTCGGATACGCCTAGAGGGCGGGGCCAGCTAATTATTTCCATTTGCCCAATCTATTTCAAAAGCATTCACTGTTTCAGTGCCCGGAGACATAAAGCAAAAATTAAAAACTTTTCACATTTGAGATAAAAAACGGTCATACAAAAACAAAAACAAAAACAAAAAACAAAAAAACAAAAATTGACCTAAGTATGATTCCAATTTCTTTTCTAACTTCTCAAATATATCTGGTTTAAGAAGTCAGGTGTTATTATCATTACAATGACTAAAAAATCTACAAACAAATTGTGTCCTTCAGGTAGATGTGAAACTGTGCTATTTAGGTTAGGGCTTCTTTAATGCCCACGCATTTGCAGTCACATTTATCAAATAATTAAGAATTTTTCAATCAAACGATGAAACTCAGGTTTCATTCGATAAAGAACTGTTTTGGTTGCGTAGCGGTTTGGATACAGATAATATGCCCGAGTCAGAAAGCCAGTGGTCTTGCACTGAAGAACAGCTAACCTGGTACTTACCTTTAACCTATGGTGATAAAACATTTTATTACAACTGAATTTATTGTGCAGTATGACAATTTCTATAATCTATGGTGACAAAAGATTTCATTTATCAGGTATTCTACTACGCCCTTCCCGCATTCCTTCTGACAAAATGTAATGCCCCTTTCTTTCAAATAGGACCCCTTGTATCTTGAAAACTTGGCCCACTCCAGCCCTAATGTAATCAAATGTTGATAAAGTTACAGCTTAAGTAGGTCATAAATCTGTAAAAAAAATTAAATACCACTGTCTCATCTGGCTGATGGATGTTCCACACAGGCATCTCTTCCATCTGAAATGGGATATTGAGTGAGAGGAACCAGGTAAACTGACAATTATAAAAGTCGGACATTGTAACGTCTCAATAGAAACGGCATGATGTAACTTCCCCCCTTCCCTTTATATAAGCACTATCCATTATGTAACTGACACTAACGCTGGTGATTTGACCTCTCGCGCCTCACTAAACTCAGGTCATCCAGCATTTAGGCTGATTGTCTCACACTTAATAAGAAATCCATTTAAGGTGGTGGTACAGAAAAAGTATCAAATGTCCTAGCTCGTTTCGGCCAGCAAATCTGTGTTTCTGATGGATATGGAATGTCGATGTTTTGTGGCACTCTGGATTGCAGTTTCAATGGGTGTCATTGCCACAAGTTGCAAAATGTGCAACAGGCCACAGCAATTTCATTGCAGACCACAAAAAACTTGATTGCCTCTTGTAACCAATAACAGGACTAGATTTCCAGCTGAGTTAATATTGACTACACTATATCCTGAGCATAATACTGCCGACTCTGTCACTTTGCATACGCATCACACACTGTCAAAATATCTCATTCGGTTTACTTGTTTAAGTAGAATTTCATAAGGCGCATATTAGCTCTACTCGCAGGCGTGAAGATAATTTCAATAATAAAGGTCTCATTACCTTCAATAAAAAGTAGCAAGATCAACATTCTGGAAATGGAATGAAGAACATGCTTGTTCCTCTTATGAATGCAGAAAGCGCATTAGCCGCAGCATAACAGATTGGTACCACCAAATGATATGCTTCGGAAAAAGAGCCAAACAGAATAGCAAGGAAACTAAATACATTTCCACGCTCCGCGGGGCTGGCGTGATGATCATGCGCACAGCCCATCACTAACATGCGCCACGCATCTGTTATTCGTTTTGTAAACATGTTTTTGTTTAAATTAAACATAAGAAGATTTTGCTTAAATAAGGAACCCCACTTTCATATTGATTTTTAGGGGAAAAAACTCTGCCAAAGTCAAAAGCAGCAAAATTGTTTGATTACAAATAATCATTATATTATCATTGTATACCTTTCACTATTGGGCAAATACACTATATGCTGTTGAATCAAATTATCATAGTTTATTGTTAGGATTAATTTGTGCGCTGGTTTTACTTATTAACACCTAAAAATATGCCAAAGTAGGTAGGAAACTGAGAACTGTCAAGGGTAAACGATTGTGCGTCAAAGTTGAAAGTAGATGTTAAAGATTTTAATATCTTGTCACTATTCAGTCATTTCAACTGTTTTGGAAACATAATTAAGTTGCAATGTACATATTTTAATCTAATGAAACTCATCCATGAATGAAATTCATATCTAAAACTAGATTTTGTTTCAGTTTTATTTTTCTTTGTTATTACGCACTAAAATGAAACTTATTTCAGCAAAGCAAGGTGCCGCTTTCCCTCATATCTTTACCTTTGAGTGACATTTCTGCACAATTCAACACCACATCTCTACCTTTGAAATAATATCAAGACACAATTTAATGCAAAAGATTCTTTTCGTGTGATTATGACTGATCATGTTTCAAACATGATAGAGGTAACACTTACTAGCATGATAGATCAGTATCAATGATTATGTTGAAACTCTGCTTTAATCATAAAACTAATAACTCTAGTGATCATGATTATTTCTCGATCATATATTTCATCATGACTGATTATACAATTATTATGATTTCTCACATGTTATAACCACGATGTTCATGTTTTTGTGATAATTTACAACATACAACTTGATCTTGATTGTTGTGCATATCGTAGACATGTGCAGGTTTTAATGATTTATATTATCAACATGCAGGCAAACTGTTAAAGTTATTATGCATGTAAAGTATTGAGTTTCATTCAAATTGGTCAATCGAGATACGCCTCTTTTTTTCTGCCTTAAATTCTGGCATGAAAAGAAACTGCCACTGCTGCCAGCGCCCCAAGTATCCACGTTAATTGCTTTCTTCAGAGCTTTTTATTCAGATGTAATGAAACATTGATGCCTGAATCGAAGTAAAAGGGCAGACTTGAAGAAGGATAGAAAAAAAAGGATAATTCAAGTTCACTGAATAAAGCATTTACAGCAACAGACTCCACATCATCATCATCATCATCAACTCCTGATCTCTAAGGCATGTTGCGGGGTTTGCCAACTGTTCAGGAACTAAAGAATTCAGCGGCTTTGAACTCTATGTTCAACACCCAAAATTCAATCATTTACCATAATTACAGGCAGCACAATATATTTACCTGAACTGTTTTAGGACAACACAGCAGATAATGTACCTGGTTTTATCAGCAGTCTGCTAAATACAAGGAGTGTATGTGCTGGTAGAAAAATAACGTCATATTGCCATTGTGTCACCAGTCTTGAAAACTCCGATTATGAGTTGAAAAGATATCAAAGCAGCAGCTTGATGGATCTGTGCCTATTCTCGTGACATTATACAGTGCTTCAATACTATTGGTATCGGCATCTTGTCACTGAAAACGCTGACTAATGGTAAACAGAACAAAGCTTTGGCTAGGTAAGAATTTCCAACAGAATTTTCCATATATAGATTAGTTTCGTGTTCCTTCCGCACTCATAGACGACAGGAGCTCGATTCATATCCGTCAGACATTGTTGACATGGTAAATAGCTCCCCTAGGATCTGCATTTTTTCATTCAAACCGGCAATTTTCGGCACAGCCACTGCAGCCCTCATCCTCACACAATCAGAGTTTGTCGAAGTAAACGGGACACAATCTTGTTTAAATAACTTTCCGTTAGACAAAAGACAAATGGGACACATTGTTGTTTAAATAACTTTCCGTTGGGCAGAAGACAAATGTATGTGTAAAAATGTAAAATGTGTAAAAGTGTTACCCACCCACCACATTGCTTACTGTGATCATACACTCAACATTGCAACAACACGTGAGCATAGCAGAGCACCCCATGACAAACCCCGAAACGGTCTTAAATGTATTTGTTCTACTGAATCAAACCGGTCTGTAAGGCACACGTTGATAGCAGGCCTACTACTTCGCTCATTGGTGCTGCTGAAAAGCTTTGAAAAAAATGCAGCTTGTGAACTGATAAAGGTAAGGTTACAGTGCAAAAGAGTCCACCGGAAGAAATATTTAGACAGGTGAGCCTTACATTTAAATAGCTCAACCGTACACGAAAGGTTTTGTGAACCAGATTGTCTTGTAAAAATACCAATGGCTACTTAGTCATCCATAGATGACACACATGGGAAGGAAAATTTAACTGTTTGTGTGACTTTCATATACCGTAGGAGCATACCGTAGTTGTTTCCCAGAATGCTATAAATTACAAACACTACAAGACCTGGTTCATCCTTACGCAAATTGCAATTCATTGCATTCATGCTAGTTCTTGTTAAATGAAATATAGTAATTTTTGATAGGAAGTACCTCTTTTGCAAAGAATTAGCATTGCCCAGACCGTGAGACGGCAAGTTGGGATCATCTGGCTGTACCGCGGCTGCACTCCCAATAGTGACGGGAAAGGGTTTTGGGCGTCTCTTGCGTAAGGCTGCATAATATTTTCTTCTGTGGATTCATCATTTCTTACGAATTCTTTTTCATCCTCGTCAAACCACATACATGAATAACTCAATTCAGACTCTCAGGAGTAACTATATGTGCCTTGCTGTATCTGCCATAAAACTTCGCAAACGGAAGGCACTCTGGCTTATAACATATATATCATAGCCAGCGGGTTGCGTTTGTGACGTCACTAACACCTTGCCAGATCGGGCCAAAATCGAATAAAATTCCCTCGCTCACATGTCGAAAATGCGGCACACTTTTGGAGCTAAAAACAATTAAAAAAAAGCTATTCAAAAATTCATTTTAACTTTTTGGTTTTCATATATCACTTCTAACCACCCTAAACATCAACTTTCTAATCTGTGGTAACCATTCAATCAAGCTGCCTTTAATGGCAGTACATGTAGGGGAGAAAAGGTATATCAATGATTTAGTATTTAACTAAGAAGCACTTATATAAATATGTTTAAGAGCGCTAACGCAAGTTTTTGGATCTTTGCATCATTGTGTTGTAAAGAAAAAAATCAATCATATTTTCCGTGACACCTGAGATCAATCCACGATAAACTGCACAGACTCTGGAGCACCAGTTTTACCTTTTATGCGGAAAGAGTAGCGGATATAGAGATTATCATATACATTTCAGACTCCTGCATAAAGGAACTCTAGAGATATATTATTTAGCAGATAATTTATACTCAAGCTCAGTAAGAGTCATATCATGCTTGGCTTAAGTAAGGATATGAATGCACATCGTCGTTAGAAGTGACCCGAAAAATCTAAGATTACATATCTTGGTTATATGTCTTTCATAGGCAGCACAGGCCAGGGAATCCCTGTTGTCTTACAGACCTCTTTGTGACATGCACTTCACTTCATGACCAAGACCTCGCTTGACATGCTGATAACATTGATCTAAAACTTGGTGTAATAACAAATTATTTTGTATACAATATCCAATTCCCTGGACAACCCTGATGGCATTGACAAATAAAGAAACTGACGGGGCATATAATAACCAGAATCTGACTGAGAAAATGGATTTGAATTGTTCAGCAAATGTATTGCAGTACATAACCCCAAGTGAGAAACTGAAACGTCCTTATCATCTAATAAAGCATAAGAAACCACAAGGGAACAAAAAAAAATATAATCTACACTTTGGCTGGCCTATAGAAATTTTTAGCGACAGAACACATTGGCATGAACCAGTCAACAAGCTATAGTGAAAACTTAAATGAAGTAAAAACAAAATTTCTGTAAAATATTAAGCATTTATACACAAAATTAAGACAAACGTGGTCAACACCATGTAGGTCAATGAAAGAACAAGAGCGCCGCGTGAACTGTCCATGCTCTGCTGACCTGGAGTTTCATCACACTTGTGGTTTAGTTAATTTAGGGTAGGACAAAATAGGTAGACACTTACCGGAGGTACATCCTTACCAATTTTGACACAAATCTGGCCAACATTATTTAAGTTATAACCATTACAAGAAATTCTCATGTTAAACTTTCCTTTTAAAACTTTTTTTTTTATTAATTTGCCAAAAAGCACTATTTAATTCATAAAAAATCCAATTACTAGAGAATGACCATTTGTTTAAACCTGGTAGAACCCCATCCAAGGTACATTGCCATCAACTTTGAAGTCAATCTGGTCTACATTTTTGGAGAAGTCGAAAAAGTGAACAGGAAAACAGAAAATCAAAAAAGTTCATAAACACCCAAAATTCACTGTACTGAAGCGTAACCATTTAAAGCAAATTGATAGAGACTAATCCAAGGTATATTGCCACCAAGTGTGAAGTGAATCTGTTGAGTGGTTTAGGAGACGTCCAAAATGTTGATTGTGAACAATGATGGATGGATGAACGACAGATGGCTAGCCACCACATAAGCTCAGCTGACTGACAAGTCAGCTGAGCTAAAAAAACAACAGTTTTCAAGGCGCCACTTAAGACATCACTGAGGAATATAACCCCACCACTTAAGTACACATTTATACCACCCTGGCACCATGGATATGCTGTAAACTGTTAGAACCAATCAACTGTAGTCTAACAAGAAAAAGTTTGGTATTTCCATCTAATAGGAAACGTCAGTAGAGCCAATAGAAATGGTTCGTATCCTATCTGCATCGTTTTAACGGTTTGTATTTACAATATATTTTGCCATTTGCACAGGGGAGGCAAAAACAGAATACCGCGCGTTCCAACGTGTTTTTATCGAGTATTTCTCTCACCTCTGCTTTGCGACATGGCTCCTTATAAATCTATATTCAGACTTTTTGTAGAAGATACGCCCCAAGAATTGTACGAAGGGCAATCTGTGTGGAGATCAACAGTTTTATCAACTTTTATTCAGGTAAAATTTACCATTTTAAATGCGGCGTGACTATTTTCACCACTTGTGACCCGTGTGTGACCTTGCAAATTAGGTCAAGGTAAATTTGCTTGCACAAAAAGCAAGCCTTATAGTGGTGTACTATCATATGCAATTTGAAAGTCCTGTCTCAAAAGCTTCTGAAGTTATAGTGGTAAACAAAATTTGAATGAATAGGTCACTGTGACCCAGATTCTTGACTTAGTGACCTATTTTTGATTCATGACATATTTGTTGGTTGTGATACATGTGTGTATACAATTTCATGTAACTGACTTAAATACTTCCTTACTTATACCAATACCACCATTGTGCACTTGACCTTTGACCTCAAAAAAGTAGGTCAAATATAGAGCTATGACCCTTATATTCAATAGACTTGTAGATCACTCTATGAAACTTCTTGTGTGTAAGCTTTAGATTGCTAGATGCAGGCTTTCAATAGTAAGAGTGGTAACGTCGCTCAGCACATGTGACCATTGTGTGACCTTGAGAATTAGGTCAAGGTCAGCTATGCTTGCATACATAGTAGGCCATATATAAGTGTAATATCGTGTGCAATGGTGGTAAAACCATGGGATGGACAGACGGACGGAGGGCGCAGGGTACGACAATACCCGTCGGCCTCATAAGGCCGAAGGGTAAAAAACGAAGCAATGAAAATGAAAGACTTATGGGTGGGTAGAGTAAATTTATATACATCGATTTGAGATGTTAAAAACCCAAACAATTAATACTGTCATGGTGCCAAGGAAATTGCCTTACAGTAAACCCTCCGTAAGTGGCAATTTTGCTTTGGTCCCGTTTCCTTTTGACTATACTATAAAGCTAGCTATCTCCCTAAAGTAAGCATTTTTTTCTTATCTTAATTTGCCTCAGTCCTATGCAACAAGCCATAACCATAAATTTGCGAAAAGGCTCTTAATTTTAATTTCCAGATGGTCAAAATACAGCTGCCACTACCCTTACCGTGAAAATATACCAAATATATATATATATATATATATATATATATATATATATCATCATAAAAATATCAAGGTTAATATAGTGTGACTTTCAGCACAATTCTTAGAGACCTACAACGGGAACATTGGCACCAAGTTTAAAGTGAATCTCGCATACGATTTTCGAGAAAAAAATTAAAATGTGAACAGTTGTTGATGGACGGACAACCATATGACGACAGACAAAGGACCATTTTATAAGCTCAGGTGTCTGATAAGTCAGCTGAGCTAACAATGATATAAATTTTTATGTATTTAATTTTGCTTTTATGCACACTCACAAAAATTTGATTACACAAAATATTAATATGTGTTACACAGTCACATGGCAATTTGGACATGGCATACAAGATAATAGGGTTAGTATCGTCCCGGAGACAAACTGTAATACAGTGATCTCCCTTCACCAAAGGCTCCCAAAGGCTACTCTCCAACCCCCCTTCCCCCCCCCCCAATCGTTAAAGGCTATCTCCTCATGCAGAAAGTCTGCCTTTTCAATTATATATTGCTCTCTTTGAAGTCTGATGTGGCTATACTTCTAGTACAGTAAGGGTGGCCTTATTAGAGGGGACCACTGTACCCAGCTGATGCCGCTGATGTTTGTATAGCGGTGTATTTACATTTTCAGCTTACTCTGGAAAAGTCCGTATACATATTGCACACTACATTTATTCGACAAATTAACCTTCCCTTAACCCCAATTGCACATAACTTTTGGATACTACCTCTTCAAAATATTGAATTGGCACACTGGCACTTGGGGACCATTTGAAAACTGCGGACTGCGCACCCAACGGTTTATAAAGGAGGATACAAGTGGGACAATCTGGGGTAGGTGGCGGGGGGGGGGGACAAGGGGGGGGGGCGGTGGTCATTGTATATGAAATCAAACGTATATACTTTGCACATCGTGGGGGATCCAGAATATATGAAACCAAAGTACATTGCAAAATATTCCAGAGCATCATTAACGATGATATATGCTGCGAGCGGGCAGATTAATGTTGATGTAATAAGTCATGCTTTAAAAGTACTTTAACCACCGTTTGCCCTGGCATCTCAGAGAAGGGACACCTGGAAGCATGCTGAAAACACGTGGCCACGATTCACTGTGATTTTCCTTTCCCATAATGCGTTGTGCCATGTTTATAAATGGCACTCACTGTGTGTGCATGCATGACATGGTGGTATTGTGTTGCATTTGGATTTATAACTAAAGGATGATGGCTGCTTCAGACACAACCGAGGGATCAGATTAAAGTAAGAATAGTAAGTCATCTTTTAAAAATACGTTGAGGACCGTTTCCCCTGGTAACTCGGAGAACGGACACCTGGAACCTATCAGTACCAGATACCGATACCGCACCAATGTGGCTATATGCAGCAGCTATGGCTATGCTTTTTCCCCAGCCCAAGGTGACCGTCCAGACAGGTTGAAATAAAATGCTGTGTTTGAGCTGACTTTACTGCAAAATAACGGCACGTTGACTAGTTTTTCTGGTAGTTGGTAACCTGGTTACAATTGATTTGAATGACCGTTTTTTGTTTTTTTAACGGGTGGTCGTTCTAGGGCGATTGTGGCGATTTTGCTGGTCGTTGGTCGCGTGTAGCAGCTGGTCTATGGCTGTCCAACTGGACCATTGCCATCGGAGCAAAATTCTGCATCACGGTTCTTGAAAAATGCTACAGAATTTATCCAAAATAAGTGTTTCTTATATGAGGAAGTTAAGAAAATGCTACAGGGAATCTAAATTTGCTGCTACAGAGACTTCCAGTTGGACAGCACTGTGGTCGTTCGCGTCACATCATTTAACATTGCAAAAGCGCTCTTGCCAATGAAAACTGGTCGTTTTTACCAGGTGGGGACTGAGGTCGGTAATTGCAGGTACTACTCTGCCATAATTATGCAATGCAGAACCTGCCCGGGTATATCAAAGAGAGTGAATGTAAGAACATTTTCAAAAATAAGGTGAATTCATTCTTGATGCAGAATCATAATCTTTATTAACGAATTGCGCCCCTAGGGGCCAAAAGTTACCAAAATATAATAAAAAAATTAAAAGATGGAGGCCCTCCATCGGCACATAAAGACTGCAAATATTACAATCACATGCATGACTGCCATGAGACAGGAGTACTGGACAGGCACAGCTTTAAATATTTGTAATTTCAGCATCTTAGTGTTTTAAAAATTATGCCTTTTGTGCTTATATTTATTTATTTATATATTAATTTATTGGAAATTTAGATCCATCTTTTCATTCATAAATGATTAAAGCTTTTCAGCTACAAACCTGTGCAAAGCAACTTAATATTTTTTCTGATTTCGTACTTGCTATTTTCATGTTGTGGTCACCATGGAAATAAGCAAAGGCAAGATTCCCTAGCATTTAGTGCTCCCATTCCATGCATCATAGTGTGGTGTGCTCACAGCAATTATATTGCTCAATGCTGGTATATGTATGAATAAAATATCAATCAATTAACATTCAGTGATAAAAGTTCGGTACATTTATATTCCCAGTGATTATCTTAATGGCTTTTTTTTCTTTTGCTTTTGTAGAGAAAATGCACAACTTACCAATTGCAGGATAATTTATCTGTTAATTTTTCCCAAATTCATAAACATAACATACATACAAAAAATCGCTAAAGCGTTACATGTATAAACACAAAAATTGTCTTATCTTAATTGATAACATGGCGATGGGTTTTTTTAATTTCTTTTTTTACTGATTTTTGCAAATTTCCAACAGAATTTTGTACAACCTGAGGGAAAATAGCCAAATCAGCACAATAATGACTAAGATGTTTTGATCTCGTCAACCATGTCAGAACAAGGATTTCCTCTTAAAACTCCCCAGAATGCACCATTTCGCATGCTCAAATTTGACTTTTTTCGGGGCGGGGGGATGCCCCCAGACCCCTATAGCATGCTTTTGGGCGCTTGCTATGGCCCTTTGGGCCACATATGTCTTATGTGTGTCACTGGAAAAATATGTACTTTTTTGGACCACTTGGGTCTCTTGAGTTTCTAGCACTGGCCTGGGTCGATCAATATTTATTATGCAAGGGCGGCTTGAAAGTACATTTTTTTTTTTTTTTTTTTTTTTTTTTTGGTCCATAAATTTTAGGGTTGGGCCTTTTTAGTAGAGTCTGTTAGGTTACCAGAAAGACGCCCTCTTCAACTTGAACATTTCTTGTTACATGTTTAAAATGGATGTTCTTTCCCTTTTTACACATTACCTTTTTTGACGTCAGTTTGTTACCCGGGCACAGCCGGAGGCACTTGTCTTTACTTAGAAATAAAATATAAAAATGCTCGGGAACAGCATATTTGGTACTCGCAAGAAATATAAGAATTTTATGAAAAAATTTGTCAACATCACTTTACTGTTCGATGCATACCTACATATTACTGTTTTGCTCTGTTCCTTATCGTATACATGCTTCATTTATAAATAAAGAATTTTTTAAAAATATGTTAACCAGTTGTGTCAAATTACCAACTTTCATATCCATTATTCGCCAAACCCCCCACTTTGGGTATATTAGGCCCGCGTTATATCGAATCATAGTCAGACTTTTTATGTGTAAATATCGGGATTTTGCACTTGGAATGTGTCTGGATGGGAGAACAAACTGAATTATTCTAGAATTTTGTAGATGGGCCGGATAGCCGCAAAATTTGCTTTTGAGACTAGGCGTGGAAGATAGAAGGTATTCACATTAAAACATGTTGTTCTGTCTGTTTACATACACAGTAATTGCACAATAGCAGTAATGACACATACTTTGTTGCCAAAGTAGTACTTGTGAAACAGAAAATCGAAAAAAAAGCTTATATTCAACAATAAGGCCTATAGCATATAGTTGTAGGCTAACTAAAGACTAACTAATGCTGATATACATTTGACCTGCATCTATGAAACAGCAACTTAGGTATGGGAAGAAAATTGCTTGAAACCTTGTATAAAACGTCTCTGATTCCCTGGCAAATGTGAAAATAAGAGTATAAACTTATTTTAAGGCAACTCACAAATACATGATTATTTCTCAATTATATAGACAATTATCTGGTTAAGTTAAGTTATCTTGGCTTCTATGTACAATATTGACGAAATAGCAAGAAGAATTTATAATATTTACTGAACAAATGAAAATATATGAACCAGGTATGTACAAAAAAAAACAAACTTACATGTGAAAGAGTAGAATGTTTCACTCCGAGTAGTTACATATAGCACAAACAGGTCGGCGCTAGTGTGGTGGATTATGGGCTTATAATCTTCAACAGAATCGATTACTTATAATTATATTATTAATTTTCAAGTAAAACCTCTAGATACGTGGAAGACTCACGCTTAATCTAACTTTCTCTAAAAATCCTTGGAAATATAATGATAATGATATGAAGCTGAAATCAGGCCTGTATATGATACCTCTATATAGTCCAAGGAGAGTCGATTTTTTTTAATTGAATGCCAGTCTATTGAAAAATGTATTGATCAAATAATGCCACAAATTACAGACTACATGCATTGTATTCAGATGCCCCGCCCATTTAGCAAGCAAAAACAAAACAAACAAAAATAAAAAGAGATAAAATCCGGGCATCCAAGCATTAAAAACAGAGGAAAAAAAGAAACAAGGTAAATTTTACAAGACAACGATTGACCATATAAACAAGCTGATGTTCTAAAATTCGAAAAGTGAAATTAAAAACAAAAAATACTGTTTGGAAACTAATCAATACTATAAAAGACGACAACGCTTATTCTGATTTTTTACCTGGACCTAACGGAAAAATACTTTCCACCTTAAAACCCAGCAGTACCCAACATGCCTCTCAGGATAAATATTATTATAAGTATCATTCGTCTTCGAGGTCCAAAAATGAAATTGGCACCTTACAGCCTGTTGCAAGGAATAATGGTCTTTCAGCATGGACATATAAAACGAAATATAACATTCCCTGACGCAAACTTTGGTGTGTCGGTCATTGTTCTTCAGATTCTACTTATATAAGGGTTTCCTCATTTCTCGTTGAATATCTTTGTTGTTTTTTAAATCTGATTTTTCTATAGCAGATTTTTACAGTAAAACTTAGGAAAGTTATTGTTGGTATTTCAACATAGGAAATCTGCCAATGACGTGGTGTGGGGGGTTTTCCTTGATAGGAGCAGTGTCTATTTGCGATTCTGCACTCTTTGCAAAGATGCCGATGGTCTGTCATCATCAGGGACAATCCCTGAAGTCAGATTAAAACTTAAACACTTAAAGTGTGTGTTTCTCATGAAAATGGAATATATTTGTCCATATTAGTTGCTAGTATTTTGTGCGTTGACAGTCTTGGCCATTTGTCCCTGCAATACCATTTTGAATGTTTCCTTTTTTTATGCCCTCATAGTGTTGCAAAAGGATGAAAGAAATAACCTAGTAAAGGTGGCATCTCGTGCAGTAGGCGCACAAAACTTTGGAAAGCCAAAGATAAATCTAGCAGATGTTATTCATTAAAAGTATATGTCAGGCATTGCAGTTAGCTATTTATGTTCCGATGTATAGGATAGGGTGCTGTACAAAATCACGTTTAAGATTTGGCAGGGCATCACTGGCCTATATTTTGTTGAATAAAATTTCAAAAAAAAAAATGCAAGAAAGTTGTACAATTTCGGATGAAATCTTTTGCAAAGAAACACAAGTATACGCTCTTGTCAGGCAGTTTATCGGTAGTAAATTTGCTCACTATGTCAACTGATTAGGTTGCTATGCTTGGATGGCATTGTATGCATGCACCAAAGTTTAATTGGATTTGGCATCTTAAACAGTGAAGACTTCATTGTGAAACATACTTTTGTTGTTTTTATCTTCACTTGGTGCTTGATGATTCAGACTCATGTGCTACGTCTTTGCCAGACGCTGTAGCTCACAGAGCCCTCAGGAAGGACCAGGAGGATAATGATCACATCTTTGGCTACCTTGCCAGAACAATTCCATTTACATCAAGTTTATGTCGCCCGAAAGGTCCCATTGTAATTCATATGATTGGACTTATCAAGAAGTTTAATATACTCAGAACCATACAGATTTGTGAACGCTTAGGGATGTCGAATGTGACTATTGTGACAATATCAGCATTATTCAGGACGGATCCTTTTCCTGCAAAGTTGCGGCAATCACAACATGTAAAATATGCTGCGTACACAAATTACATTTAAGACAATGATACTAGACAAAGTTTGAAATTCTATTCGATATCCAGGTTTTGTGGGCCCCAGGGGCCTCATTTTCAGATCTATGGGTTCAATAAAACAACAAGCCGAACAGGAGAGTTCAGCTGTTTCGTCTTGTAAACACATTTCAGCTATAGCATACGTCATGATGCAACAAGACAATGCCAAACAACAGAGTAGGCTGAAATGAAGTGTGACAGCCATCACATGTCCTGGCTGGAGACCTCTGGGAATGGCATGCAGAAGATCAAACTGTTCAAATTCAGCTTCATATTTTATTGACTGGAGTATGGCCACATGCTTAAACTAAACAGACACGTACCCGTGGTAAATATCCACCAAGTTTGAAACGAGCGTGGCGAAGTCCAAAATATAAGTTACCATTGCAATCCCCTTTGACTTTTGGAGTAATAACTATGAATGTGTGCATTTAGCGGGGAAATTGTTAGAAACTGGGGACCCAGAACAATGCCAACTAGTGAACAGCTTTGTTTGACCCATCAAAAAGTACATTTCCACCAAATATCAGTAAAACCTCAGTGTCGGTATTGGCGAAGAAGTCAAAATAGACATGCATTCAGAATTAGAAACAAATCGCAGCACCACCTGGTGAACACCTTAAGCTCTAGAGTAATTCATAAATATCCTTATGAAATTCAAAGCATACGGCCACGGGATTTTTTTTTTTGAATTCATTTTAGATTCTGCCAAACAATGGACACGAAATCATTCAAAAGCCCAAAATCACAGGATCGTGATCTGTTGAACAAACTTGGTGGAGACACAAAATATGGATCGCCGCCAAATTCTTGATCTAACCGACTGCTTCAGGGCAGTCGAAAATAAAACAGTGGGTAGACAACGGACAACCACCAATCCTGTAACCTTATAACCTCAGCTTAGTAACATGGAACTGAAGGTAAAAATAAAATTTGTAAGGGAGCCACAATTTTCATGATCATGCAATGGGATAATTATTCAATAAAGTATAGAATGCTCAACATACACATAAGACCATGTTATTATCAGTGAATATCGAGAAACAACGGATCTCTGATCGCAGTCTGGAGTCTGGAATCTGTTGTTCCAGGAGTATGGCTGTTTTGGGGCAGGCTGGCAGCTCATTTGAAAAAAAAGAAGTCATGAAACAAAGTTTAGTAGGGCACTAATAAGGTTTCCGGTTTGTATATACTGGCTGGATGCGAAAGTGGAATACGTCCTTAATCTATGACAGCCTTTAATAAAAAAAGGCACACATTCTTAATCGGCTTACCAAAAGAGTTTCGCCGGCTTTAGTGAACCTTTGGGCTGTGTGTGATTCGACAACGACGACCATTAATACTGATACAAATTTAGGAGAGGTAGTTTGCCCGACCCTCCATGCCAACCTATCAGAAAATAAGGCTAAAGAAGTCATGAAACAAAGTTTAGTAGGGCACTAATAAGGTTTCCGGTTTGTATATACTGGCTGGATGCGGAAGTGGAATACGTCCTTAATCTATGACAGCCTTTAATAAAAAAGGCACACATTCTTAATCGGTTTACCAAAAGAGTTTCGCCGGCTTTAGTGAACCTTTGGGCTGTGTGTGATTCGACAACGACGACCATTAATACTGATACAAATTTAGGAGAGGTAGTTTGCCCGACCCTCCATGCCAACCTATCAGAAAATAAGGCTGAACAAACATCCAAAAAGTAATAATCTGTGTCAACATAAATATATCAAAGAATTTTACTCAGGATAGAATAAACATGGCACAATTGTTAGTTTTAGTGTTGCAGGCGTCTAAAAGAAAAAATATAGAATTCCACATGGCCATGTCATGGGGAATGGATTTAGACAGCACGAGTTTTAAAACCGTTCACCGCGAGCCTTTGGATAGCAGTGAACGGTTCGAAACGAGTGCTGTCTAAATCCATTCCCCATAACACGACCATGTGGAATGTTGTTTCTCCCATAGAGCGTAAAATCCAATGTTTTTGTCAAAAACCTACTTGGTTTAGCGTGCTTCCCGCAGCCGTTTCGACTACATTTTGTTCACTTTCAACATTGCGTTGCTAAGGCACGTCACTCAAGAAAGAACTTTCAGTAACTCTTTTCTACACGTAATCTGATTGGCTTACAAAGAAAACAACAACCAATAGGATTCTCTCTTTTATATTATTTGGGTCGTAAAATAGTTCCACACTTATGTCGGGAAGGATTGTGTTTCCACATGGGTAACTATGGAAGAATATGGCTGTTCACATTGTCATCTCGGTAACCAGCTCAGTCAAGTCGACCAGATGACTTACTCAAAAAAAAAAACAAAAACAAAAAAACAAAACAAAAAACCAATAATATCCACTAGAATTGGAAAGTTCAGCCGGTTAAGTTGTGCTCATCTTCTTGAAGTATCACGGAATGACTATGTTCACGGTAATTGATGTGCAGGTTCTGTGTTCGCCTCAGCGCATCATTGTATTATCACATAAATTAACAATTTTAACAGCTCACACAAATGTTGCTGCCAAATACTTACCTTTTGAACGAACTCATAGTCAGTGAAATAGCTTTGATCCAATTCCGCGATGACAAATGTGGAAAGTTAGGATGGACACATGCAAAATGAATCGGGCAGCACAAAGTGCATGAAAAAGCATTTGCAATTACAAACTTTCTCACAAACAGTGAGCTTTGTGTGGGGACTTGGCAGCTCGATCGAACCCATAATCAAGTTGAACATGGTATTTGTAACACCGAGCGGCAATAGTACTGAGTCAGACAGTGCAATTACCTGTGGTCAAGCATTATTTGGTATGAATTATGGGGAAGGTAAAGGACAGCATGTTGACTATGTCGGAACTTCTAATTTACCTAAATCAAGTAACACGATTAGGCATCTCTATCAGCCTTCCTATTTTGTAAATGGACTACTTTCAACTGTTGTTTCCTGCAGACTCAGTCTGCACAGAGCGTGTGGAATAGATGTTCCTGATGACTGTCATCTCCACCGCACAAAAGTTAACTTCACTGAGTGATTGTCCGTTGACTATTTTCATTTCCGACTTCTCAAAGAGGCAGTTTGGCCTTTTTCAAATGTGGTGAGGTTATTTGTTGGCCTTATATTTATCTACTGATACATTGAGTTGCGGACCATAAGGTTTGATCAGCCAATAAGCAGCGTTTATATAGAGATTTGGTATTTCGTGTTTAACAACAGGAATCACGTATCCCGCTGTACCTACAAGTGCTGACATTACTCATCTGTTTGATGACAGTAGAAAGTCATGTAAAGGTGTCTGCCTCGTTCTGCACTATTACATCTGCCAATTTGTGTTGTTTGCCATTACCGTGACCTATATTTTATGGTTGTCAGTCCACCTACAAAATGAAGGCCAAAGCGGCAAACCTGCGTGTTAAACATTTGCCTTCATTCGGTTTATTTGCACGGAATCATTTAAATGTGACACCTGTTGGGTTCTCTGAACCACTGTGCAAACGGATCAATGAATGAATTGTTCAGAAGCCAATAATGCTTACCACTATATTAAAATGAGGTTTCTTGGAGGTGGGATTACTCACGTAATTTGTAAATAACAGACCGACGGCATGCGGCATTTCAGGAAGGATTGAGAAAGGATTCAGACCTCATGAAAATATCATTTAAGATTATCAGTGTCTAAATATTTCTCTCGAAGTCTGAATGTCATATTCATGAGTGAGGTTTTGAAAAAAAAATGGGGACATGAACAATTGCAGCATACGACGTCGTGTTGTAATAGTCTGATAAAATGCAATTTTAATGTATGTTTGACGTCTATTCGCAGTTTTGTCGGAAAAATAGTGCAATTTACTGCTAATTTGCTGCAAATGCCTAGAGGGGGGCCAAAACCTTTCAGTTTTGATTGAAACACGCGGTGTGTTTTGATCGTTATTATTTGTTATACGTTACCGGGACAATCTATGTTTTCCCAGAACAGATAAATTTTAGTGACAAAATGTATGTAAGGTGAACAAACCGTCCTCTGAAAGATTCCATATAATGTTCATCCTGAAGGGTATTGGAGTATATTTTCGTTTAAATGATGTCCTTAACAAATGTAAAATAGACAATTAAATCGAATGTAGCATTACATATAATGAACAGTCTTCGGATACTCTTATGTAATAATTAAAAGAAATCATGATAATTACAAACATGGAATCAATCTACTTTATGCAACATTTAGGTAATGTATAGGTCACTGACCAAAATTACGCCAAAATTTGGAGTCTACGCTGTTTGGTTAAATTAGCAAATTGCCATCATTACCAATTCGATGTCATAAAAAGGGGCCACAGACAGAGGGATTTCATGGCACATTGCTTTATATGAATACGAATCCGCATGCCTTCGCCTTGACAACCACGTTTCAATCAGATATAAATGTCGCATTGGCTTTGATTTTTACCTCAATATATGCTATAATAAGTACAAAACCCTTCAAGATCAGTTCAAGTGAATGTGCCACAAGAAGTGTCTTTATATATTTTGTGCCTCCATATAATGATTGACTTTCGAAAGCTGAATAGAAAAATAAAAGAAGAGCAAACAGTTATTGATGTATTTAGCTCAAAACCCTTATTACACAATTGATAAAATTTTACGTTTTTTTTAAAGATTACGGAAAAACTGTTCGTAAGAAACGTATTTAGTATTATATTCATATCTATATATGTATCCATATAATGACTTACTTAGTAAACAATTTCCCCGCGTGCAAACGAATGAGTGAAGTTTTACTAATTTAGAAACCTTTATTTTTCTCATTACTTGTTGAATGAAGAAAGACTTGGAAATGTGTTATTTCCACTTTCCTATGCCCGCAACACCAAATACGAGTTAAGTTTATAATGAGTTTCGTGCAATATTTCAGATAAACATCAAGGAGTACAAAACATTAAAGAAAGGATGACACAATGTCTGATCGATTAGTTGTCCGAAAGGAACAGAGTAGGTTGCTGTACTGAACGATGTTAACCTAGCATTGTGCTTGTAAATGTTGAGCCCAGCAGTTCCATAAACCAAAATAAGCAAAGCATAAGCCAAAGCCTATACCTGAGCCTGTACATTTTGACTTACTGCAAGTTACTCCTTTACAAATCGGAAAACTTACGCGGGGCCTTTTCAAAACGAAAAACTGCCTGATCTGTAGGCCAAATTATACTAACTATGGTAAAGTTCCACCCAATCATTTAATCAACAGATTCTTGTCAAAGTATTGACCATTGTTTCAAATAATTTCCTTTCAGTGTCTCCGACCGGGGAAATAATCAAGACAATCAATTGCATGCTTTCCTCTTTTTCAGAAGGCCTGCTAGAATCCGATCTTGATACTTCCATACCAGCGTTCAAAATAACTTGCATTTTTTATAAAGTACTGTTTCTTAAAAAAAAATAAGTCATGTATTGTAGAGGGTTTTGAGGGTGTTTTCTTGAGCCAATAAAGTTATAAATTCGTTTCCCGCAAAATGTAGATGTAAGCAATGATTTGTCAAAAAAAAGAAGAAGCATACGTGTAAACGTATTCGGAATTTGACCAAGTTTATTTTCATAAAAGTATGTCGAAATTTAGCCGGCGAATAGAAATCATCATCAACTACCTGCTGATAACATAAATTCAATGACATTTATTTTTGTAATTGAAAAATGCAAAGAATATGTCAATCTCCTGTGCATCGAAAACTTTTCTTTCTCTGCCGAGATTTTTGACGTCAAAACGCAGTGATCTGTTTTGTTTAATTTGCATGATGGTTATAATAAAACCACCAGTTATTGGCCTACAGGTCTGCTTTACCATGATTAATCTGCAGCCCACCCTATAAACGGAGCAGTGCGCATATAATTCCGCCTACAGACCCATCATCAACTTAAGATGAGGTTAGACGGGCAGTGCCACATAAAAACAAAGAATTCCGGGATGACTTGCCAGGAGGCACCGCCAAAACGCACATTTTCTTTTCATTTCATCAACTGCACACTTTCTAATTCACATTTGACGCTCATAATTTGGAGTGCATCCAGTTGAACAACTATTCACGGATATTTTAAAGAGCAGATTATCTGTTCAAATCTATGACTTGATTCTGCCTCCTCCATCCTCGGCACAACCTTTATTGCGATAGATTGGGACAGATTTGTTCCTTGGCATATATCAAATATCATTCCGTGCGGAAACGGCTCATCCAATGAAATATTAAAGGTCTAATTGTCGGTAATGATGCACTGAAACAAACGAGGCCAATCAAGCACTTGGAGCCGGTTCACTAGCTCAGGTATCCTATTAACAGCAGTGATGTGCAGTTCTGCTGGTGGAGAGTTGAGAGCCAAAGAATCGTCGCTACCAGCGAGTCAAAAATCGCCAGCAGTAGTTCACTGCGAGCCACACAAAGTTCATAACTAGTTTAAACCAGAACAAGTTATTATACGGTGAAGGTTGACGTGAACTATTGGATTACCATTTACAGTTCCTAGCTACAGAATCCACTTGCAGTCTTTGGACAGTTTTGGGTGTCAAACTGGAATGTGTCTTGTCGCACGTTCATAGGAACAAAAGACGCAAGCTTCGTCACTAAAGTTGTGTCTGTTTTCCAAATAATTCAAATGTTTCTGTTTAATTAAAAAAAAACTCAAACGAAAGAAAACAATATGATATATTAAAAAATCAAAACTCTTTCTTTACTCTCATAATATATACAAAAAACCTGATTTCGAACATTTATTGCTTTTTGTCGCAAAGGAAGGATATAGAGTCATTCCTTTTTATTCACAAGCAGAAAAAAATGTCAGATTCGATAACGTAATTATAGGGCTATTAACACATACAGTGCTACAGATATACGCTGCTTAAGGTTTCGTTGTTGACTCATGATGTGATGTATAACTAACTACAAAGTATATTAAGGACTTTTTAATCTTACACTTTGCAGACAAACGTTTACAGAGGATTTCTATCATGGTTGTCGGAAAATATTATTGTACGTTAAAATATTTTCGACCATTAAAATTTGACAATTCATGGCAGAAGGGAAGCCTTATGAGGATGGCTCCTAATGACAACCATCTGTTTGTAAATATGGAAAAAAAAGTGGAGCATGATCCATTAATAGGCGTGTTAAAAGTCAAAATTTCTCAGGCTGTTTTCTAAAATCGCATAGATTTGTTTTACCTTTCAAACTTAATTTGAGATATGTTTGTACCAGGTAAGCAGAAAACTTGGGAAGTTTTAGAATTTTACAAAAAAAAAGGGAAATTAGTGTAATAGTTGCTCTTTTCAAAAAGTAAAGACTACCAGCGCAGGAACTAATGTGGCACACAATGAACTACTGCTCGCCATTTTCGACTCACTGGCAGCGCTTTCAATGCAAAGACCACAGGGATTCCTCACGTGTGTGTCATTCTTTGAAGCTTGATCCACCTTCTCTCATCATGTAGTTTGCATGCCATATCACAAGACAACGAGTTATACATTCACTTTTATCTACTTTTATAACATTTATAATTTCGAACGTTTGCTTATGTTCGGCTGTATTTCTATATCAATTTATGGAATATGCACGGTTGTATCTGCAATGATTAGCCTTTAAACTTATCACATCCTAGAAAACATCTGCTAAGCGTAAATCTAGTAACCTGCGCTAATTTGATTACCAATTGCATTGTCAATGTAATTTATCAATCCATTACGTATTTTAGGCTGTTATTGATGAAAGACAAATGCCAAAGCGCCAACCAGAATAATAGCTGTCTTAATACTCTGTGAGGTACGAACGGATACATACGGACCACAAAAGAAAAATCCCACCAAGAGTAATGACCGCCGGGGCTGAGAAAGGATTAAACGAGAGGAGTCATTTGCTGCTTTCCTGCATTAAACACCTTTTGCTGCCCGGACACATACAATCCATACACCAAACCATCCGTCACAATCCATTCTGTCCACCCCCTACCTTATCATTAAGTTGCCTGACGTCTTTTATTCCACTTTAACCCCTTAAATCCTTCCGGCACCTCGTTCTTCTAAGTCAGCCCAACGTAGTTGAACAAGGGGACACGTGCACACGGACTAGAATGTTTCCTTCACACTCATTGGGAAGAGTCTATATTTATTCACTATTGGCCAAAGTTGTTAGAATGCTGTAAGTTTAGTTTATCCAGAGACTTTTTTGGCTGCTGAAAGTGCAGGGCTTTTAACAACTTTCAGGACATTAGCATGTCAAGTCCTCCCCACGAACATGAAGATGGCATCCAACACATGTATGGGTTGCAGCTCTCCTGGAGTGTAATGCTGAAAATGAAACCTGTGCACTTTAAAGCCACACAAAACTTTTAAAAAATCATGTGAACATACCCATTGGAAAAGGATCAATTTAGAACTGCCCAAAGCATTGACCTACCAGGCTTGAAGTGACTATGACTGATTGTTTTGGGGAAATTTGAAAATGTGAATAACAATTGATATCCCCAATCTCTTGCACAGCTGTCAACAAGAATATGTACATTAAACGATATGTACACAGATGGAAACAACCAGAATGTGATAGCCTTGTACTCTCAGCTGACCTGGGATGCACAGACAGAAGAAGTCATGTGACCTTTGGAAGAATATAAAGGTCACCTTTGCTCAAGGTCATGTTCACTGTTTGTAAAATCAGGCTCCATGCATTCAAGCCAAAAGATTTATTTAACCATGATAACTATAATATCAGCAAATTGTTTAGTTTGGCCTTCCAAGTTCCTTAAAGGTCAAACTAACCAACACCAAAGGAAAACCACAGTACTTTCCTGTTGGTGCTTAATACATGTAGTGACCGTTGGCTTAGGATCCACCATTAGCGAGACACAAGGCGAGGTGTCAGTTAGACCTTTCACTGTTGCTCAAGGTCAAAATCAACACCAAACACACATAAAACAAAACCCATATGCACTTTCCTGTTGATGGATAATAGTAATCTTGGGTCTATGATCCGTCATTACCAAGTTATAAGCCAATATGTGTGATCTACAGCTGACATCCTTCACGTATCAATGCAAACCAACACATATACACTTACTGATTTTTCCAAATTTCGACAAAGCATTAAACAAATGACAGGAGCACCATGTAATGGACAATTTTGGTGAAGATTGAGCCCAGGTATACTGCAAATAAGATTTAGGTGAATACAACATACAATTTGCAAGAAGTCTAAAACAGCAAAAACGCACACACATTCGAGAAAAAAATAGGGAAAAATTAAGGTGTACATATGAACAAAAGTTTCCCTTTGTAATTTTAAAGCTATTGGTTTAGTCGTTTTGAAAGATATTTCTTTTTAAGAATTTGCAAGCAAAGACACATATCCAAAATTGATTGATTTAAACATCAATGGACCAACATTTGTCCAAACTTGATAGATATCCACCCAATGCATGTTTCCATAAAATGTAAAGTGGATCTGGCAAACGGGTTGGGAAAAAAGTCAAGAATGTAAAATCTGGATGGAAATATGGACGCCGTACAGATAAACAACGGTGGACGACTTGATGACCGTAAAATAAGCTCGGGTGGCTACTACGTCGGTTAAGCTAAAAGTCACTAGAGCGAGACCATTTCAAAAGACTCAGTATAGATATATCGACCAGGTTTGAAGTGAATCTGGATAAGAAATCATTAATGTAAATTACCATTGCAAATCCCAAGTGACATATTGTAGTCCATAACGATGTATGCATTTGCCACAAGTATACCCGAACTGATAAAACCGTTGCAAATCAGGAATACGAAATGTACTCACCTAATGAACAACTTTGCTGCACTCTTCCATGAAGAAAATTCCAAATAATTTCAGGACAATCTGAGTAATGGTTTTGGAGACGAAGTCTCAGTTGGCAACGACACACAGAATTTTGCTTGTTAAGTGGAACCCGCAGATTTGATATTATGGTCTAGGAGTTCCCAAAAGTGTCCAGATGCAATTTTTATTGGCTAAACAGTTTTGGAAAGGATTTTTTTGCCAAAAAAGCATAAGTGACCCATAAATGTTGATGGAGCTTAAAGATTTAAATAAACACATAGAAGATCCCCCCCCCCCCCAAAAAAAAAGGTCTTCACTGATTCTGAAACACATGGGACAAGCACCTTTGTACAGGGTGTCCGAAATGTTAATTATCGTTGCAATCAACATTGACATTCAATTTGATCAATTGGATGCATGCATTAACCGATAACTACACGAATGACAACTATATTAAAACTCAGGGACCCGAGCATCATTCAAAGAAAACACGTTTGTTTGACGCTTGTACAAGGTACATTCCCATTAAAATTCCATTACATTGTGAGTGACAGTTTCATAGAAGGAGTTGAAAAGGAGAACCAGGCGTGTCCATGTATGTTTCGGCAGTTTCACAGAAGTTTAAAAACACAAAAAAAGCAAAACAAAAAAAAAGAGAAACAAACAAACAAACAAAACTACATGTATGTCCGTCTGGCATCAATTTGAGACCATAAGTATAAGGTAGATTTTATGCTCTCAATTTTTCCCCATAAGGTAGATTTGGCCCGTTTGGGGGGTACGTTTCTTAAAATAGGTTTATGACCGTATAGGGGTACGATTTCTAAAATTAGGTTTATGACCGTATAGGGGTACGATTTCTAAAATTAGGTTTATGCGTATTATGATCCATATGGGGACTGTGTGTTTATAGTTTGACAGATTGATATTGAATTCATCTGATTGATTAAATGGACGGATTCTCCCTATGTCTGTATACTATAAATTTTACTGATCTCTGATCGATTCAGGGAGGTGATTGGAAATGCTAATTGATTTCTGATAGGTGATTGGAAAATAGGGGATCGGTCTAAGGTGGCTATAAGTTGGTATTGACAAGTCATTGATTGGAAATCTGTGATAGGGTATTGATCTCTATTGATTGATTGGAAATATTGATCAGCTGGTGACATTGCAAGGATTTAGGTGAAAAGCAGGGGATTTATCAGGGTCTTGCCTCAAAATGAGACCAAAATACATATAAGCTTTCTAAATTTATTTTTAGCATCATTTACACCACCCCACAGTTTTAAACCTCCACAACTATGTATATTTGTTGTGTAAATGTGTGTGAGCAAGTCTCCCCAACAATATATTGGGGCTGTCCCTGAAAGGGCAGCAAGGAACTTTATGCAAACTGGTGCATGTCAAATGAGACACTCTAGTGGTGGATATGTCGAGGGGTGTTCTGGAACTATAACGGGGACAAGTCAGTTATGTTGCCCCCTCGATTGACAACACTGACTCCGTCCTAAGTCCCTTACCAGTTTTCACCACAGAGCAAAATTCCCAAGACTTGCAAATATGTCTCATGTTTATGTCTGCAAGAAATTAAATGAGATGGTACTTACCACATTATTCAGCCAATGACAGTCTTTGACACTACTGCTTCAAGGTCTTCTCATATACTATGTTTAGAATGCAAATATATTGATCTCTAATAGGTTATTGATGATTAATAGGAAGCGCCCTTAGATGGAACTATGTGACTTTTCCATCTCTATTCTAAGACACATTGCGGACATTGAAGGTCAGGTCCTCGTGTCAAAGAATGGAGCCACTCTTCCCATGATAACAACACAGAAGTATTCAGCACACAAAATAAACATGTTCACCACACAAAATAAACAATTATTTTCACCTCACAAAATAAACAACTAATTTCACCACACAAAATAAACAAGTATTTTCAATACACAAAAAAAGAAACAAGTATTAAAACCTGCAAAATAAACATAACTTCCCACTCCCAGTCAAATACTCTACTCACCAAGCAAACACATCAGTGTGAATGAGGAATGAGACTGAATCAAAACAACACAAAGACTACCTATCCCCAACAACCAATCAGAAGACAGCAATATATTCCGAACCAATCAGAGCAGAGTTGGATCTAAAAATAACTGTGGGGAATTTCCATGACGTCATGGAGTCACTCTTCCATTGATCTATAAATCACACTTTGTCCTCATGTATTATAACAAAAAGCCACTTACCATGTGAACAGTTCAGTGTCTCAATGTAGAATGATTCAGAATAAAAGTAATCACAAATGTACCTAACTCAAACAATCAAGCAGAAACAAGTTGAAACCTCCCAACCAATCGGAGAACAGTTCAGTCTAAAAATGGAGAGACTTGTAACCGATCAGAGCAGCAGCATACAACAGCATTTGACCAGCACAGACCAGCATTTCACCAGCACACACCAGCATTTCACCAGCACGCACCAGCATTTCACCAGCATACACCAGCACACACCAGCATTTGACCAGCATTTGACCAGCACACACCAGCATTTCACCAGCACAGACCAGCATTTCACCAGCACACACCAGCATTTCACCAGCATTTGACCAGCACACACCAGCGTTTCACCAGCATTTGACCAGCACAGACCAGCACACAAAACAGCATACAACAGCATACAAAACGGCACAACAGCACACACAACAGCACACAACAGCACACAAAACAGCACAACACCACACACAACAGCATAAAACAGCACACAAAACAGCACAACACCACACACAACAGCATAAAACAGCACACAAAACAGCACAAAAGCACACAAAACAGCATAAAACAACACACAAAACAGCACAACAGCACACAAAACAGCACAACAGCACACAAGAGCATAAAACAGCACACAAAACAGCATAAAACAGCACACAAAACAGCACAACAGCACACACGAGCATAAAACAGCACACAAAACAGCATAAAACAGCACACAAAACAGCACACAAAACAGCACAACGGCACACAAAACAGCATACAACAACACGCAAAACAGCACAACAGCACACAAAACAGCACAACACCACACACAACAGCACACAAAACAGCATAAAACAGCACACAAAACAGCATACAACAGCACAACAACAACATAAAACAGCAAGCAAAACATCATAAAAACAGCATTAGGGAGTTACAAAATATATAAACAAGGTAAAATTTCATTTCAGTCATTTTATCACACAAATACTAACATACATTCACACCAAACTATAAATTTACATCATATACTTTCTTTTATCTATGTAACTTTTCTATTAATAGACTTCTAAACATTCACAATTGTAAATTCTCTCAGATTAGGACATAGTTCAGTAAATAATACATAAAAGTCATCTCTAATATCTTGTGTTTCATTTGTCAGTTCTTTTTTCATGATGTCTTCTCTCATACCAACATTCAATACTTCAGTCAATAAATCCGATGCACTCATATTCACATGAATGTTTAGTTCATACATTATTCTGTCCAAAGCTTTCCCTACCTGCACAGCTGATATTTTACGCTTGGCATCTTTGAAATATTTGTCCACTGTCTCGTCCCATTCTGCAAAGCACCCCTCCATCCTAAACAGGCCGAAGGTCTGGAATATATATATATATATATATATATATATATATATGTATATATATGTATATATATGTATATATATATGTATATATATGTATATATATATGTATATATATATGTATATATATATATATATATATATATATATATATATATATATATATATATATATTGAATCTCACTGTATTGTTTTGTGATTGACAGCCAAGTTAATTAAATTAGCTAGGAAGAGACCCGCCGGTATAATGTCTGACTTTGATTAGTCATATGTTAATGATAATTGTCAGTCGAGAAATAGCTGATAAATCACAGGTGGTCTAAGGGTGCCGACAAAACAGTTCATACATAATTAACTAAATCTGAGAATACCATCTGACAAATGGCTGTCATAGAAAGTCATTTTTCTTGGAATACCAGAGTGTCAGGAGATGGGACTCCTATAAATATTTGATAAATAAACAATCTTTAAAATTTCATATGCTGTAAAAATTAATATTATTAATGTTATATAGTCAGCGACAGGACTAATAAAGCTTACAATGAAACAAAATTTCCAAAACATTTTTAATACATACATATTATTGTGTAATATATCTTGTTCATTTTTCTGTATTCTCGGATCCGCCAACGCGTCATAAGCTGCTTATCAGCTGGCCGATGTTGTTATGTAAATGAGCGGGCCCTGTGAAAACACGTTCCGCATCACATATGGTCCCTTGTAAAATTAGACATTTTTATCCAAAATTATATCCATGTTGTCGACCGCAAATCAACAAAATATTTCAGAAGGCAGTATCATTTTTGCCGAATTCTGCTACTGAATAAAAAATTGGAGAGATGTTGACGATCATAACTTGGGGTTTTAGCGCAGGTTTACGGGTAACACTTAGCATACATTGAATGGGTATCCACAGACGCTTTCAGGGAGATTCACCGAGTAACGCAGGTGTAGATATAATCAGAATTCATAAAGCATGAAGAAGAACAATTATCAAGGAAAGACACACAAAATGGACACTAGACAATGCAAATATCTAAACAACCATCTGTTTGAGGGGCATGTGTTATGTGAAGGACTGCGCTTTATTGTTGATTGACGTGGCACCCCACGATCCTGATTAGCTTTTAATAGTACATGCAGGTGATCTACCTATCAAAAGGCCTGCGTGGTGTAGATATAATCAGAATTCATAAAGCATGAAGAAGAACAATTATCAAGGAAAGACACACAAAATGGACACTAGACAATGCAAATATCTAAACAACCATCTGTTTGAGGGGCATGTGTTATGTGAAGGACTGCGCTTTATTGTTTATTGACGTGGCACCCCACGATCCTGATTAGCTTTTAATAGTACATGCAGGTGATCTACCTATCAAAAGGCCTGCGTGGTTTAGATACAATCAGAATTCATAAAGCATGAAAAAGAACAATTATCAAGGAAAGACACACAAAATGGACACTAGACAATGCAAATATGTGAGCAAAAAAGTTGAATGAAATATCAACATAATATCATTAAAAGGAAAGAGGACCCTTGTGATTCGAGAATCACATAAGTAAATTTCAGGATAATTTTTATGCAAAGAGTGATAATTTATGATAATAATGTCCATTTCATCAGTCATAAGCTACTTTAAAGACGTTTGGTACACTGGTCAAAAGAATTTAGAAATCTCTGGTTTTTGGTGTGAACCAAGATATTGGCACTTGTAACAAAATGCAAGCAAAAAATTGGCATGTCACGGTGCTACTTTTATCGCTAGGTGGCGCTACATGTAAGGACTACAGAAATTTGATAGCAAACATTATATATGTGGGTAAAAGCAAAAAAAATAAATTAAGGATGCAAAAAGATGCATAAAATAACTCTATATGAGTGTATGCAATGTACGTCAAGCCTTTTAATAACAAATATGTAGACAAAACATGCTGGAATATAACTTTAAATTCATTTCGTCTTGCAAAAATGTATAAGTGCTCACATTATTTTTAAAGTTTGAAAGAGAAAAAATATTTGCAAATCCATGAAAAATTGTAGGGGGTTTCCAAAATATGCACTGATTTCATTCATTAACAAAAAAAGATATCATACGGTGCTATTTTTTCCGCAATTGTACAAAGAATTCATGCATGTTGACTTAATTTGTTCTAAGTTCATAGGTACAAGGTATCCATTCATTGTCTAACTTCGATACCATATCAATATACATGTATATAGGTTAAGTAAACGGCAGTACGTCGTTAATTTTATATTCCAGTCATAATATATACTTTCATAGTTTTACTGAGAAGAAGCAAACATTTTAAGATTCTTTCCATAGTGCAATACAGCAATGTCGAAAAAGAGGTAAAAATAAGAATATCAAAATTATAGTTGCCTTAATACATTGTCGAATGGTAACACAGGCAGCATATTATCAAACATGCCTGTGCCACCTTTTGACGCTGGGGTATTACTGTTCCCCCCCCCCCCCCAGTTGGGACAGCGTTTATCGTACTACATTAACAAGAAATGTAAAGTACACTGGCAAAGCCATATCGTTTTTAGGATTCTGTATTTTTTAGGGACAACGTTTTTTTTTTTTTACATTCCTCGCATACAAGAGGATCGGCTAGTACACTTAGTTCCACTATTCTACGACCTTCGTTCCAGTTATAACTGTCAGTGTTTACATGTGCATGTGGCATTTGGGGGGTGGGCGTGGCACTTTCGACGGTTGCTTGGTCAGCCTTCGCTGATTGTGTACATGCGTTTTGGTCTACCACTGCCGTGTTTCGACGTATTCTGCCTTGTTTTAAAGCATTTAGTCCTTTGTTTTGGCATTTGTTAACAAACCGCCCATTCTTTTTCTTTTTCACTCTTCGTAAACAATCCATTTTTCTCAAACGGAACTGTGCAAAATAGGAAAAGCGAACAGCAGCTAGTGCAGGTATCGACAAATACCAGCTCTAACTGTATGGAGGCATTGGACCATAAATGGTTGCGCATATCGCGGTGTACCGAACGTCTTTAAAGCACATGGGAAAAGAAAAATAGATTCTTGGTCGTGAAAATGACTTTTAATCGCATTTTCACTGTCAAATTGCGTTTCGTTATGTACAGGATTTGTATCTCTCTCATGAGAGCAGTCCAGCGTAAATACCCATACAGACGGCTATCGTGGACAAAGAAATTTGTTGATCCATGTCATTATGTCAGTCATCATCACATTTTAAACCCTAACAGGTATTTTTTTAGCATAAAGAGTTGCCTAACAATATGAAACTTTGTGGCTAACAATGTATATTTGTTGTGTAAATGTGTGTGAGCAAGTCTCCCCAACAATGTATTGGGGCTGTCCCTGTAAGGGCAGCAAGGAATTTTATGCAAACTGGTGCATGTCAAATGAGACACTCTAGTGGTGGATATGTCGAGGGGTGTTCTGGAACTATAACGGGGACAAGTCAGTTATGTTGCCCCTCGATTGTCAACACTGACTGCGCCCTAAGTCCCTTACCAGTTTTCACCAGCTCTCACGCTCAAAGAGCACGTGCGCAGATAATGACCGGCTATACCAAATTAACAGCATCCCAAAACAAAACTCACAAAAACAAATAAACAAATTAATTTCAGGATCCACACGCAAATAATCAAAACAAAGAAGATACCCAAAGGTGGGGCCTGGAATAAAAGTGAAGTGTAGATCTGATAGGAAATACCCCAGGCCGAAGGCTTGGAATAAAAGTGAAATGTTGATTATTGATCTGATAGGAAATATTGATTTATGAACATGTGGCTGTCACAGAAAGTCATTTCTCTAGGAATACCGGGACCAATAGTGATATAATCACTAGAGGTAGGTGGATCCATATCCGCTAGAGGCGCTGAGGCTCTCCGCATCCATGGCTATATGGGTGCGAAAGTGTTACACTGCCTCCGGCTCAACCTTTCAGGAACCCCAAATATAAAATTCTATTGTTCGTATGTAAAAAGGCTTAATCGGCACATCACGTGACTGAAAGGACCAATCACAAGGTGATAAACACTACCGGCGCCATGTTTGATTTTGTTTATCGAAAATTTCAATGGTGGGCGATTTGCGAAAAATTCGGACATTTGGATGCGAAGAAAACAAGGTAAGATCACTTTAAAGTATATACTTGCATACATAATGTGAAAGCTCGTGATCTAAATATTCCAATAAACTTTACTTGATAAAAATCCGACGACTCGCTCAGAAGTTATAGCTTCCGAAAAAAATGGTACGACACGGAAGATGTTTGTTTACTGCCGGCGGCTTGCCTGTTGATGTTCACACCTTGCCTCGACAAGAGTATCGACGCTTACCCCGCTAAACACAAGCACATCTCTTATGTAAATCATATTTAATGTTTAATATTCGTATTGTATATAAAAAGGGCTTTAATTTGGTCTTTATTTGATGCAAATCGACCCAGCCATTCGAGATTTATAACTTCATAAAATATTGCATGCGACAAGGGAATTGGGTCTTGTATCAGAAATGTGTTTGCCGGGGAAAGGGGCCATCTTTCACCGGTAGCTGCATCGTGCATACCCTAAGTAGTGATGAGGTGATTTTTTTATCAACTTTAAACAATAAACATATATGATGTTATATATCATTGGAAAGCTCTACTAATGGGTAATACGCAGCTGATATTTTTATTTCCATACCTTGTAGATTTTCAGATTTATAAAAGATCAAAGCGTCGATACTCTTGTCGAGGCAAGGTGTGAACATCAACACGCAAGCCGCCGGCAGTAAACAAACATCTTCCGTGTCGTACCATTTTTTTCGGAAGCTATAACTTCTGAGCGAGTCGTCGGATTTTTATCAAGTAAAGTTTATTGGAATATTTAGATCACGAGCTTTCACATTATGTATGCAAGTATATACTTTAAAGTGATCTTACCTTGTTTTCTTCGCATCCAAATGTCCGAATTTTTCGCAAATCGCCCACCATTGAAATTTTCGATAAACAAAATCAAACATGGCGCCGGTAGTGTTTATCACCTTGTGATTGGTCCTTTCAGTCACGTGATGTGCCGATTAAGCCTTTTTACATACGAACAATAGAATTTTATATTTGGGGTTCCTGAAAGGTTGAGCCGGAGGCAGTGTAACACTTTCGCACCCATATAGCCATGGATGCGGAGAGCCTCAGCGCCTCTAGCGGATATGGATCCACCTACCTCTAGTGATTATATCACTATTGGTCCCGGTATTCCTAGAGAAATGACTTTCTGTGACAGCCACATGTTCATAAATCAATATTTCCTATCAGATCAATAATCAACATTTCACTTTTATTCCAAGCCTTCGGCCTGGGGTATTTCCTATCAGATCTACACTTCACTTTTATTCCAGGCCCCACCTTTGGGTATCTTCTTTGTTTTGATTATTTGCGTGTGGATCCTGAAATTAATTTGTTTATTTGTTTTTGTGAGTTTTGTTTTGGGATGCTGTTAATTTGGTATAGCCGGTCATTATCTGCGCACGTGCTCTTTGAGCGTGAGAGCTGGTGAAAACTGGTAAGGGACTTAGGGCGGAGTCAGTGTTGACAATCGAGGGGCAACATAACTGACTTGTCCCCGTTATAGTTCCAGAACACCCCTCGACATATCCACCACTAGAGTGTCTCATTTGACATGCACCAGTTTGCATAAAGTTCCTTGCTGCCCTTACAGGGACAGCCCCAATACATTGTTGGGGAGACTTGCTCACACACATTTACACAACAAATATACATTGTTAGCCACAAAGTTTCATATTGTCAGGCAACTCTTTATGCTAAAAAAATACCTGTTAGGGTTTAAAATGTGATGATGACTGACATAATGACATGGATCAACAAATTTCTTTGTCCACGATAGCCGTGTGTACGGGTATTTACGCTGGACTGCTCTGATGAGAGAGATACAAATCCTGTACATAACGAACCGCAACTTTGACAGTGAGAATGCGATTAAAAGTCATTTTCACGACCAAGAATCTATTTTTCTTTTCCCATGTGCTTTAAAGTAGCTTATGACTGATGAAATGGACATTATTATCAAAAATTATCACTCTGCATAAAAATTATCCTGAAATTTACTTACGTGATTCTCAAATCATAAGGGTCCTCTTTCCTTTAAATCATATTATGTTGATATTTCATTCAACTCTTTTGCTCACATATTTGCATTGTCTAGTGTCCATTTTGTGTGACTTTCCTTGATAATTGTTCTTCTTCATGCTTTATGAGTTCTGATTATATCTACACCATGCAGGCCTTTTGATAGGTAGATCACCTGCATGTACTATTAAAAGCTAATCAGGATCGTGGGGTGCCACGTCAATCAACAATAAAGCGCAGTCCTTCACATAACACATGCCCCTCAAACAGATGGTTGTTTAGATATTTGCATTGTCTAGTGTCCATTTTGTGTGTCTTTCCTTGATAATTGTTCTTCTTCATGCTTTATGAGTTCTGATTATATCTACACCATGCAGGCCTTTTGATAGGTAGATCACCTGCATGTACTATTAAAAGCTAATCAGGATCGTGGGGTGCCACGTCAATCAACAATAAAGCGCAGTCCTTCACATAACACATGCCCCTCAAACAGATGGTTGTTTAGATATTTGCATTGTCTAGTGTCCATTTTGTGTGTCTTTCCTTGATAATTGTTCTTCTTCATGCTTTATGAATTCTGATTATATCTACACCTGCGTTACTCGGTGAATCTCCCTGAAAGCGTCTGTGGATACCCATTCAATGTATGCTAAGTGTTACCCGAAAACCTGCGCTAAAACCCCAAGTTATGATCGTCAACATCTCTCCAATTTTTTATTCAGTTGCAGAATTCGGCAAAAATGATACTGCCTTCTGAAATATTTTGTTGATTTGCGGTCCACAACATGGATATAATTTTGGATAAAAATGTCTAATTTTACATGGGACCATATGTGATGCGGAACGTGTTTTCACAGGGCCCGCTCATTTACATAACAACATCGGCCAGCTGATAAGCAGCTTATGACGCGTTGGCGGATCCGAGAATACAGAAAAATGAACAAGATATATTACACAATAATATGTATGTATTAAAAATGTTTTGGAAATTTTGTTTCATTGTAAGCTTTATTAGTCCTGTCGCTGACTATATAACATTAATTATATTAATTTTTACAGCATATGAAATCTTAAAGATTGTTTATTTATCAAATATTTATAGGAGTCCCATCTCCTGACGCTCTGGTATTCCAAGAAAAATGACTTTCTATGACAGCCATTTGTCAGATGGTATTCTCAGATTTAGTTAATTATGTATGAACTGTTTTGTAGGCACCCTTAGACCACCTGTGATTTATCGGCTATTTTTCGACTGTCAATTATCATTAACATATGACTAATCAAAGTCAGACATTATACCGGCGGGTCTCTTCCTAGCTAATTTAATTAACTTGGCTGTCAATCACAAAACAATACAGTGAGATTCAATATATATATATATATATATATATATATATATATTCCAGACCTTCGGCCTGTTTAGGATGGAGGGGTACTTTGCAGAATGGGACGAGACAGTGGACAAATATTTCAAAGATGCCAAGCGTAAAATATCAGCTGTGCAGGTAGGGAAAGCTTTGGACAGAATAATGTATGAACTAAAGATTCATGTGAATATGAGTGCATCGGATTTATTGACTGAAGTATTGAATGTTGGTATGAGAGAAGACATCATGAAAAAAGAACTGACAAATAAAACCTAAGATATTAGAGATGACTTTTATGTATTATTTACTGAACTATGTCCTAATCTGAGAGAATTTACAATTGTGAATGTTTAGAAGTATATTAATAGAAAAGTTTCATAGATAAAAGAAAGTATATGATGTGAATTTATAGTTTGGTGTGAATGTATGTTAGTATTTGTGTGAATAAAATGACTGATATGAAATTTTACCTTGTTTATATATTTTGTAACTCCATAATGCTGTTTTTATGATATTTTGCTTGCTGTTTTATGTTGTTGTTGTGCTGTGTTGTGTGCTGTTGTATGCTGTTTTGTGTGCTCTACATGCTGTTTTGTGTGCTGTTTTATGCTGTTGTGTGTGGTGTTGTGCTGTTTTGCGTGCTGTTGTATGCTGTTTTGTGTGCCGTTGTGCTGTTTTGTGTGCTGTTTTATGCTGTTGTGTGTGGTGTTGTGCTGTTTTGTGTGCTGTTGTGCTGTTTTGCGTGCTGTTGTATACTGTTTTGTGTGCCGTTTTATGCTCTTGTGTGCTGTTGTGCTCTTGTGTGCTGTTGTGCTGTTTTGTGTGCTGTTGTGCTGTTTTGTGTGCTGTTGTGCTGTTTTGTGTGCTGTTTTGTGCTGTTTTGTGTGCTGTTTCATGCTGTTGTGTGTGGTGTTGTGCTATTTTGTGTGCTGTTATATGCTGTTTTGTGTGCTGTTATATGCTGTTTTGTGTGCTGGTCTGTGCTGGTCAAATGCTGGTGAAATGCTGGTGTGTGCTGGTCAAATGCTGGTGTGTGCTGGTGAAATGCTGGTGTGTGCTGGTGAAATGCTGGTGTGTGCTGGTGAAATGCTGGTCTGTGCTGGTGAAATGCTGGTGTGTGCCGGTCAAATGCTGGTCAAAGCTGGTGTGTGCTGGTGAAATGCTGGTGTGTGCTGGTCAAATGCTGGTCTGTGCTGGTCAAATGCTGTTGTATGCTGCTCCTCTGATCGGTTACAAGTCTATCCATTTTTAGACTGAACTGTTCTCCGGTTGGTTGGGAGGTTTCAACTTGTTTCTGCTTGGTTGTTTGAGTTAGGTACATTTGTGATTACTTTCACTCTGAATCATTCTACATTGAGACACTGAACTGTTCACATGGTAAGTGGCTTTTTGTTATAATACATGAGGACAAAGTGTGATTTATAGATCAATGGAAGAGTGACTCCATGACGTCATGGAAATTCCCCACAGTTATTTTTAGATCCAACTCTGCTCTGATTGGTTCGGAATATATTGCTGTCTTCTGATTGGTTGTTGGGGATAGGTAGTCTTTGTGTTGTTTTGATTCAGTTTCATTCCTCATTCAGACACTGATGTGTTTGCTTGGTGAGTAGAGTATTATACTAGACTTGCCAGGTCTGAATTCACTCAAAATAATTCTCACATTTAAACACTGTGACCTACTAGTATCAGTACTCTGGGATTGTCTTTAAAAGTATCTATGGCTTATTAGGGTCTGAAACTATAGGTCACAAACTTATTTGCATCAAAATGAAAAATTTATGTAAATTTGTCCCCTCTTAGCTGTAAACATAACTACACCTTACTGCTTGTATCACCACCATATGGGGGTGTCATGTTTGAGGGAACCACCAATGAGTCATCATTCAACGCTTGTATTGAAGTTACCACTTTGACATAAAGCACTTTTGCTTTCTCTTAATCAGTCCTGTCAAAGGTACATAAATCACACAAAATTAAGCATGAATCATTAGTGGTAGTACCTGTAATATTATATATATATATATATATATATATATATATATATATATATATATATATATATATATATATATATCTTTTACAGCTTTTCTCCCATTCAAATTAGCATTAAAACACAGTTTTACAACCATAGAAACCGGATGCAGCAAATGCAAGAAGCATTTGATTACAATGGAATGCATGTGGGCATTCATATGGTAAAGGAAACCAAATTAGGACATTTTGCATTTTCTCGCGTGTATGAGTTTATCATCTGTAGGACCATCAGTTTCTCAATGACACCTCTCTTGGTTTTGCAATAAGCTATCCTCTCTCCAATGCACTGAGATCCACCATAACTTGTAATCCATTTCTCTTTGAGTACTAGGTACATTAAACCAGGATGTATGAAGATGCTCGCATGTAGATTGCACCTACAGCTTTGCATTGCATACCCACCTAACATATAAGCGCGGAGGAAAAGGCTCCTTAAATCATCATTCAACCACAGCTCAATGTCAACATAGCAGGGGCAGAGTCACATGGAAATATCTTTATACTGCTGGTGGGTTGACTCTTTTATGACCCCCCTTCATTCAATTTTATGTAAAGTGATTCAAATTTTGTTACTAGACATGGCATATTAATTGTGATTTCACACATGTGAGGATTAATTTAAACAACTTTTGACCCAAGCAGGTGGACCCACCAAAAGTTTTGATATTTTGGGCATTTTATGAAAAGTATTCTAAGGCTTTTGTTTTGGCCAAGACATAATTTCCCTTTTTCTTGACTAGCTATATGGATTATTGTGGCTTTACCTTGGCTGTCTTAAAAATAAATATAAACCTTTATCATCATTCTTCATGTCTACTGGCATCATTGTCCTGATCAGGTCTCTCGACTTTTACAATATGCTTTGATGTTTCTAATTATTTCTGCTTGTTTTAGTTCAGTTAAGTCTGAGATGATCTGTGTTCATTGGTGCAGGTGTTGCCATGATGATATTTCTCCGGATCAGAGAGCATATCAAGCTTGCCAGTATTCAGTTTTCACCTGGAAACACAGAGGCTTCTTTTCATTTGTCGTAAAATAGGAACACCAAGTAATTTTAGTGACATTCGGAAAAAATACTGTGTTGTGACATGCGTCCCCGACCAGCAGTGCACTATATTGGCAGGCCTTTGCATTGAAGAAAGAAAGTACTACTTTAGATCATAAATGTTTGCTTAGCCAGCCACTAATCGCTGCAGGCTATTAATTTAGGTAATTTTTTCCTCAAAAGAAAATTTGTGTTAACACTGTCCTCAGTCTTATGTCTACAAATATTTTTTTTAATTGGAGTCTATTGTACAATTTTTCCACTGGGGGTGAATCGGGACATATTCAATACACTTATGATGGGGGTATATTGGGATAGCGTCCAAAACTAATTCATACATTGTGCCAATACACCATCAAATGACTACAAATCCCGTTTAAAGACACTTTAACCGTGTAAACTTGATGCATAAAAATACTTCCCACTATGGGTTGTTAATAGGCCTTACCCAATGCCTATAAATGTGCACTGAGTCAGTCCAGAGGATGTATCATGCACTAACTACAAAGATTTGCAAAAGACACTGACAAAACATTAACATGAACTGGAAAAACAAAGTAATTTTACTCATAATTGCCAAGTTGTGGATACATCTTTCTCATGGCAACATACCAGCCCTGAAATGACTTTAACTTCCTCTTGATGATGTCATAGGGGATTGCCCTCACCGAATTTGGAAAAGAATGTTGTGTCCCCATTTGGTACATTTTCCAATGCACAACACTATTCCCTAATATTCAAAACAGGTCCTCCGTTATAATACCGGTACATGTGGAAGCTATGCAGATTCAGCAAGTCCCAGAAGGCACCCATCCAGCAGGCAGCTGTATCTAGATCTTATTTTGCCCCAAATTTACAGTTGTGGTCTGCTCTGGACACTGAATAACCATGACTTATGCATGGGAAAACCTGTTAACTCCAGCTTAAACCACAAGGATGAGCTTGAATATTCTAGGGACTAAGTCACATTTCTGTGTGTATTCTGTTTGCAAAGCACATATAGTGCAGCGAAGAAAGCTGCTGGTTCATTGAAAATATCAGCATTGAGACAATAAGAAACAGACTGCGTTCAATTAAATGGACCATTTGTGGTGAATTTTAATGTGGACTTCATCAGACTATTTCCATGATAATTTTGAATGCAAAACAATAAGATGCAGATAGAATGGCGTGGTTTGGTGCTGCAGGATAAAATAGTTGGCAGTTTCTTGTCTTAAAACTCATGAAAGTTTTGTGAAAAGAGAACCATTTTCTAAATTACCAGCTAGGCTAATGGCTCAAATACATTTTGCACTTTGCAGGATAATGTGAGCACATATTTGGTTTCCCAACAAGACATTTGGAACTATAGTTTTACATTAGTGTTCACATTCATTGTTTACTACATAAATAGGGATGTAGCTAAAAGATTCAATAAATTTATTATTCTTGGCAACTGTTTTCATATCGTCTGAATCTGTTTCATGTACCTGAAGTGTTCTCTTCACCTGGTAGTTCATGAGGTGCACTTAATTTGATACTTTAATGTAGACTCACTTTGGCTGGTGGCCTTTGATTTAAGTGGCTGTGTGCATGTGCTGTTCTGTAATTCATTCATAACCATGACTGTTGAAGCACAAATAAACTTAAAAAGCCACATAAACTGAATTGAATTTTGTCAGCAGATCGAACCAGTATAATTATTTCTTTGTTACATAAGCACGTTACACGTTTTTCCGGTTAAATGCTTGAGGTGCAAGTGCCATGCGGGGGGGGGGGGGTGACATATAACACTACTGACACATTGCGAATCATTTTGGAAGTGTTGGTTACCAGATTGTCATGAATGAATTTCAAAAAGTTATCACTAACTTCTTTTTGTGATTAACTTCCCGAATGTTTTCACCTCAATAATTTCAGCCAAGAGGCACTGGTGTTCATAATGAACATATGTAAACACTTACTTCAGGTACAATTTGTGATTTTGAACTAATTTTGTATGATGTATTGCTAGTTTAAAGATTTGGTTGCCACGTGATTACCGGAGAACCAGTTGAACTAAGATACGCAATGAAGGTTGCTCACATTATGGAGTATTAATGCAGGTAGGTCATCATGGATGCTTATGCCCTATTTGAACCTTTGGTTAGACACCCAAATTAATGGCTTTGGCCATTTTCCCAATGTATAAGATAAAGTCGAGGTAATTGATTCAAAATCTGGTTCAAAAATAAGTGAACAAATTTCACAGGCACTCTTTTAGCGCTATGCACCTGCAACACACTGACAAAAGAATTTTACTTAGACAGAGTCTGAGTATTTTGATTGTAGACAACATATACAGGTACTTGAATAAGAAGGCTTTTTAAATGGAATTTCAATCGAATCTGGAATCATAGTCAAAATAATCAAACGCATTTACATAGGCAGAGAAAAAGGGTGAATGGACCTAATCAGGGTCGTTTGGCTATGACATCGGAGAGTTAAAGATTAACCTAACGCAGACGTCATGTTTACGAGTAGCATGTGAATGTGACACGCAATCATTTCAGAACAGGATACATCCCAACTTCAAGGGATTTATCTAGAATCCTGCTTTTTTAAATCCTGGAGCGAATGGTAGGGATTTAAAAATGCAGGATTCCAGATAAATCACGAGAACAAGGGATGTATCCTTTTTATACCATGCCTTCTTTGTTTTCATGAATATAAATGCATTTTGAAATGTATTCACCGAAGTCAATCAGTCCTGTGTTGAAATTTAGCCACGCAAATTAAAGCAGTGATATATGTGTAAGCAGGTGACATATATATCCCTTGAAAAAACAAAGGAGGCATGGTATAATCTTGACTATGGTCACATTGAGCTTGCAATCCAGCAGTACGCAAACAACCCTGCCTTGCTTCAGCAATATATTCGGCAGATAAATAAAGCTATTCAAGTAAAATTTTAATCATCAACAAACTGCAGAAACATAGCTACTTGCTACGTTACTCGAGTAATTGCACTTCCCATGGTATAAACTTTAAAAATTCACGAATTCTACATTTAATTCTACTAAAGTGCTATGAGTACAGCTGCGCTCAATCGCCACATGGAGGACAGATCTCAAATACAACCCGAATGCATGAATTATGCGGGCTTTCGCATTTACCACGCCACTGGCCGGTAATGACCCGTGACGCCATAGGAAATGAATACTAAGCCTGCCGTCACATGCACAGTTTTCGATCAATGAATCTGAGTGACTCTTTCTCGCGCTTATACCTCACATACATACAAGAAATTCACAATTTTTCAACTAATTTTAATTAATGGCAATTTCTTTTCGATTTTTTTTTTTAATTGTGGACTGGGTCAGCAGCCTCTCCTCGATGTTCTTTGACGCACTTTGTCCAAAGCATCTCGAGGAAAGGTGTTGATCCGGACCATTATATTTCCTGGAACATTAGGCAAGTCGGTATGTAAATTAGAATGAAAGGTCTTTCCACAAGGAATTTGACTTTAGTAATTTTTCATCATTCAGAGTAGCTAGTCTTATGTAGTTTGTCTTAAGTTGCAGGAAGAGTTAACTAAATAATTTGTGGTTATAGAAAGTTTCGCTGGCACCCTTTCTGTCTCCAGTTCCAAAGCAACAAAATTGCGCACAAAACGGCAAAATAAAGGTTTTACACTAACGGGTAACACGCAGTTATATATAAAATCTAGCGTAAATAGCAGAAAGTCTAACGCATTATAACGTTACAAAAGTATGTGAAAAAAGACAGAGAAAGGAAGAAAGAAAGAGAGAGAGAGAAAGGGAGAAAAAATCCAAGAATTTATCTACATTTTTTGAAGAAGCAAAGTGAAGTGTATGCACCAACTTCACATAAATTTAATATAGCACTTGTACTCAATGAGCAACTGGGGCAATTATCACAATAGTCTCAATTGACAAATGACTTTTGTACCAGAGTTTACATGACAGGATTTGATATCCACTAGTGGCAAGTACAAACCATTTGCTACTAATATACAGCTCATGCCTGATTGATACTGAAGGGCATTAGGTGTAACTACGTTTTGTGCATATATTATCCATCCAGTGTATCACACCAGCTGAGGTGATTACAAGCACTCCGCAACACACAAAGAAGATCTGCACAGGTTCAATTGTACAACATTATTAACGTCAGAATTCAATCGTATTAAAACCAACTGTAATTAATCATGGTAGGATAAGTATTATAAGACAAAATGTAATTTAATATAACAATGTTTAAATCAAATTATCTGTTACACTTGGGCCTTTGGATGTTGTACCTGTAAATTTTACTTTCAACTGCAGTAAGCATTTGTTATTTTAAGCCAAAGAGACAGCTTCATGCCCATGATAATTGTCGTTTATGATATCTTGAAATCTGAATATTCAACATTTCCCCTCTCATATCAACAAAGTGTAATTTCTCACAAAGATGCATATTGGCAAATGTAGTTTACAATTGAAATCAATACTGCCAACAATGGTATTCACTTCCAAGATAAAGTTCAGACAAAATAGGGGCACTGAGGTATGTCGTGTGCAATTCATATCACCCCCCCCCCCCCCCGAGACAACCGGGGATAAAGAAACCCAGCTTCATACAGCAGTTGAAAGTATACCACTGACCAAAAAAGCAGGCACCCTCTTCTATCAACATTTGGTAAGTATGTATTTAGGATGTGTATTGGGAGTTTGTTACTTTATTACACCTATGATTTAATTACCTCTTTAGAGAGGACATGGTACTCCTGAAACGAAACTTTTTTTTTTTTTGCTTGGAGGCTGCACGCATCAGAAGCTGGTGAGACTGCTACACTTCTTCAAGCAGGCATGGACTCTCTTTTACATACTGCTGGTGAGCTTGGCTATCTCAAACTGGGGAATTCGGTTGCACTGGTGTGTGAGCCACAGTGCCAGTGGTTCCAGGTTGGCCAAAGGTTTGTAGTACCCATCCTTGACTCAATAGACCAGCACACCCCTCAATGTTTAGTGGGTGGCATATAAGGAGATAGGGCTGGCCATGGCACAACATCTGAGTGTTATGCTGGTGATAGTATATCCATGCAGTATGCATTGTCTTGCTGGCACAATAGCCCAAAATGTTGCTGGAATGATTCTGCAACTGTTGGCAGTATCTCATCCCTTACCCCTGGTCCAGTCAGCATGCTCCTGATACCACTGTATTCATGCAGGTATCTGTAGAGGAATGAGAGGGATGTGGATTGCGGGGCAGTACGCCCTCAGTTTGCTGACACTTGTCACCCGTTCATAGTACCCCATGATTCTGTAATGTTCCAGGACTGGAGCTTCTGCTGACGAAACCGCTCAGCCTGAAAAAATCTGTGTCTCTTTGCATACATCACCAGGGAATGATGTCCCTCCCATGTGAAAAGTCTTGGTCTTCTTTAACCAGATTTCCTCTGCATCCCTGTTTCTCTGAAGTGGCCCAACACCTTTGCACCATGGAACTGGTGCACCAAATACTGCTGGCAACCTCTCGCTGGGAAAGACCAGCCTCCAATATGTCAATAATCTGTTATGTGTCAAATTCAGAGAGCTGTGAGTAACCCGTAACCTGTGGCATTATGGGTTGACATGGAACTCTGTGTTGCCAGTGGTGCTTTATAAAGTCCATAGGCACCTCAATAACAGACACACTTTCATGACTTTGTGGCTGTTACCTTATTTCCAGGGAATTTATTTTTTGTGTGACTGCCCAGGTGTACTTTGAGCTATCATGTCCACGTTACATTACAGTCATGTGACACTCATATTTTCTACATAAACCAATATTTAGAGCAGGCCATGTTAAACCAATGTGCCTGATGTATTTGGGCAGAAAAATATCTTACACGAGAAGCAGATGCTGATAGCATGCAGAATGGTGTATCTGAAATGCCATATCGCTCATTAATATATTCAAGTCCATAGAGCTGAACTAAACTGATGTTTTATTGTTATTCTAACGAACTTCAATAAGCAATCATGCACATTATTACACTGATTGTTTAAACAGCCCCATGTATGAGGCAGGTTTATACATGTTGCCTGAACAAGATCAAGATTGAAATCATTATCGACATTTCTGAACTCGAAAGTGTCGGGGTATTGGGAAACGTTTCTTATATTATTTGTGATGTCATTGAGGGTTCGTTATTAAAACAAAAGTGTATCTCTCCTTGCCTAAACAATGTCTGCAAATATTGACTGCAAAGTGACCTGGTGTACGACTCCGGACCTCCAAGAGCATTGTCTAATTGCCACACAATTTACTTATTTGGATACTGTTGATAATAACAACAACAAAAACAACAACAATAACAATAAACATCCTTCTTTAAGGTATGACCATAGTACTTGAAGTTATGGTTACCAAATTTGACTGTTTGTCACATTTTGCTATTGTACCTGCAAATATCTATGTTGTAAGCTTATTTCCCCCAAAACAGTTCAACAAAATATTGGCATCATTTAAACTGCATTACTTACTTTGCTGCATCATCATGTGTGATGCACTGGCCTGTTTGGTCTGCAGTGAACTTCATGGAAACCATTTTAGAGACATGGGCTTACTTAGTTCAGGAATTTGTGACAGTTGATGAGATTTTTCTCTCATAGAAACTCAGTATCATAAATTTTGTATGTAATGTACAATACTTTCCTGGATTTGGATTGCCTGTGGAAGGATCCTATTAAAAGCCAATATGTTGGACCAGGCCTATAGTATCATAAATTTAGGCAGATTATGCCCTTCCTGTTCCTCTCTCACTTAGGGAGGATAGGGGCATATTTCCATTGTATATTTAATTTATATCATTTGATTTCATTGTTTCTGCAGTACGCTTGGCTTTTTCTTCAGCCAGAATATTCAGCTTTCCCCTTCAGTAGTGATTGCTAGTCTCTGAAGACTAGTGTCGCTCATTGATGTGGTAAGAAAAAAAAGGACTTTTTTATTGACTAATGAAAAATATGAGAGATATGCTGACTGTGACTGGTATTTCGATTAAGGGGCTGCATTTTCCATTTCTCCAGCATTCTAATTGGACAGTTTTAGGATGCTCCCACATTTTGAAGTGGTTATATCTATCTTAACATACTATATGCTATAAGATTAAAATCCCAAACTACTGCATGAAAATATCTGGACTATGATAACTAAAACAAAATAGTATGCCAATGAACATGTCAGAATGACATTTCAAGGGCATAGAATGATTTTTTAATTTCCTTATATAGAAATTCTCCCACACTTACTGTTCATGATCCTGCCTGCTTTCAATAGACTCAGCATTATAGATTTTTTTGTGTATAATGTATATCATTTTTATGCAATATGGTCAAGCAACTGTAGTTCATGCTTGATCGAGTGCAGAATAAGAGCTTGTCTTGGAATTGGGATATTTGGATATTGGACTTCAGAACTTTGTAATCATCGTGTCTGCCATTGATTTTTACAGGGACTAAAAATGAGCTCACTGGCAGCATGTTGATGCAATTTGAAGCCATCATGTCCCTTTGCAGATCATTACCAGCAGACCTCACAGAGTTTGATGGGGGAGGATCATTGGATCATCTCCCTTTCACAACATGAGATAGCTAGAGGGAGATGGCAGCACAGATCTAAGTGATTTGATCTGACCGCCTAAATGTATTATATACTTTTCTTGGGGGGGGGGGGGGGGGGCAAAGATTTACAAATTCAGCAATTCCATAGCAACATACTATGTTCCTATGACTCAAGCGAGGGTTTTGATAACTATAATAGCCAGCGCATTTAGGTATCAATACAAAGTCCAGTCAGCATGCATAATTTATTACTTTCTATTCAAGGCCAATTGATCTGTCAGTGGTCAGTATTCCTTTGTACTATTGAGGGCTTATATGAATACATGAGACCCTCTTGTGACAAAAAGCAACATTCTTCTCAAGGCCATCAAGATATTTCGTGCAAACTATCCCAATAAAAATGACACGTGCTAATAGGAAAACAATGGTGGCAACAACCAGTAGTGGTGAGGCCAAGTAGGGCATAGTTACACAGTGCTGGCGATCACCAGAAAACGAAAGTTGCCTATCAGAGAAAACAAAAACAAAAACAAAACATTGTTACGTAACAAATAACTGATGCAGCTCCTAGAACTGGAAAATGCTGATGCTGGCATGGTTTGCACCTACTGCAAGAGGTAGCCATGCCAAACTTGATCAAGCTGGAAGGTTGGATGCAAATCATACAGGACTAATAGGATCAGGGCTCAATGGGACTGAGCAAGACATGACGAAAATGTGTGTGCTTCCTCGTCAAAGTGACCAGGGGCCAGTTGACAAAGTAATAATGGAACTGGGAGCATGAATTCAAGAACTTATAATAATGTTTAATTCTGCATATGCCAAGATTGCCCTAAGTACTTATGAAATAATATTGAAAGTACAAATATAAAAATGGGTCAAAGTTAAAATAGATATAAAGCTATGACACTGCCAAAACATGGTCAATGTGAGTGTTGAACTCAGAACTAGTTAAAAACAAGTCAACCAAATGTTTTTTTTTTATAAGAATGTTTAAAACCTTTGAAAAGACCTCAAGTACACATAGAAATAAGCTTATTTTCTTGAAGGCAAGCAGGGAATTCTCGATTTTAGCAACTCTGCAGAGGAGAATAAAAAAGTTGCACAAACATTATTACTATTCAACTAAAACTCCCTGGGTTAAGCACGGTTGCAGAAGTGAGTAGAAAACAATTATATAGCCTATACAGCTTCCGGGTACTTGGTGGGTTGCCAATATTATAAAAGCATCACATACTATCAGTTACAGCCATGCACCTATTCACAACCATATGACACATATTTGAGAGGTGCCGCAATGCCCATTAACATCTCAAATGTAGTGTAATGCAGCTCATGTGGTTAATCAGTCGCAGGACTGGAGGGTTCTGTGATTTAATGGCTTTCCTCCAAAATTGTTGCACATTCTCAGTAACCTTAGCCTTGACTTCCAGGAAGATTGTGGCACTTGCCTAGGCTATTTGAATGCACTGCAGACTGTCATTCTTGAACTGGTGCAGCTTTTGCCAAGAACCAGAGTGTTGTGTTTGCTCATTTGAGAGAGTCGTGGTTTGCGAGAGAGGCAAGGGGACATTAAGGGATTGAGTTTTGTCAAATAATGGCAGTAAGCATGTTTATGACTTTGAAGAGGTCATAAAATTCATACTCAACAAGATTATTGCTAGTTTTGGCTGTGGCAAAGACCATACTCTCAAAGTGTCTTCGATTGTAAGCACTGGCCTCTAAGCTGGAGTGAATTGGCAACCTATGCCAACAGTAAAATAGCCCATCTTTGTCAACACATTCAACCTCTCCTTGGCAAGTTACAATGCACAAGCGATGATTTGATATATGGAGAAAGAATGCATGCAAAACACATCTTGACATAAAGATCATTGCCCGCAGCTATACTACTAGCAGCCTCCAAATAGCAAAAGGACACCCTTGCCTACTGTTGCTATTGTCTTTGTGACCAGTGAAAAGTTCTCCAACTTCCACACTCATCGTGTTAAATCAAAAAAGAGATCAAGCCTCAGCACTGCTATGGTGAACAACTTGTAGTCTGTGTCGGTATTGCAAAGGTGGCAAATTGCTGGCTTATGTCAGCATGGTGGTTGGACCAGGCGCAAAGCTGCTGTCGAATTTGGTGTCTCACACTGTTTTTGGACACCTGATTGAGAAATCGGAAGAAACTGGGGATGTGATAAATAGGGCTCGGACTGGTCAAAAAAGAAAGAAAAAGGATGCTAACATGAGATTTTGGTGTTTAAATCACGGAAAATCCCTTCTGCAGTGCTAGTAATGCACATCACCACCTTATTAAGAGAAGTACCAAAATGTAAGTGAAAGGACAGTGAGAAGAAGATGGTATGCTCTAGGAATTGCTTCCTACAGACCAGCCCCAAGGCCAATGTTGACTCCAGATTAAAAAGCAAAAAGGATTCAATGATGAGATATGGTGGTGGATCTGTTATTGTCTGGGGAGCAGTTTTTTCGGTCACACAAATTTGGTAGTGCTAGATGGTACAAGTAGTGCAAAACATATGAGGTGTTGCAAACTGTTGCAAAAGGAGAGGTCACAATTACCAACTGTCTGTGCATTCAGCTGAATATACAATCCAATGCACAATTTCTTCAGGGCTAGAGATGTGTATTCCCATTGGATTGCACATTAAATTAACCTTAAATTAATATGGTCCTTTATGCGCATGAATGATGCCCCTGTTCAAGCCAATTTAATGAAATAGGCTTATAATTTTAAACAAAACCTTTTTGCATTCCGCAGCTATACTACTAGCAGCCCCCCTATGTTAAAATAGACATGGCTTTTCCGACCCTATGGACCTTTGCCCATACGTTTTGGTCTCTTTTGGGTAAATACGAACTACAAATTTATGTGTTTCAGCTCTACATACCAAGGAACATTGCCTTGGCTGGAATATACTTGGATTTGTTCTATTAGGACTATGGTTTGGATATGGTAATGACTAATTTGAAGCTACAAGATTAAAATTTATGTGCACATTTAAGCTATGCACACAATTTTACCACACAAATTTTGCTGTTACTTCTGCCAAAAATAAAAAGGAACCTGTTAGGCCTATCACCTTTTAGTTTTCCCGACTTGTCAGTCAGCTAAGTTTACAGCAAATGAGTAAAGTAGGCCTACATCGTTTTTTGTGATATTTATGAATCTGGAACATTACAAACACACTCTACCTCCACTATTCTGGGTCTTTAACTGAGGGTAGATCATTGATATATAAAAATAAATAACAAGGGTCCTAATACACTGCCTTATTTTAGTTTTATTCTATTTAGTGACTTATAACAAGGCTTGGTATATGTGAAGGTAAATAGTTGCATTGAAAAGAATCTGTAAGTTCAGTACATGTCTTAACGGATAATGACTACTGTAGCATGCTGCAAACTTCAAAAGAGGGGAACAGATAATCACTAAACAACAGCTTTAAATCACTTGAGCCACACAGGAGGATGTGTGCTACTGTTTTGCCTGTCTGACTCTTAGCATGCAGCATGTACTGTCGCAGTGCGAGTATTGGCAACTGTGCAAGATGGCCTGCTTTTTCATTTTAACATATTTTTATTGCCAAAAAAGAAAACGATCAGGAACATGGGCGTAGCCTATATGAATCCCTTTTGCATATAAAATAAGACATAATAAAGCACTGTTTGGCAAAAATGGTTAGACGTTACTGAATGAAGACAAGAATAACACAAAAGACAGCAAATCACGGATAGAATAAATGGCCTATCTTCTTAATATAGGCTATAATCTGTCAGCGCTTGGAGACTAAAATTTCAATCAGTCACTTATGCAGGAAATTTCGCACGACTTAAAAAAAAAACATCCCTTACTTATTCAACTTCTCTAGCGCCAGGTTTGGTCATCTTCCGTGGCGTCTGGGGCATGATCAGTACTGGGCCAAGACTCAGTCCCAGTTGCACCAGCAAAGACTGACACTGTCGTAGCCTGTGACTCCTTTCAACATGGGTTCACAATGATGGATGGGTTCAGACTGGATAAGCGGCAACTGTTCATGTTTGCATCCCCATTTTAATCCAGCTAGTCAAGAGTAAACTGACATTCACTGCTGTGAGTCAACGTTTCCCGTCGCTGTTGGTGGAGAAGCTCTCTTCCGTGACGTCACAGACCCTGGTGGTCAAACTGTGATGGACAGAGGCTATCCTTGACGAGAGCCGCCACTAATTGAAAGGCAACTCCGCAAGACTCAATTGCGAATAACATAGTATTGCCCCACCACAATGGCAAATTTTCTTCGCAAAGTGCTATAACAATTTAACTCCTGCACTTTCAATAAAAAATGGAGTATGTGGCGATTGCGAACCTTAAGAGTCATATTTGTTACCTTTGAATAGCATTATTTGGTAATATATATTCTGTGGTGGTGAGGGCTTTCTTTAATCGACAAACCTTGCCAGAGGCCCATCCATCCACACTTGTTCATTTTGACCAAGACAAGCTATAGGCCAACAGGAATTCAAATTTTCCTCTTGCTTTCCGTATGTTGTTTGAGCATTAATACCCTTTAACTTCCCCAAACATTTATTAATCAACTAAAGAGTAACTGTACATTTTTTTACTAAACAAAGGTAATTAGGCCATATAGTAAACCAAATGTTTGTCCCCCACCACCGAAGGTGGCATAGAGGGACATAGAGGTAGTGAGGATAGGGGGCCTGCCGTCCGTCCGTCTGTGCGTCTGTCCTGGAGCATATCTTTAGAACCCTAAGATATAGAATAATGAAATTTATACCAGAGATGCATCATACCATGGGCATGTGTACTGTGTATTGTTTTTGACCTTGACATATTTTCAAGGTCACAGAGCCCAAGAACATATCCATTTTCGTGTAGAGCCTAAGAACATATCCATTTACGTGTGTCTGGCAGCATATCTCTAGAACCCTTACAGATGGAATAATGAAATTTATACCAGAGATGCATCATACCAAGGACATGTGTACCATATATTGTTTTTTACCTTGACCTATTTTCAAGGTCACAGGGCCCAAGAAATGTAGTTGAAACCCAGGACTACCAAATTGATGGTTTCAGCTCCTTTCATCACCACACTCAGCACGGACTAGCTATGTACATCAAAGGCAATTCTGAGGAATATTTGTTGAGTCACTCAGCAGAATTACAACTGATGACACGGTTATTCTATCCTCCAAAAGGAAAGCCCCTACTCCTTGTTCTTATCTGCAAACCTCCTGTAATATGCAAGACACAATTCATGACTAGGTTTGAGCATGCCTTGACCAAACTACCAGATATGTATCACATTGTCATAGGTGGAGACTTCAACTTGACTTCAGATGATCCCGACATTATCAGAATTACCAAAAAATATGGTCTGCATCAATGGATAACAAAACCAACACACACCAAAGGACGCACACTAGATCTCATCTTCACAACATCATCGTGCAACTGTGTCCATGCTGATGTTTTCCCTTTACCATATACAGACCATTTCATCACTTTTGTCACTTTACATTAAACCGCAAGTATGTATTCAAGCAAGTAGTTTAAGTACCATTATATTGCCATGACAATCCTATTTGAAACATGATTTTCACTATGTATGATTGTGATATATTTTTCATGTCCCAATGTTATAGCTATATCATTTTCTCCATGTTCTTTGTACATACCATATCATATATTAAGGAACAAACTTGGTATATGATATTATACATATAATTGTATGCCTAGGTGGTGCATCCTTTCAACAAGTGCAACCACTTTTGCAACTGTTTGCCCCACTTGATGTTATATTGTATAGGCCCTATGTGTGGCATTAAAAAATACTGTGGCGGGGGACGTAGATCCTTTGGATCACCGTTCACTTGTTTGACAAGAGTGGAAGAAGCCTGCCAGGGTTACACTTTCACAGGCTCAACCAAAACTCTGCAGAATGACACATGCCTAAATTATCACAAGCGTTACTCTCCATCTTGACCACACTCTGGTGTATCTCATGATTTGCAGCTGTCTCCATGTAGATTATAAAAATTGATTTGGAGTTTTGATACAGAGTTTCCTGAATTTTTGCTTGGTCATATCATTAAAGGGGTATGAACCCCATAATTTACTTGTTGAAGTTAGCAATTTGAACAATAAGTATTTTGATTAGTTTCAAGGCAGTTTCGTGTTGTCATTTAGTGCATATTTTCTAAACTTGAAGAGCACTTAGTTCATTTTATTCTGTAACTATTCATAGCTGGTAAATTTCCAGCAACAGCATTGACAATTTCCTGACATCACTAGCTATGCAAAATGCTTAATTGCCTTTTTGTTTTAAGGGAATGAATACTGAAAGAATATATGGCCATATGCATATTATGATTTTGTCTTGTTCAGGCTAACAGTGAGCTCCTTTTGGCAACAAAAAAAAAAACAAGCTGATTTACTGAAGTCTGGAGTGCAGTGTGTGATTCTAGTAGTAAGACCAGGTTGTCTGCAGACATGAAACAACTGGTGCAACTGTCTTATAACTGTAACAGGTCACACCAGCTGTCAAACATATTCGGGATATCATATATATATATATATATATATATATATATATATATATATATATATATATATATATATATATATATATATATATATATATGTATATATATATATGTATATATATATATTTATATATATACGTGTATATATATATACATATATATATATATATATATATATATATATATATATTCGTATTTAATTAGGAAGAGCTGAGAACACAGCTTTATTTACACCAAGATTTGACCAAAAACTCTTTCTATATTTGATCCAATAAAAACATTGGAATACATATTTTGTAATAAAAGCAGTGAGTACGCCCAATGCCACAAGTGAGTAATTTTTAGAAGAGTGCCTCGTATTGTCGACTAACTGGAAACATATAAGGCATGCAAATACATTTCCCCTGGGTAAGCAGTTAATGTGCTCATAAGCTCAACTGACTTGTCAGTACAGCTTTTAAATTCTCACACTTATGCCGCAATCTGACTGGTTGTATCGAAAGTGTCAACAATGAGAATACATTCTAGCTTGAATCGGTTTATTTTGTCATCATGAAGTACAGAGATGGCTGTACAAGAAATGTAATGTTCTGTAGGCGAGCCTGCTTTGCCGAAGTTGTACATTACCACTCTCATAGAAAGTTCCCCACATCTTTTTTGTTGATTTTATCACTCAGCACATGCCCCCTGTTTGGGAGCCCCTCCATTTTATATGTCCTTCATGTTTACATTTTATCAGTTGAATTACATCTGAATTAGGCAAAACTATTGCGCAGGAGAAATTGTGAGTAAAAATAAACTTATCATAGGCCATTTTGTATCCCTCGGTTATTGTCCCAATAGCAAATGTGCTAGTCCCGTAAGCACAACCTATATTTACTACCAGTGACACTGGCTGGGGATTTAGCACCATATTCATATTACTATAAGGATCAGGGTCAACTCACAAGCTTAACATATATGCACTGATAAGGTATAGCTATTGTTTCAAGCAGCGATAGTGCCAAACCATAATTATATAGCAAATCTTACATGGCTGAGAGTGAGTTATTATGATTCTCTCACTCGGGATCGTTGTTGGTTGGGAAAATCTCACTCGTGATTTTCCCACCTACAACGATCCCGATTGAGAAAAAATGCAAACTTACTCTTCAGTCATACAAGATTTTATTTATTCTATGTTTATTTGGATATTTACCGCAAAAGAGTATGCCCTAGCCTACTACCAATACAGACCTAGCGTGCCGTGTTTGTTTACGTTTGTTGCAGTTATTCTATGTCACATCTGACGTCTAATCAAACATATCTCGCGTATATTGATTTTTGTCTCCGTGTTAATGGACTACGTCACTGATTCAGGTGCGTCACAAATAACTTTATAACAATATTTAGGTCATATGATCTACAGTGAGTTACAAATTTTGAATTTCTCTCTAGAAAATGCTAACGCATCCTCCCACATACAGTAAATAAGTGCCATTCAGTGTCAGCATTCGGGAAAAGACCAGCTAGCCACTTGGAGACAATTAAATGGTATTCGTAACTTTCCTTTCTTAGCTACAATCCACTGTCACTTTATAATGCAAGACTTCCTGTCTCTTGATTTACTTAAGTTTGTTGTTGTTTTTTTGTTATTGGGTAAAGGGTAGCTAGGATACCCAGCACAACATTACTGTTGACGTACAAAAGGGTATGTGCGCTCAATTAGTTCACACTACAAAGTTAACACCAGTTCTACAGAATAGACTACCCTCCCTGTTATTTGCTAATTAAGAAAAAAAATTTGGACACATTTTATTGGACCCAAAGGTAAAACACACTGTGCACTTGTTTTCCTTGTTTTCTCTATCACCAGCCAAATAAGGTTTACAAGTGAATTCTTGGGTTTCTGCGTTCACCTCTGTCACCTTAAGATGTACGCATAGCTATGCTTTGCGAGGGTCTATGTGACACGGTAGGCCTATCTGTAGTCCTATATGGAACCAGTTCTCTACGTGGCTACCTGCTATGTGCATCTAATATCTGGAGTCGTAGTGAAGGGCGTCGGAGAGTAGACCTGCCAGTGCTGATGCAAGGTCCACATTTATGGTAAGGTTTGGCCTTGGGACCTCCAACTCCGCCACTCCAGCATTCATAACTGGATTGAGGGTTCAGTTAAGGCTTCAAGAGCGCTTGCACGAACTTCCTCACCTACAAGGTTAGATCCTTCATGTTGCAAATTTGCGTCATCGGGTATCTCTGGTGAACCATTAACATGGTCATGGTACCCCAGTTTCTGCAGTAGGTACCTCAATCTGAGAAGAGGGGGGGGGCTTGGTGTGCTGATTAAAATATGCTCCCCTTGCTCAGCAAGCAAAAAAGGTTTTGACTTTGCCAACACGTCAAAATCATTCTTTAGTTTGGTGGGGAGATTACATGACGGTCTGTGGGATACTTCATCCAAGACCAGATCTATTAATAAAATTTGTTGATGATTTTTTCCAGTACATAGGCCGTCTTGTCCTGATAACCTCATACTTTGGCTCCCAACCAGACATGAAAGTTGTATTTTTCTGGGCCTTTGCTTCAGCCGTGTCTCCAGGCATCAACAATTTGCCCTTAGCCCTTGGATTTATCCTTTCCGAATTATAAAACGATTAAATTGATAGGTGTTGACATGCACACAGCAAGGCATTAGACATAAGAAAACAGGGTCAGAAGAGGAGAAGACATTTATTAGACATTTAGTTAGTGATGGACAACTACGCCTACCATAAACGAGATTAAAAAAAAGTCGTGTTTAGTTGATCCACTGACACTCTTCCAATGTGCCATTAGTGCATTACCCAGTTGGTTTTGCCATTCTCAAGCATTATCATTTACTAATTTAGTGATTATTCTATCAAGTTATCGTTCTCTAGTTCGACCTTAAAATTTGACTGGAGATAAGAGCATGTTGTTTGTCTGTGCAGAATTCCCAACTCTGTAATATATTGCTGAGTGCTCGAAGCAGTCCAATTTATTCGGGGATCTGATCACAACTTCCAGAATAGAATGTCTCGGCTGAAAACGTCCGTTGCTGAAGCTGTTTACACTGCTTGTGTGCCCTTATTACATATGGGATATGCTTCCGTACACCCACTAACACGGTCTATTATAACTAAGGCGTATTAATTCCCCTCAGGCGATTCTAGAAAAGACCACTTCAGAACATACCAACTATTTGCATTCAGCATTGTGGAAATGGTATGTCTTCATAACTGTGGTGGTTTTGATGCTGGGTATAAACTGCTGAAAGGTGGGAAAAAACTCTAATTGTTTCATTACTTCTGAACATATTCCTGGCCACATTAAGCATCACGTGTGTGGCACAAAGTGTTCTTAACAGCTATATGCCGCCCCCCCCTTCCATGACACGTGATCAACACTTGATTTCCCTTCTTCATGGAAAACCGATGGACTGGCAGGATGAACCACCAAAAATAGAAATATTTTCCAAAGAATTTGATAGAATGCGGTAAAATTCCCAAAGGAAATGAAGTAAAGTCAAGTAAAGGAACAATTAAGTTTCATTACCTCTGAACATATTCCTGGCCACATTAAGCATCACGTGTGTGGCACAAAGTGTTCTTAACAGCTATATGCCCCCCCTTCCATGACACGTGATCAACACTTGATTTCCCTTTTTCACGGAAAACCGATGGACTGGCAGGATGAACCACCAAAAATAGAAATATTTTCCAAAGAATTTGATAGAATGCGGTAAAATTCCCAAAGGAAATGAAGTAAAGTTAAGTAAAGGAACAATTAAGTAGAACTCTGAAAGATTCTATAATTAAGACAGTTAAATTCATTCATGAAACTGGCTTCAGTCACTTATTTACAAGCATGTTTAGGTTAAGCGATCACACTGTCATTATTAATCTCAAAATTCAAAACCCTCGTGGGAATTTCAGTTTCCATGGAAACGACCATCATGGCGGCCACAAAACGTGTGTGAGTTAACATTGATACAGTATTGTTGTAACTATTCCACTCCCCCCTTGGTTAGGGCCTACCTGCTTTTTATTTGGTGAGAAAATGCCCTGAAATGAATGACTTTGGCTTCATCTATGATATTCTTTCTTCATACAATGGTTTCTGGGAAAGGAGGTTCCATGTTAGAAGTTGTCAATATCACACAGCGTGGAAGTTGAGTGAAAGTTTTCCTAGATGGATAGGCATAAAGCCTAATTGTAAAAAAAGGTAAGTCTCTGAAAGATGGAGACTCAAAAATGGAAAAAACTTGAACAAAAAAACGGTTAATCCTCTGTCCTACCTTCGTGAAGCACGACTCGTGCCTGCAACGTCCAGTTTGTGACGTCTGTTTTCCGGTGCTGGATCTAAAAACCTTTGCTGGTCCTTTACTGTCGCTGTCACCAACTTATTTTGGCTCATCAGCTGCTTTTCGATGGCCACCGTCTCCTTCAGTACCCCGGTCATGCTTGTCATCTCGGAGATATCCGTCGGTTCCCCCTGTCTGACTGGTCCAATCATTACATCGTCCCTCAATAACAAAATAACAGCGAAATAATCTGGGCCCGCTTCTATCTATTTGTACCTTGTCTCTTTTTATCTTTGGCACAAGTGATAAAATTTAGGTTTAAGAAGGTAGGCCTTTGTGCTGTGGACAAAAAAACTTAAGTTTGTTGCTAATAAAGAATATTTCAAAGGTTGAGAGGACCGGTTTAAAACCACCAGTGACCTTTCATATGTGACTGCTCGTCTGAGGACCCCCAGACTTCAATTTGTTCAAAATGGTTCGCTGCAATGTTTGTCTCATGTTTTATGAACAGTTGAGTAATTTGATCATTTTGGAACGTTTCTCCAGAACACCTACGCAGGATTGCTGAAAACTATTTATTATTGAAATAATCCTTGAATGCAAAACATACTTGAGATATTTTCAATATTTTTTAACTTAAGTGATGTTAACTTTAGAAACCAAATTGATTTGTATTCGCCATCATGAACCGCTTTGTGTGCCTACAGCTACATCTATCTAGTCATTTAATATCAACAGCTTTTGGACAAAACGGTTGCCAGATGCAAAAGAGCTTAGCTGATTTCATAAATCATGACAATAAGGAGATAAAAAACAGCTTTTAAACTTATCACTGTACGCAATACATGGATCTCAATGGCGGCTTTATGGCTTAAATATCATCTATCTGTGCATTTGAGTGCCTTTAATATTCACAAGATTTTGTGTGGTAGGAGCATGACGAGACAGCTAATCTGATTTCAGCACCTGGACTATCAAACAATAGCTGGGAACATATTTCTGTTGTTGTGATTCAGAGCGTTTGCTAAATTTGATCATGACATGTTGTAGCAGTAGAAACTTGTATTCAAGTTGGAGGCACAAGGAAATATTGAATCACACACAGACTGAAGCGTGTGCTTGTGTGGTGTAGCTCTCAATCAAGCAACCAAGCCTTATCATAAAATCTTGCATAGCATGGGTAAATGGTATCAATTCTACAAAGGACTAAAGAAACATTGTACTTCATATGCAATCATACATTTCATGATACATTAAAACATTTAAAATTGCAAATCCGAGAAACCTCTTATCGAGGTACCATACTGGAAATGACCAAACGGTCACAGCGCACTCGTCATCCGCTCAGATAACCTTGTCTCAGGTCTAGCCGTGGGTGTACCAGATGGGCAGCGTTGAGTCAAGAGACCCTTGTACCCTTACATAAAGCTAGTCAAAGTTCTCCTACAATGTTATTTAATCTGAATGCAAGTACACAAGTTATTCAAATTTTGGCCAATATTTTTATCAAGAATATCACAATTTGGAAATATTTTGCTTGTTTACTATTGCCGGCCATGGACATAGTAAACAAACATGATTCCACGGTTTTGAATAAAACAGTGCATATGTTGGCGCATAAAACTATCTTCTGGTATCAATGCAACATTCCAGCACATTTATATTGCTCGACTGCCAAGGCTGACGTGTTACGGTAAGTCAAACACATTTCTTTGTTGTGGTTTATTCATTTATTCAATTGTAATTACTCTTTTTATGGCTGAATGTGGTATGCTTCAGAATTATATGACTATTCAAGTTACGTGTACTGCCACCAGTATAAAGACAGAATTGTGTTCAATTTGGTAAAATCAGGTACATTTTTTTTGGTTAAATTGTAAACATATTTGTATCTATTGTAAATATGGAGCCAACATTCAGGTTTAACTGCTTGATCTGTGCATCGGTTGTTCTAACCCCTCTTTTTCTAACCCAGTTTTTATTTCAGTGGACTAAAAGTTGGCTTGAACAGATAAAGCATATTAGGCTTTTTTATTTTATTTATTTTTTCTTTTATTTGTTATCATTTTTTTTCTTTTTTGCTTTTGGATTTTTTTTATTTTTGTTTTTTTTTTTTTTTTTTTGTTTTTGTTTTTGTTTTTGTTTTTGTTTTTGTTTTCTTTTTTCATTTTTGACTGACACACTGCCAAATGCCTGACTTCCCTTTGCTTTATGTTCTGCATCAGTTTGTCTGTACCTGGCTGGGTCTTGGATTCAAACCCAACAGGTGTTGTTCTATGTGTTCTCACGTAGGAGTGCAAACTGCACGCTGGTTTTTGGTTTTCTGCTATTGTGGAAAAAACTCTGGCAAAATTTGCATAGGGTTTGAAGTTCAGTTCAATATTGTTTTTTTAGAGATTAGATTGAGGTAGGAAAAATAAGCAAATGTAAAGTAACATATGGTTAAAAATATCATAATTAATTACTAATTCTATGGACCTTTAGATGTTCGTTTTGGGGCGGTTTTGGATACAGACGAACTTTACATTTATGTGATTGAGCTAAACATACCAGGGGGCATTGCCTTTGGTCTAAATAAACTTGGATTTGTTTCTTTGGGACTTTGTTTGATATGGTAATGACACTCTTTACTTTGAATGTGAGAGGTCTGCAGGACTTAGAGAAAAGACGAGAAGTCTTACATTATTTTCTGAAAGATAAGGCTGAAATATTGTTTCTTCAAGAATCCTACTGTACTGCAGAGCTAGATGGGATTATACTAGCTTGATTTCGCATGGAACAAGTAATACCAAGGTTTGTGTGTTTCCTATTCAAAATAGTTTTTATTTGGATATTCATGGGGTACTTTCGGACCCTGAGGGCTGGTTCATCATTGCTGATGTCTAAATTGGAAGCAAACGATTATCACTAGCAAATATATGGGTAAATCCAAGATATGCCTCCTTCTTTTTTGAGAATATGATTTCTTTAGTAAAAGGAATTCCAAACGATGAGAAAATAGTAGGTGGGGATTGCAATTTTTGTGTTAGATAATGACAGAGATAAAGGAGTTGGCAATCCTCACACATGCAAAAGCTCAGGCAGTTGTAACAGCTTTGATGGCAGACACTGATCACTTAGATACATGTAAAAGGATAATACAAAATCCTGATAAATTTAGATTTACCTAGTACACAAAAAATCGTAATGCTTCTTTTTTGGTGTGTTGGATTTTTTTTTAGTGTCCTTTAGGTTATCCTCGTATAAAAAAAAAAAATTGCCTTTTTTTTTAATTTTGCCCCCCCCCCCCATTTCTGGCATTGGATAGAAGTAATTTATGACAATACTGGCAGCCAGGTTCTAAATATTGGGTGAGCCGCAACTCCATTAACGTTGTCCCGCGGAATGCATCAAGGTTGTCCACTCTCGCCGTATATGTTTTTGATTGGAGCGGAAATGTAGGGGCTTATCATTAGACAAAAAAGTAATAATGGAAACATTTAAATGGAAGGTACAGAATATAAAATAGCCCAATATACAGACGATATATGCCTTACTATAAAAGACGATATGTGCCTTACTATAAAGGCAACACAAAATATTTTACAAGAATTTCTTAATGTATTTGAAAGATCTGTAGAATTTTCTGGTGTTAAAGCTAGTTATAATAAAACTGAAATAATGCAAAAAGGTAGTTTGAAAGACTGATATTTAAGCTGATTACACATAAATATTAGACAATGGGTGAGCCACAACTCCATTTACTTTGTCCTGCGGAATGCATCAAAGTTGTCCACTCTCGCCATATCTGTTTTTGATTGGGGCAGAAATTCAGGGAATTTCATTAGACAAACCAATAATACTGTATGCATTCAAAAGGAAGATATAGAAGATAAAATAAGCCAATATGCAGACAATACATGCCTGACTATCAATGCAACACAAAATATTTTACAAGAAGTTCTTAATGTATTTGAAAGATCTGAAGAATTTTCTGGTCTTAACGATAATTATGATAAAACTGAAATAATGCCATTAGGTATTTTGAAAGACTCAAATTTAAGCTAAATAAACATAAAGACATTAGGTGGAAAAAAATGGACCAAATAAACAAGGATATGTGAATTATATTCTACAGGTACAAAAAATTAAGAATCAGTAAAACATGTGGTCACAACATACTTTATGTTATGACAGTTGTCCTAAGCCCAACGTGTTATATACAGGATAATATCTTCAGAAAGGGTAGAAAAAGTTTATGAGGACCTCTTAGAGACAAAATAAAACGTAAGAATGTTACAGATACATATGAAAAAGGTGGTCTGAAAATGATATTATCTCACAAAACCAGGCTCTATAACTAAGTTTGATTAAAAGATTACTTCGCCAAGATAGTGTAGTAAAATGGAAAATGTGTTCTTTCGCACCAAATGCCACATTTCGGAGACACACGTAAATTTAATATTCACTTTAAAGATATGGTTATATTTAAAAATTTAAACAGTCTGTTTCGGAAAGAAGTTATTAAAATTTAGTGTATGGTATATTATTTTATCAAGAAAAAACAAAACAAAAGGAGGTTGCTCACCAACATTTGTGGTATACCTCTTGGATTCAAATTCATAATAAAATAGCTTTCTATGCAAACTGGAATACAGAAGGCATAGACATTGTGATGGATTTAATTGATGTTAATGGTGATATTATGACTTTTGCTGACTTCTGTATGAAATATACCTATTTAAAAACTAATATTTGTACTTATCAAAGTAAAATTGCAGCTTTACCAAAACAATGGAAAATGATATCACACGGGTTTGATACTGAAAATTTAGAACCATATGTATATATATATATATATATATATATATATATGATACTATTTACACCAGAGGCTTAACAAACTGCGACAGTATCATTAAAACTAAAAATCTGACTTGATACCATATATTAATATCCAGTTTGCAAACAGAATAGTTACACCATTGACTATAGGTGCTTGATATGTATATCACACCTATGTATCTTGGTATAGAAAAAAATCATTACAAAAAATAATTCTAGTATTTTTCCATAAATATTTGGTAAAAATCCAACCAGGAATGTGTGATTTTCTACAGCCTAAAAATGCTGCATCTATCTTATGAAACGTGTTATCACGTGAATTTTAATTTCCTGCGTTCCGATACGTATGATTCATAAAATACAAAGTGTTCCTATTCAACGGCAAACAAAATTAAGCCAGCTGACGCTGACGTACGTTGACACTATACACCGAATGCAAGCTTGCCCTCGATTTTTTTGTTAAAAATGATTCACAATAGATCTGTTCAAGCCAATCAGGGCCTGTTCATTTGTTTGAAAAAAGAACATCTCCAGGGGCCAGATTGATACGAGCAGAGTGTTTTCAAAAAGAGGTGGGATATACCTTAAGGTGCAAATAGCCAAAAGAAAAAAGCAAGCCAATGGCCTGTCATACAATTCGCAAACGAATATACTCGAGGCAAACCTTGGGTAACAACTAGGCAACATTAAGTAGAGACAAAGATTAGTACGTATATATATATATATAATATTGTCTGGTTTTAAGAACACCCCTATTCTTTTTAACCAGCAAAACTGTTAACACCCAGAATTATCGCTTGTAATCACATCTATTGTTACAAAGAATGAACATCTCTATGGCTTCATAAGTGTGGTCAGAAGAGCCAGGTGGTCGTTCATAGCAGTAGTCTTATCAACATAGCTATTTTCTTTCAAACTTAGCTCTTCCCTTCTAAAGCAAAAAAACAAACTACATATCCTAGTCATCAAATCTGGTTAAGCAGGCAGTATATAATATTTCTTGTGCATTTTTATATAAAATGGACATATTTCACTTGCTTCACGGTCCATGGTTCGCTACATAATTTAATGGAAATATAAAACTTCTCCCTTACTCATTAATTTTTTAAAGATTTGTTATATAAGCAAAGATTTTCCTTCCTTTGTTTCTAATTCTTTGGAAATGTTGCTCTGCAAACATGTAATGCCCTTTATTGTAAAATTCGCAGCACCTTAGCCACGGATACAAAAGTTACCACGCGTTCCTTTTAACAAAGAATGTCATTTTGAAAATATAAATTAGTCCTAGGTAAAACATCCCATCATACTAATGCTTATATAATATATATATTTTCCATTTCTTTGTACCTGCCAGATTTGTACATTGTACATTTATCCTTGTACTTTCTATGTACGAAATATATGTGGTCACAAATACAAAACACCGAAAACAAAGGCCATTATATGAGTCATATACGTTGGAAAAGGATATGTAGATACGGGACATAAATACAGGTCCATATTATTTTACAAAGTAATTTAATACCACTAATAATTTGAGCCATTTTTGAGTGGTCATAAGAGAAAGTTTTACTGCTGCTACCGTCTGTACAAGTATGTTATAAACAGTCAGATTCAACAAATCTGCATTAACTGTTTTCTTTAGCATTACAGAAGGGGTTCAGGACGTTCATTATGAATGCAAACGATTACGTACGCGCGTGCAATCAAATGAACCTTCCAGTAGAATGCACAGAGTAAACCAAAATTAATTTGTGTGTTCGCTGGTAGACCTAAAATCTGTGCTGTACTAACCACCCCTACCCTTCACCATGGCAGCTCAGTTCCAAGATAAATCCCAGTGGATAAAGGTTCCTTGTTAGCTGCATACGCAAAAAACACCAAGAGAACTCTCACAGTCCTGTGCTTAGCTGACGCTGGATGCACCGACTGGAGTGGCCTTGTGACCTTGTATAAGATCAATGTCCTTTCTCCACGTCCATCATCATGTGCAATAATGTAAGTGCTGGATCATAGTTCTCGAGTGACCACCTCACAAAGTTAAGTCGTCATGTGACATATAGGAATTGGATCAGGCTTAACCAGAGGATCTCATTTTAGCCCTTACAAAATACCATCTACATGTCCTACGTTAAATGTACTAACATGAAGGGACAACGGCGGTAACAAGGATTTATTTTGAGCTTGAATACATGTCATCAATGTCAAACATATGCATTGTCAAGCTGGTCCTTTTTGAAAGACCCTGCCTGTTTGTAATATCGCTTTCATTGCACAGCTTTGGAGTCAACGTTTTTAAATGTAACATGTCAGAATCACCCATTACTACTTTATGAAAATATGGCAGTGTTAACTTTCCAGTTCACATAATGAAAAAATTATAAACACCATAATAAAGCCCGCAGGTATATGCCTATTAGTTATTAATGGTAACCACGGGCCTGCAATCCACCATTCCCTTGACACAGGCTAACACGTCAGATTTACAGTTATTTTTATAGTAACCATACTGATGTGTATATTTATATTTCTTGATAATTTTTAGTTTTCAAAATAAGTAAAAAAAACCTTAATATTGCAACAGCATCATATGGTGAACACACTTAGTGGAGATTGAGCATAGACCATCACTGTTTGTACGGTTCAAACACACATGCACGTCGTACTGGTTGAGAAAAGTGTAGGAAGTAAATGTCAAAAGATTTGGCCAAACTTTTGAAAGAAGTTGACAAAGACACCAGCAATATGTGTTACAAAAGCCTGGGATATAATATGTGCATGTGAAGCTGTACAATTTGAATACTGAAACTAGAAAAGAAGACTTGCTTCAAAGCAAATCTGTGTATGACTTCAAAAGTTGTAAATATTTAATGCTAGACCTTTTGTCCTTTCGTACTTCACATTCCATTAAGCTTATGACTAGATGAAAAGGCCAATGCCCAAATGACCTTGACCTTCGATCTTTAGAGGTCACGTTATTGCAAAAATGTACAGTGTTACAATACCTACAATTTAAGCGCAACGCGAACCAAATCAGATGATATTGACCACGTTATTTCGAGACGAAACTTCGAAAGGTCCACATGAACTTGACTAGAGGTGACACGTTCTTACAAAAATGTGCAGTGCTGCAATACCTACAATTTGAGTCCAACATGATTAGAATTGGATGGAAAGTGGCCGAGTTATAGCTGGATGAAACTTTCGAGGGTCCAAATGATGTTGACCTTTGACCTTTAGAGGAAACATGGAAGGTTCAGAAAAAAAATGTGCAGTGTTACAATAGCTATAATTAGAGCCCAGCATGATCAAAAGTGTATAAAAGTTCAACAAGTTTTTGCTGCAAGAAAGCCACCATCGAAAGTGGCCTTTGCCCTTGACATGACCTTGACTTTTGAGATGACCTGTGCCTTGCTATGATCGAATTACTATACACTCTTAACCACATCTACTATAGTATATAAGAAATCAAAGATTTAAAACTTCAATCAGCCCTCATTTGCACAATTTTTAAAAGCATAACGTTTCATTATAAAAAGGCAACCCTCCATCTATAGAAGTATAATTGTGCCAAGTTTGGAGTGTCTATCTATTATTGCCTCTCAGAAAAAGGCGGACAAATTTGCTGGTAAAGAAGGAGAGAAAGAAAAAAGAAAAAGAATTTCTCGGAAAACAGTATGTCTGTGTTAGCACACCAACTAAACGACTGCATGTGATTCATCCCAAAGACCTACAGTTACAGCCTTCAAAGGGCTTACTGACTTCAGACGTTTAACAGGTAAAGTGTGACACTAATTTAATGGTATCCGGAAGGATTGCACGTATTTCCAATATAATGATTATAAAAGACTCAGTTTCTGACTGCCGGGCATTGGAAAGTATCGAAAGAGTTGTGCCATTGCATGAAGCCAAGGTTTTTGTCTTTTTTAATCTTATGTTGGTGAAGTGACGCTTGAATCAAAATACCGACTTGTCAAGCCATATATTCAAAGGTAGCAACTCTCGTGCACTGTCAGATATAAGAAAATGAAACATAAATGATGTTACGTTACTGTAATAACTATAAGTTCTTTCGTTCTAGCAAACATGCTGTCTACAAGCAATGCGCTTCGTGTAAATATATTGCATAAACATTTAGTACACTATTAACCTGAACAAATCCATGTCAAACCTTTGACCACCCTTAGGGATAACTCTATCTTTTAACTTCATTTTTTCCTAACATAGATACATTGATGTCGCATTATACAGGGAGGAAACGTTGCCTTCAGATCAGAAGAACCAAATACAGGTGATAGTGGCTAATGGTATTACTAATTTCTCTCTATTGGTTGAAAGATGGACACCCGTCAGGAAATGACCGTTTCCTTCGAAAGACCAGGGGCAGAATCAATTTCCTAGGTTCCAGTTCGGTCTTAAATTAAATCTTAGTTTCCCATTGGTGTCAGGCGTCTTTGAATTGCCTGTAATATTTTGTATATCTTCGTGCATAGTCCAGCTGTGTCCAAAACAAATAGCAAGAAATGAAAGAGAAATTTGCTAATTTGGTTTTGAAGTGGCTAGAAATCAAATTCCTTTGTACAAAATTGACATGTCTCACTACAATAGCTGGCCAGATGAAAAACTAAAAGCTACCACACTGTGTCTCTTGTATACCATATGCCAGAAGATGTTCATCAAACATGTACCGTTATGCAGATAATTCTATTTATCATTAATGGTTATCACTCAGTAAACCAGGGAAAAGCAGCTGGTTGTGACATATCGTCTGCTTCTGTGTTTTCAATTGATCTCCAAAGTAATCAAAACAATTTCAATGAGAATATTAGATGAGGCATGCAAAGCTCAGAAGTCCCCGGTCAGCAGCTTTCTTTGGCATGGGTTGGGCACTAAGAGCCCAATCCATGCAATGAAGAGCTGTTTACTGAACCTTTATTCAAGGGCGAAGGCGTTAAAAAGAAAACAATGGACTCAATGAACATTTTGATGGCAATATAGATACATAACCAGTGCATGTTTTCATGGCACTTAAATCACGAGTACATTTTTTTGAACCACAACTCACACATAACTGCCTATGCTATTGGAAAAGAATAGACCAATTTTATGTCATGCGTGAAAAAAGGTGGCAGAAGACGATCAGTCTGTCCTAAACAACAAAAAACTGAGGTAAATCATAGATCCTCGTCATTCAAGAACATTCTGTCCGGGCCAGTTCCAGCCAGTAATATAGAAACTCTCAGCCCCCTAGCTCATTTAAAGAATGTCGAATCCCACGATAGGTATTGATGACGACCATCGGACGTGGTGGCGTCAAGGATTTTAGCTGTATCGTCCCTCGACAACCTTTGCGGAGCATACCTGGGAATTCCAGTGACTGGTGTTCCATGCGAGCATTCCTGTCTTTAGAAACTGGCTATAAGCTAATGAGAAACGAGCCGCTAACACTTCAGAGATAAAAAAGATGCTCATTATCCTGCATCATGACAGAAAATATGTTATTGGAGTATGTGTTGTCAGTGAATGATATTGATAAGGAAGTAAAACATGTGGGCTATATTGTTATAGAGATGTTTGACTTACATGTGCTGAGGAGTGTGACGTCTACTTTGTACCGAATTATTCCAGGTTGCAGATGCAAGGAATATAAAGTATCTTGTAACAACTAAGGACTATTGAAGCAATACATATCCCTTCTGTATTTATTGTGTGCTCTGTCCAAGAGACACTTGAATTTACATTGTGTTCATTATATGGTTGATGAAATGAAAGGGTGTTTGAATGACGCCTACAGAAATATCAAGGGTGCTGTTTCCATTTCCGAAACCTGTTAATACTTCTCGGGGTACTCGGGTGTCTCCGTAACCGAAATTTTGGTTCTCAGGTATCAGCTATTGACACCTAACAATGATCTAATGACACTTATCTTACAAAGGGTTTTAGCTGGGAAACAATGATCTTTAAAGTGGACGTAACACTGGATACTGGCTGCAGGCTGATGTAAAAATTATAAGACTAAAACCAGCCACCTGGAATGTACAATTCATCAAACTGGGTCAGTGTTTGCACGAGCCCAGCCTGTTTGACAAAACTGTTTCATGCGGTTGGCTTTACTGGTATACGCTTTACATCCAGTAACTGGTTCTCTGTTTGTTTCGAAAAGTCATACACTACCAGCACCACAGGAACCAGGCTGTGTTGACCTTTATACTGTAGTGATATGGATAGTGTTATCCTCCAGTGTGTATTTGCCACCTTTTCCGGGTGGTATAGCTACAGTCACTGGATAAATACCATTGACAACCCACACTGTAAAGCGCAGTCTCGATTCACCATAAGACATAATGCTGCTTGATTTGGTTAATATATATCACATTAAAATCAATGTAAAGCGGGATAGCACTGGTTGCTATTCAAAAAATAAATGCTAATAAATCAAATTTGTATAAATAAAGCTTCATCTTATTTCTCCTAAAGGGGTCATCCAACCAGAACACTCACTAAATAGGCCTCCTCTTTCTTAATTGAGCATACTGATTGTTACTGATGAATTGCATGCGCTTTCTCAAGTCGCATTCTTGCCATCATTATGACATTTATTAACTACACTCTCATATTTAGTCTTCTCTGAATTCTTATTGATCCCTAGCATAGAAACGTCTTGTTTTGGGTTTTATTTTTAGACCAATAAAACTATATATATTCTTGTTGCTTAAGATCTCTGGATTCTATATACACCAAGACAAAGTTTAAAATCCATTGTTGGGCGAAAAACGGACATTTTATGAAACGTCCGATTTGGAAATTTATTTCCGGATTCTCAAAAAATATAGTACTTAAAAACTAAAAAAATTGCAAAATGAAACTTCATAGACATGCCCAGGACTGGTTCCTTGCATTTTGGAATTTGGTTTTTTTTTTTTTTTTTTTTTTAGGCAGTTTGATGTCCCCTAAACATGAAGAAATGTTCTTCTTCACGAGCATCATAATTAAGATTCGATTACAATTTATCTATTGCGTTTCTGGAAAAAGTGAAGGAACCGAACCTGGACATGACTACAAAGTTTCATTTTGCAAATTTTCCGGTTTGTAAGTACTATATTTTTTGAGAATCCCGAGAAAAATCTCCAAATCACACCCTTTGGTAAAATGTCAATTTTTGGCCCAAAAAAGCATTATAAAAAATTTTCTTGGTGTATATATAATGTAAAGATCCTGAGAATCAAGAATTTGTATAGTTTTATGGGTCTAACAATAAAAACCAAAACAGGAGAGCGGGTTGAAAACAGCACTCCTTTAAGTGCCCAGCTTTGTTTGTGCTACCTTAAGGAACTGGGCGCGACGCACAATTAATTTCTATTGCCGCACCATATTGGATATAAGCAAATATTAGGGGTACACAAACTGTTAATAATTTCCCTGCTTTTGATATTTGGTCTTCGTAAGTACCCGTTTATTGAGCAGTATGAGTCACAATTATACTCATGGCAAAATAGTACTAAGACCACTATGTGTCAGTGTCATAACGAATAGCAGCCCAGGTCACAAATCATCCAAATCTTGGCCATCAACATGGGCATCACCAGATATAATGACAAGACCTGAATATCCATCATGTAATGCACTATCATTTAATATGTTAAGGGGATGAAATGTCCTATTAACAACATAGAAATAATAATTGTCATGAAAAAAAAGGAGCAGGCAACAAGCTTCAACAATGTGACGGAGGCTGCACTGACAATGCGACCGAACAAGGACTATCTATGATCAAAACCGTTCAGCAATCAAACGAGCTAGGTCAAAATCCACTGGTTCAAGTTAAACATACCAACACCTTAATGATATTTTTATATATAAATTCTAGGTCACCACGTTACGTATATGGCTTAAGGATATGAATAAACTTTGGACCAAACATTACGCTGGCCTACTCTAGCTTGGTCCGTTTATTTACTGCCATCTCATATTTGCACCTATGTATGTTTACTTCACGTCAGGTGCACATTACCTGTTCATACAGCATCACTGTTAAGAATCACTTTTTCAAGTCAAGGGAACCGAAGGCATGTTGTAATTTTTAAAAATTTATACATATATATATATATATATATATTAAGGCTCAGTATTAGTGTTCAAGATTCCTCAAATAAAATCACAGGGTGAATATGTTGCAGGCCAACTGCAACTAAGAAACAGCTATCACTTTGACCAGAATACTCGTCCAAGTGACCTTCTTTTGCAACAGAACATGACACTATTTGCTGCTAAAATGATCAATCTTGAATTATTAGAAGACTTCTGCTTTGCAGGACCTTTCTCCTGATAAGTGGGCAAATACTGCCATACAAAGTGGGTTGCACGTACGTAATTCTGATGCCATATGAATCACCTCAAAAACGCGTTCACACCTAATCATGGAAAATTCAGTGTTCGTCTTGCGTCAGAAAACCGTTTTCAGCAATGCCCTGTTTTACGTGCATCATTGGGTTGGTCACATTGATATACCATGAACTAATTTCAAAATGATGGACCTCCCATGAAATTCCCCATAAAGTCAGTATATTATGGTCATAGAAAAAAATGGTAAAAAATTACCTTTATTTTACAATAAGGCATTCATTCGAAACTACTGACTCTCATAATAAACTTACTTATGATTCCAATGTTCACTGTGTCTGTAAGATAGTCAAACCCAGACAGCGCATGACTTACTTCTTCACTTTTCAACATGTAGCGCCATCCCCGGTAAACTAGGGCATATAAGAATCTAGGACTTAGAAATTCTGTATTAAAGAATTCCTAATCTGTCCACATGAGCATCGGAGTCAAAATTCGAGGTATGTTATCTAAATTCTATCAATGTCATGTATTTTGGAAAGAGACTGTATAAAATCACGGCCCTTTTTCTTAATATAAGTACAGTCAGGCCGCGTTTATCTGTCACCATCTGTTTTTGGTCATTTTGCCGGATTCACAAGGCTGCCAGATTAAGAAATCGCAGTATAAATCACCAGGATATGTAGAGAATAAAAGACCGAATTTGCACCTAACAATAAGTAAATAAAAACATAATCACATACACGTATTGCCTTCTCTACATCCCTTACGATATACCCTACAATGAAGCGTGGCACCTATACTAAAAAAAAGAATAGAACTTACTTAGATTCTGATCTTGTTCGTCACGGGAAAGAATAAATCGATTAATTTGCTTAAAAAAAAAAAACGAGTCAGACCTTGGTCTTGGACCTGGTAAGATCAAATTAATGAAAGTGATTCAAATATTTTCTTACCGAAATGCCCGCATAAGTTAGAGAAGTGGTTCGCAATATACTGCTGCGACACACTAGGATGGTCTCTTCTATAGAGTGCTATCTCTTTTTTTCCCATGGTCCAAATCCAGCCTCGCACGTTTCAGGCTTGGGGCCGCCATTACAATGAAATTTAACAATTTAAGGCGGGAGCAATTAAACGTCTAATCAACTCGGAACTTGTTTGGAACTCGTCAGGTGATTGTTGATTTTGCGGTACGGCGCAATCAGGTATGTTATTGCAAGGTATATGCTCCATTGAATATCAAGTGACGGATTAAAGAGGCAAATTACATTGGAAAAAGCCCTATTGTTCCGCAATTAACATGCCGGTGACGAAATTCAAGGGTGCCGGATTATCATGTGGTAAATCAATGGGGGAAATCCGTTCACTGCTCATTGCTGCCGAATTTCAAGGGTGCTGAATTATCAAGTGACGGTTAAAGGCGGCCTGACTGTATTTGAGAATGTTCTATCCATGTATGAGAAAAATCAGTTAGTTTCCATGTAGAAAAAAGGGATGCTGAATGAGATAAATTCTCTGTTGTTCACAGACATTTGACCATATATGTGACAGCAATTCTTATATTCATTTTTCTGAAGCAATTGTTTGACTAATGGCTTATAAACCACCTTTGAATTTAGTCTTACATGCAACATGTTATTTTGGCATCTTGATACCGATGTCATACTTTGAGTTTTAATCAGGCCGCTGTATGCTTTTGAAGTACATCCAATCAAATAGTAATAGTACACCACTACGCGTTAATATCGTAGTTCTTAATTCAGTTAATGTCGTAAACGGTTCAAATCTTGATAAGGCCTTCAACATGAACATCACCAGATAGTAGCAAGCCTTGAATGTCCAACAAACCAAACATCCATTGATATCTCAAGAAGATGGGATGTCATTGTCACAACATAAAATAATAAATGTTATGAGAAATAGGAGCAGAAACCCGTTTTCAGTAATGCAAGAGAAACTACACCGAAAATCCGACCAAACAAGAACCATCTTTGATCGAAACCCGCCATCCATCAAACAAGCAAAGAATGAAATGCAGTATGAGGTAAAACATATCTCACCTGACTTTAGACAGGTACAAGCTAAAGTTACTAGTAGTTTAAATTGTTTTAACGTAACTCTCAAGTTAAAGATATATCTTACCTTTTTTATGCATTGTATAAAATGTCAGCTACAATTGTTAGGTTTATATATATATTGCATCTATAATATAACACCACAAATCCAATTGATATCTATAAAATTAATTTCCATTCTTGTAAAAAAAAAACATTGCGTCTTTAAATTCATTATGAATATCCCTGTTTCAAACGATTTTGAAATAGAAGTGAATGAGGAGAGTCAAAGATTTGAAAATCGATGCATGCTCTTGCAAAGGCAGTTGGCCACGACACATAGACACCACAAGATAGCTTAAGTGCAATACTATTCATGTAAGGATAATTTTTCTATGTTTAATTCCAAATCATCACGTTTTAATAATAATCTGACTATACATTCACTGTTGTCATGATACCTCTTTATTTTTAGAAATTGACATTGTATGCCATTCTCTGAAGTCTCATTTACTCCCAAATTATCAGAGTATATTTGTGAGATATATATTTCGAAAGTATTTATTATTGATGCTTAATAGAACATGAAAGTATATTTGAATCTCCCTTTCAAGACCACCTGAGGGATCAGAAAACTATGGCCTCTGTAGGGAGTGTCTTAATCGGAGAAAGAATATAAATGGGGATATACAAAAATGTGCTTGTTGAATGGTGGTCTTTATATAGAAATGGTCTGTCTATGAAGATGGTCTAAAGTGGAGGTTCGTCAAAATTCATAACTCAATTATTTTCATCAGGGTGGACCACACCATTTATAAAAATACACAATTTCCAATGTTTACATTTTTACTTTATTGTGTGGGACTAAACGATGAATAATTGTTCACAGGTACAGACATACTGCTTTTATGTTACAATGGTCTACAGCTGTACACATGTAAAATTGATGTCGAAGGGGGTAATTTGTAAAAGAGGAAAGAACATCCATTTTAAATATGCTTCAACAAATGTACAAGATACCTAAGGCCTTACAAAAATATACGTGTGGTTCCGGTAACCCTACAAGGCAACCCTAAAATTAATGGAAGCAAAAAAGGTACTTTCAAGCCGCCTTTTCCTAATAAAAAATTGATTGACCATGGCTGAAAGAGTTTATCCAGAAAGTGGCCATCATGTGACATTATTTTGCAGTAAAATCAACTTAAACCCACCATTCTATTTCAAATTGGCTGGAGAGTTAACTTGGGCCGATGAAACAGCATAGCTGCATAGCCACTATTGTTTGGTGAAACAGCATAGCCTCCGTTGTTCGGTGATCGTTTTCGTGATATTTAGCGAGGTTCCGGGTGTCCCCTCTCTGAGTTTTCAGGGCAAACAGTCGTTAAAGTACCTTTACAAAATGACTTATCTTAATTTTAATATAAATACACAGAGTGAAATATCTTAGAAAAGGAGCTTAGAGTAAAACAAAAAACAGTTGAATCACCAAAGTTTTCATGAAATAATGACTACTTGGGATATATACAAAATAAGGTCTTTAAGACCATTGTGGTCGTGGCAGTCCCAAGCCTGAGTGGCTCAGAATAGTGAGTTTGGATGAACCAACAAACTATGAATATCACAGATATGCTTATTTTCATATATTTAAATAATAATCAATTAAAACTAATTGTGTTATCTGGATAGCAGGATTTTAGTAAGACGTTTCTTAACTGCAGGTTTAAAGGTACAGATCGAGTCCTTGGATTTAATTTCCGAAGGCAACTGATTTCACAGTTTGATAGAAGAATATAGGACAGATTTCAGTCCAGGCCCCCCCCCAACCACTGGGACCACCAGGGAAACCACGCTGGAGTGAGTAAAATGGTTCTGAACGTCACCGGTGCGGACCATATTTTCTTTCGTTTAATCTAGAATCATTGAAATATGAAGTGCATTCTCCAAACGTTGAAAATTGGGACTCCTTAAAACTAGTTCCAGCCACTTTTGACTTTTAGTTGTTCACCTTTTTCATGTCAGGTAGAAGACATTCTCTTTCATTCAACAGCTTATCTTCAGATATGACCTTTATAAAGAAGCAACTTCTTTGTTTGTTCTAATAATGGAATTGGTGAATGAATCTCTTATGGTCTTTATTGTGGTCTTGTCAATAGCATTGAAAACTGTAATCTGCTTATTGTTCCCTGGAATTAAATTTTCGCATCCATTATATGATCTGTCATGACATTTTGGTCTACCAAAAGATGTTGTTGTGTAACCATTATCATATACTTATGTTCAGAGTCATGTCTTGTGTTGGTCTTTTGGTGCGAGCATGTTGTGGAAGTTGATGAATGCGTGGATCCTTTTGTGATTTTGGGGGTGAATATGGTATTAAAAATTCACAAAGGAGCAAATAGTAATTTGCATCAAAATATAATGGCTGTGTTGCATTGTCTTTGGATGGAAATTACATACCTTTAGAAACCTGCATATGACGTGGTGGTGGTTTTGACTACTAAAGTCAATAAGTATGCAGGTTATCATGCTAATTACAATGACACATATGAACAGGCATAGGTATGTAATTCTTTAAGTCCATATGGCAGAGTATCTCAAATTGTGATGAAGATCTACAGATTCTGTAGGTAGTATCAACAACCTAACCATGCTAAGCTTTTAATTCATTTCTGTTTGGAAGCATTCTTGTAAAGAAAGCACGTATTGTACAAAAACACTTAGTAACTGACAAACATGAACTCATCAAAGCATGAGAACACTATAAACTGTGCAATTAGTGATTTCAATGTCTTTTTTTTCTATTTTATATCGAGACATGTTGTGTTTTGCATATTTTGGTGGCAGCAAAACATTAATTAAAAAAAAAACTCTTTGTATTATATGAAAATAATTATATAGTGTCATGTGTACAATAGCCCTTGGAGTTGGGTGTTTTAATTGAAATGGATGTAAACAATCTGTCTCTGATATACATGACAGAATGGCCCATTGTGTTATTATGTGCATGAATGAAACTTGGCTCCACCCTAATTTGATGAGAGATGTTATATCTGAGCAGTTACAAGACAACATTATAGGGCTTGCTAGGAATGATGTTGATGCCTCCTACTTTATCGGGAATTTCAATGTCTGAGCGCCTAATAGTTGCAAGATCATAAGAAACATAGAGAGCAACCCCTCTGCCAGTGCCACCTATCGGGTCATGCCCCATTACTTTGTAGAAACTCGATAACAAGCGATCCTTATCTGATACAGCATCAGATAGGAATGTTTCGGACGGTGTAATAATATCGAAATCGGAAGCAAAAGGTACTTATGCACCTCAAGTTTTCTTGAGGTAAGCTGCAAATATTTATATGGCACAGGGTTGTGTAACAGAAGCCACTAGTCAGACCAGGATTCGTATGAATATTGCAGCGCAATAGATTTAAGAGGGGACACAGAACTAAACAGTATTTGTCTAGATGGGAATGTTTAGAGCAATATGCAATATATCAGCTTGAGGAACTTACTGTAGGTTACCATATCGACTAAGTGAAAACTAGCTCCAGATGGAGTAAAATAAACAGAATGTCAAAAGACATAGTTTGCAAGTTGTATCAATATACAGAAGATTATTGCTACAGTTACGCTCGCGTTCAAGTTAACAAACGCCAAACGCACCAACGTTTCCGAAACGTTTCCCAAACACTTTCAGTGAAAGTCAAACGTTTTGCAAACGCATGGCAAACACTTTGCAAACACTTTCCAAACGCATTACAAACACTTTGCCAAACGCTTTTAAACACTTTTCCAAACGCTGTCAAACACTTTTCCAAACGCTTTCAAACACTTTACACTTTGCGCCAAACGTATGTGATACATGTAGGCCTACATGTACACTTAGTAATCTAATTCTAATGACAGGTATATTTTTAACAAGTGTCTAAAAGGCTTATCAGCACCTCAAAATCCCAACAACATGTGCATTCCTTCATTTATGGAAAAGCCAAAAAGCTCCACTATGTATATTTCACAATAAAGTTGAAATTATGCTTTTTCAAAAAAAAAAAATCAGTTCTATCTAACAGTTTGTACATGTATCACTGACAATGCATGTGTATATATTGTAGGCTATATCATTGTTTTCTTGTTTGCGTGACAAATTGCAACTGGTTTATGCCTGTGATACAGTGGAAAACGAAACAAAAGCTACCTTCTAAGATGTACATGACACTACCCACTGAATTTGCTTCAGTGGACGTTAACTAATTTCAGCCAGTCAATTTGAATTTGTTTCACCAGGTGGTTAAACACATACATGCGCATGGTATCGTTTGAAGCAAGCAACATGGATATCGATGAAAGAAACCAATTGTTGTCTCAATTAATTTTAGTTGAATTAGACACTTGGGTGAACGTGTTTGGATCGTGTTTTATATAAATATATACAACCTATAGTGCTGGATAAATGCACATTTACATGTAGGTACATCATATATTGCTGGACCTGTTACAAATACGTTTGGAGATTCTTCATCATTTAAATGGAAGTGTTTGAAATGCATAGTGTTTGAATGCGTTTGTGAAAGTGTTTGAAATCGCTCGGGTAATTGTTCAACGTATTTGGAAAGTGTTTGAACGCGTTTGGAGAAGTGTTCGGTAGCTTTGTGAAAGTGTTCGAACGTTTTGTAAAAGTGTTAGAGATTTTTCCCAAACGCTTTTCAAACGCTTTCCAAACACATTCCAAACACTTTCCAAACACAAGCCAAACACCGGCAAAACGCGAAAAAAGCGTTTGGCTGTTAACTTTTAGCCAGGGGTAACTGTAAATACGCCGGTAAGATCCCCATACAGAAACTCAAGTAAAAAGTGTGCAATATTGAAGTTATGTAATTTAAAAAGATGTCAGACACGTTTGAAACTGTTGCAAACATTGCTGAAAAATATTGAACAAGTAATTTGTATAGAAGTAACAACAAATAAGAAGATGCTCAAAGTAAGTCTGCTTGGAATATACAGGCTTGTCCAAAACTAGTGAATTCTGGAGCCCCACATAATAAAGAAAGGGACCGAAAAAAAGTGTTCAGTATAGTTAGGTGTTCGGTATAAGGAGGTTTGATAGCATTGAAAGTATATAGTTGGGACAGAGAAATTTGGTTCAGTATAGAGAGGTGTTCGGTATACAGAGGTGTTCGGTCAGAGAGGTTTTACTGTACTCACAAAAGAAACATCATCATAGCACACTTAAACATAAATCTATATGGTACAAATTTGCAAGTTTTTATCAAATTCTCAAGGACAACTTCCTTGACATTGCTATACTTAATGAAACAAAGATAGATGATTCTTTCCTATCTGCTCAGTTTGAAGTTCAAGGCTACACCTTGTATAGGGAAGATAACACTGAGTTTAGGGGTTGACTCTTATTCCATGTTCACTCCAGTCTATCCTCCAAAGTAATAGATCTTCAAACTACCTCAGTTGAAATGCTTAATGTGGAAGAACATACTGAATTACACAAGTGGATAATCATAGCTGGGTACTGGACGTCCAAAATCCCCAAAAGAGGTTTTCGACCTTTGTTTAAACCAAGTTACTATATATCATGACAATATAGTTTTACTTGAGGATTTGATCTTCTGAATCATGCTCGGGGCAAACCATTGCAAGATTTCCTGGACACTTTCAATCAAGAAAATCAAATACAGAAAGCCACATGTTACACTAAGCACGATGACAGACTTCTCGATGTAATATTAACAAATAGAGCTAATATATTTCTCACCTCTTACCAGTTCATTGTGTACAAAGGTTTCAAGCATTTTGATGATTCTGCTTTTATGGAAGATTTGACCCAGACCCCTTTCAGTCAAGTGATACATACCCCCTTCCTCCCCCCGATGAACATGGGTACTGGGCTTTTTCTAAATTATACAATGATGTGGTTGATAAACATGCTCTAACGAAACAAAAAAGAAGACAACTACATGAGGCACCTTTTGTACATGCTTCTCTCAAAAGAAATTTACGGAAAAAAAACTCTTTTTAACACTTTTAGGCCGAGTGGACAACGAGAAAAGCACTGGACTGCCTATACAAGACAACGTAATGAATGCAAATCTCCAAAGAGATGGAATAAAGAATTATTTCTCTAAGAAATGTGAAAATGGCTTAACAAATGCTGACTTTTGGTCAGTTGTTAAACCATTCTTGTCATTTAAAGTCTCAAGCAAAAACAGGTATATTGTAGGAAAAGAGGGAACTTTGTACAGACAAACAAGAGATACCTAATATTCTAATGAGTTTCATGTAATCATTGCTGGTGATATGGATAACAATGATACTACCATAGGTGAGAAATCTAATGAAAAACTAGAACAGACTGATTTTCCAACAGAAAATCAAATGGCTCCCGGTGGAACACTTACGTCTCTGAATAAGCTACAGGTGATAACAAATTACAAATGACCAAGTTTGCTTGAAAATTACAATCCTATTTTAGCTCTCACCTAGATACATTACTCTAGCAATTTTCATCAAGTTCTTCAAGACTTATTGCAGAGAAACCGATTTCACATAAATGACCCTGTGACCTTGAAAATTCCCTCAAGGTCACCCAAATACAATCCCAATCTTGGTCTTACCTTGATATATAATCCTACCAAGTTTCATCAAATTCCATCACGTTTTTCATGACTTATCGAACGGAAACCAATTTCACAAAAGTGACCCTGTGACCTTGAGAATTCGCTCAAGGTCATCCAAATACAATCCAAACCTAGGTCTTGCCTAGATACATAATCCTACCAAGTTTCATCAAATTCCATCAAGTTCTTCATGACTTATCGAACGGAAACCAATTTCACATAAGTGACCTTTTGACCTTGAAAATTACCTCAAGGTCACCTAAATACAATCCCGACCTAGGTCTTGCCTAGATACATAATCCTGTCAAGTTTCATCAAATTCCATCAAGTTCTTCATGACTTATTGCACGGAAACTAATTTCACATAAGTGACCCTGTGACCTTGAGAATTCGCTCAAGGTCATCCAAATACAATCCCAACCTAAGTCTTGCCAAGATACATAATCCTACCAAGTTTCATTAAATTCCATCAAGTTCTTCAAGACTTATGGCACGGAAACCAATTTCACATAAGTGACCCTGTGACCTTGAAAATTAAGTCAAAGTCACCCAAATACAATCCCAACGTAGATCCTGCCTAGATACATAATCCTACCAAGTTTCATCAAATTCCATCAAGTTCTTCAAAACTTATGGCACGGAAACCAATTTCGCATAAGTGACCCTGTGACCTTGATAATTAACTCAAGGTCATCCAAATACAATCCTAACCTAGGTCTTGCCTAGATACATGATCCTACCAAGTTTCATCAAATTCCATCAAGTTCTTCATGACTTATCGAACGGAAACCAATTTCACATAAGTGAGCCTGTGACCTTGAAAATTAGGTCAAGGTCACCCAAATACAATTTTAACCTAGTTCTTGCCTAGATACATAATCCTACCAAGTTTCATCAAATTCTGTCAAGTCCTTCAAGACTTATCGCACGGAAACCAAGTGTTGAAAAACCTGAACAACAACAACAAGAAGAAGATGAAGAAGAAGCGGAAGAAACGGGCACTAAACCAATATGTCCCCCGGCTTCCACCGGGAGACATAAATACTGTCAAAATACAAAAACAATGTTAGTGTGAAATTAATTGCTGCACTTCATCAGGGTGTAAATGCTTTTCATTTCATGCCCATATCCAGTGACAGTATTCTAGAGAAAGTTTAAGCCTTGAACTTCCATAAAGATACTGGGTTTGATAGGATACCCCCTACAATTGTCAAGCTGTATATCTGCTGATTGTATCGCACCTGTGTGTACGTCACTGATAAGCAGAGCGATTTTAACAAACAACCGCCGCCAAGATTTAAAACGAACATCTGTGGCTCCTGTTTAAAAAAAAAAGGACAGACTTTGTTAAGCACATTATACGTCCAGTAAGAATCCTCCCCTGTCCCTCAAAGATTGTTGAGGGTGTAATGGCCAATCAGTTGGGTGTATTTTTTGATACAATAATATTTCCCTATTTTTCTGCTTATAGGAAGGATAAAAGCTAGTAAACCAACCTGATCAAATGTATAGAGGACTGGAAAATGGCTCTAGACAATTGTGAGGTTGTTGGCTCTGTGTTGATGTATCTCGCTTTTGACAGCATGACACATGATTTACTGTTGACCAGTCTATTGAGTTATGGTATATCACCACATGCTACTAAGATGCTATCAAGCTACCTAAACAATAGATTGCAGCGGGTACAGATAGATGACGTTTACAGCACTTGGCTACAAATAAACAGGGTGGTACCTCAGAGCTCATTTTGGGTCCCATATTATTTAACATCTTTCTGAATGACATCAGCTACTCAATCTATTGTAAATTATACAACTACGCTGATGACAACACCGTCACTCATTCTGACAGTGCGTCTGTTGGGGTAGTTTTTACTCTTGAAACGCAAAGTAATGTTGCCTTAGACTGATTTCTCGTAATTTCATGACTGCAAACCCTGATAAACTTCAGGGAATCTTGTCAGATAGGTCATTGTGAGGCCTTCAGATAGGAGGTAACCACATTAAAAACTCAAATTGTGTTTCTCGACAGAGATCTAAAAATGGATGACCATGCTTCAAATCTCTGCAAGAAAGCATCCAGGCAAATTAATGTACTAAAGTGTTTCAGTCGGATCTTGGATGTCAACAGTAAACTCTGTACTTTTAATATTTTTGTACGGTCCAATTCCCTTTGTTGTCTTCTATCGCTTGCAGGTGTGTGCACTCTTAAGGTACGTAGACTTTGGGCAATGGGCATCGAGGTCTACAAGATTATAAATCACATCAGCCCTCCTGTTCTGAGGGACGCTTTCAAAATAAAGGATCATGCATACAAAATTTGGCTTCGTAGAGTACTTGCACTTCCAAAGTTTAGTGATATTATGTATGGGAAGTGTTCTCTCAGGCATGAGGGTGCTAAACTATGGAACCACCCCATTGATATCAAACTAAGTGAGAATATAAAAATATTTAAACAGGAGATAAATAAATGGCACAGATGTAAGTGTTCTCTGTGTATCTGAAGGAATATTTTACAATATGCTTGCTAGGTACTAGGATGTTTTTAACCTTCTAATGTTTACGGGTATATTTAATTTTACAGCTATTTAATACATTTGTGTTTTATCAGGTGTGTATAGTTATCTCTTTCACTCTTAGTTATTGTAGCCAGTCAGCATAAGTAGCATCTGGCTAATGTTCTTGTACCATACCCAACTTTAAATAAAGATATGTCTGTGTCTACATGGATGACATCTTGCCATACGGATCCGAATCTGAAGTAAAGGCATTTTGACATACCAATTAACGTAAAAATGTCTATACTTTCTCCAAGAAAACCGTTGACCAACCTCGGTTTCTTGATTTATTCCAATGGTCCCCATAATATACTTCAACCATACAAGGCAAAAGAACTTTACAGATTGATAGAAATCTGTCAGAATATTCCTCTCACGTATAAGGATCAACAGTGGGCCAGGAGAATGATTTTGCTCAAATCTCAGGCATTAGCCTGGCCGATTTTTCGTGTGGCTCATTTTAATATCAATGACATGGCATCGTATTACAAGTCCTTTTGTATGACCACACTCACACGGAGTTTTATACCAATGCCATAGGAAACTATCTGTATGCATGCCACTCCCCATCAACTGGGCATTACGTGTCAACACCAAGAGGAATCCAAAACTCTGTTTCACAATTTGCCAATTGTAACTTCAGAAGTTTTAGCAGTGAGCACGGCTATTTTGGGACATTCTTCACCATTACACATTTACACGGAGAATACAGCAGTTACGTATATATTTTGCCAGGAAATTAACGCAATATGGATTTACAATATTTAATCCATTATTTGTGACTAGCTAGAAGACAAGGTGCCTTCAAGATCAGTTACGTCCCTTCAGATCATAACCCAGGGGATAGCCTTAGCAGGCAGGTATGAACATTCTTATGAACAATTGCTTGTGTAAAGAACATTGGTGAATATATGGAGTTTCACTGTGCACAGTTCATTGAGCGGGAAATTTCTTGAAGCTATTTCTATCTATAGAATTTACCAGATGTACTTCTTTGTTTTCCACAGGACCTCCTTTTCCCTTCTTCAGGCAGTCCATTTTAAACGTAGTTTGATCATAAATCCAGGCCTGTAATTGGTCGACTTTCTCTTTACGTCAGTGAACCTCACGTCAATTTCTAAGTCTGACGTTTTGAGTTCTTCTCGGACACTATAATTCCGAAAACCGCAAAACTTGCCATGGTGACTTCCCTACCAGTTAAATTGTGCATATCATTTGGTAAAGTCATGATGTTAACAATACTGCAAATTAGGGGCAATTGAAGTTTTAAAAACTTTATATCTTCCAAACTATTACAAAAAGACACACAATTTCAATGTGCATGCATAGGTTTGTGACCCCGGCCAATATAAAGGGCACTAAAAAAGTTGTAGAATTTCAAATAATACTATTTACGGGCATTGGAAAATTAAAAAGTTGCATACATCCAAAGCGTTTGTTGCTAAAGATGCCATTTTCTTACTTCAAGTTATAAGATTGTTGCAAAGCTTCATCCAAGGAACCATAAACCAAAGTTGTAGGAATTGCATTTATGCAAATGAGGTGATTATGCAAAAGTTATATCTTGAAAAACGTCAAAGTATTACACATATAGGTGTCATTCAAACTCCAATTCATAGGTTTGTGACATACCGCATCCAATGCACCATAAACCAAAGTTTTACGATTTTAATTTGGGCAAGTTAGGTAAATACAGAAAAATTAAATCTTGAATAGATTTTTATATGGGTGCCTGCCTGTCTCAAGTCAGGAGTGAAATTTGTTTCTTCACATTGGTATTGGAAGATAAATGTTGATACTTTGGTAACTCTGGAATCGCTTTGCGGTCATTGTTGGGTTTGGAATTTTTAAATATGGGTCATGTTTTTCTGTACTATTTGATAAATACTTCATTGGATATGTTGTGCTGTGGGCTGTGTTCTCTGACTATTAGTTATAATGGAGGTAGAGTGTGTTTTTAATGTTCCAGATTTATAAATATCACAAAAACGATGTAGGCCTACTTCTCTCTTTTGCTGTAAACTCAGCTGACTGAGAAGTCAGGAGAATTAAAGAGTGATTGGCCTACCAGGTCTCTTTCTTTCAATCTTTGGCAGAAGTATTAAAACTCTGGGTTTTGAGCACTATAGTCTGTAGTTAATGAAAAATGTTTCAAAGGTTGAGAGGACCGGTTCGAAACCACCAGTTGCCTTATAAGGGTGACTGCCTGTCTCACGTCAGGAGTGAAATTTGTTTCTTCACTTTGGTATTCGAAGATAAATGTTGATGCTTTGGTAACTCTGGAATCGCTTTGCTGTCTTTGTTGGGTATGGGATTTATGAATATATCATGGGTAGAGATGTTATTCGAACTTCAATTTATAGGTTTGTTGCAAAGCCGCTGAAAAAAAAAATTGTTTGGTTCATTTTTTTGTTCCCATGAATCATAAAATTGTAGGATTTTAATTTATGAAAATCAGGCAAATACTCACAATCTAAATCTTAAATAACTTAAAAACTATTATACAAAGAGGTACCGTTGTAACTTTAGTTTGTAGGTTTGTGACTAAAATGCATTCAATGAATCATGAACCAATGTTGCAGCATTGTAATTTTTAAAAATTAGGCTAATGCACACAATTTAGAATGTGTTGAACAATGGCAAAGTGTTGCATTTCAAAGTAATCTCATCTTGAATGCAGCCAACCACGTGTGCTGTGAGGCTGATATTTTTTTCCAGCTAGAGGCTAGCCCATGCTTAATTCAGTATCCTTGCCTGCATGGATCCCCCTAGAGCCTGTATTCTCCCTAGACTTGAAGACTCTTTGCATCAGAATAGTTAGCCAGTCGTGATGGTATTACTTCTGAACATGTACCATTTGGTAAGTCAGATGTGTTCTGTAATACGTTTGGTCGAGTCTTTTTTACTGTAATGTCTCGCACTGCTTTATTTAGTCTTCATGGCCAGCGATTCATTGATAATATTTGGTGGCCTGCCATCTTCCAAAGGCTTTTGGGGGTTGTGCCTTCGAAGCAACTGCATATTCCTTCAGTAATGGTATAACTCCATGACTTGTATTTACGGACCAATATGAATTGTTATTAATATTTGTTATTACTTTTCGCAACTTTGTCGGTGATAATATAATTTTCTTTAGCTTTAAAAAGTTTGAGTCGTCTCAGCCCGAAGCGGCCAAAGTTCACAACTTTTTGTGAAAGGAGCGTGACGTCATCTGGGGAACACAGAGCCAAGCCGGGAGAGACGCTAATGCTAACGAGTTGGATCTCTCGTGTTCATTTGAGTTTTCTGGGGAAGAGACTCACGAGCAGTAGAGTTCTGACGGGGATGACTGTGGCGAGAAAATGTTTTTGTTGTTGTGCGAGCTTGTCAGATTTCAAATGAAGGCCAGGTCCAAACTAGCAAGGGCTACAGGTACCCGTTTCCATAGATCGACTGGTATAAAAAACGAGTCATAAAGATTGGACAGTTTAGAATGTATATGACACGATGCGTTTCTGTCGAACAAACTAATATCAAACCATATTTTTTAGAAGCGATTTCTGCTGTGAGAAATTGAGCGTAAAAGATAAACCTCATTCTACGCAAAAATGGATTTGCCACGAGGGTGACGCTACGGCAGCTCCGTCAAGCATGAATCCATGACGCCCAGCGACTCACAGTTCGGTGATCCTGCTGAGCTGGGTGTTATAATGGACTGCATTCCAGGTAATTGGTCAAAGTCTTTGAACTATGACCACCAATTATTGTGGTTACGGTAGATAACAGTCAACTGTTTTGAAAAATATTCCACACCTACTTGTTTTCATAAAGATCTCGACCCATTCCTGAGCATTCAAGCATCGTGTCAATTGCAGTAGCTTTCGCCAATATTTTGATGACATGATGATATAACAAGTTTGTAGCATAATTCTCTCGGCCACCAATGCCTTCAATCAAGGATTCCCCGACCATTAATACAATGAGCAAATCGTGATTCATGGGGGAAAATGGAGATGGTAAACTTACCATCTCAAGATTATTGTCATCTTATTTCTTATCACAACGGATCACATATGATAAAAACAATTTTCACGTCCGGCAGTTCTGAATTTCAACATAAGTCAAAACGCAGAGAATAACTCAATGGGGGGGGGGGGAGAGGGGGGAGACAGTTGCATACATAAATAGAAAAATGCGCATCGGCTTGGCAAGCAACGTGCATTTCAAGGGACTTTAATAGTTCCAATCCAACCCATTGATGTAAAATAGATTTCTGTAAATTAACTAATGTTCAAGGGCATATTTTGGGGTCGGCGTCGATGCTGGTCTTGGTGAAGGCGTAGTTAGGGATTTTTGTAAATTCAATTGGCATAACGTCGTCTTTGAACTTTGGCGGTGTTTTATAACCTTGCTGTGCCAACTAAACATAAGGCGGGTTGTACATTTCTTCCACAAATTGTCTTGAGTACAGCATCCTGGTCTCGGTCACATTTAAGTCGCCCCATGTTAATCCTACTTTATGCTGCCATGGTAGCTTCCGTTTTGGATCCTTTGGGAATCGGATCCTGGACTGGATCCTTTTTTGCGGGTATTGGCAAAAACAGAGGGAAAACACCTTTTCACCGTGGTGTATGGTTGTGGAATGAATGGCCCGAAAAAAAGTCCCCAATACATGCCATGGCCATCCCTAATTTGGTCACCATGTTGACAGGCATTAGTCGAAGCGCTGGCAAGTTCCAGGTTCTCGGGATGACGTTGAAGGAAGTGCCTGCGGAAACCAACGACCCCTTATGGATAGGGGATTGCATACTGTACCAAAACTCCAACGAAAAATGGCCTATAGAAATTATTTTTGATGGTTCTATTGTCGATATTTTTCCACAAATTGATACAAGTATGATCCATAAATACGCTTTAGAGGCATTTTGAAATATTCATCAAGAAGGTGCCTTGAATAGAATGGGCAGTAGAGACACATTTAACAGATATGCCCATGCAGATAGCGTAACTCCCGTCTCTGCAACAGTAGCAGGCTTGAAAAGCTTATTGACACTTGTGTTCAATACTCCAGGAAGTGGAGATTGCCATTTACCCCTGTCTTTTCAAAATGATTTATATTTGGCAAACATCGGTTCAGTGATGCACCTAGGTGATTAATTGATGACAATGTTTTCGGCCGCGGTGGAAAGGCTACCATCCATGTGCAACGACGGATTGATGCTTGTTAACCCAGTTATTATGGGTTTGATTAGATCGTAGTGGTTTATGCGGGCCTTCACACACCGAAACTAATCATTACTTTTGAAACAAGATGTGTTTACCTATTTTAATTTTTGGAACGGAATGTATTAACACACAGATATGTTTACAAAACTAACAGGATAAAACTGTACATAGAAGGTAAATAGGTACATAAATGTAGATGGCCTGTAATTTAGATTTAAACAGATTAAGACACCAAGAGCTACAAAACAAAACGCCTAATTCATTAATAAAAGTATGCGGTGCTTTACAGATGTTTTCTTTCATTTGGTCTCGATAGAAGTGATGGACAAGCCCTTGTGCCGTAATTTTAGTAACCTCTTCTAATAATTTTGAACGAGGGCCGGCAAATTTGTGGCAGTCCGAAAATAATGTTCAGGTATTTGATATAGTTCCCACAGACACATGATGGATCATATAAAATGTTCACTTTATACAGAACAGACGGGAACGCAGGTATGAGTTACCAAGACGTAGATGTGCATGGCAAATATTCGGAAAATGTTGGCCAAAGGCATAATGTGGTTAAGGATTATCCTCAAAGCGGATAATAATTGCTAAGAGTTTGTCTTTGGTAACTTACCTCCTTTTTAAAATCGTTGCCAGTAAATATGATTAAAGCATAGTCATTCAAGGCAAAAAAATTTTCAACACTGGTTAACGATGTGTACAAAGAGTAAGGGATACTAATATCACGTCATGACTATCACTACCGCTAATATATAGCCAGTACTAGTAGAAACTCATACATTTATTTCCCTCTCTCTTGACTTGTTGGGAGAGTGACAAAGGTATATAAAGTATTCAAAGCAAAATAGAGGAAAACACAAAAAGATCCTGAAACTTGTAGTTTTCACACAAGTAGTAACGTTAAGGCTGAAAGCAGTATAAAAATTCAAAACTGACATCCAATCCAGATGCCACAAGGCAACATTTGCAGAATAAAAGGCCATCTGGAGAGGCACCTCGGTATGGCTTCTTCTTTAAAAAGTGAAGGCCACAGTTGGAAACGGAACACTCCTCATGTGATGGCTTCCCTGTTATAAAAACATTTCCAGTGGGCACATTGCCACTTGTTACTTGCCCTTCCCCTGTGGTGATTAGTTCATACAACTGTAATGCATCTGTCTCATGTTCCCTCCCTTTATATAAGGCAGGTGCATTTACTGTTTTGGCAGAGGTTACACATATCCTCTTGATCAAAGATGGAGCTGCCTTGTCAATCCAGGTGTGAAGTGCAGTTTGCGCCACTGACAAAGTAATTCTACTTGTCCTCTGTTGATGCCAGATAATTGAGTCTCCCTGGGCCTTGGTCACTTCTTCGACATACAGGACTTCATTTGCTGTGAGTTTCAATGAACTGTGCACTTCCCTGCAGCGCTCTTCAAGATCACTGTCATTTAGATTAGCTGTCATGCGGCTGTGTAAGTCACGCAGACTCGAAGGTAGTCTCTTTGCTACTACAGGTGGCTGTGTGCGTATAGGGGCAGGGGTATACTGGGCAAATTACCTTAAGCCAACAACTCTTAGACTGGCGCTGGCAAGGGACTGCAGAAAAACTTCTTGTTGTTGAGGGGGGGGGGGTGTCTTAACGGTTTCTTTTTTGGGGGGGTTAAGACTTGACTTTTGTTTTGGCAGAGTGCTTGTAAAATTTGATTTCTGGTTTGGGGGCTGGTTTACTTGTTTATGTAGAAAGCATTCCATTTGCATGGTTTGTCTGTACAAGCTGATGAAGTATGTCACAAGAGCCTCCACTCTGTAAAGAAGTACTCCAACATGGGAACAACTCTCAACCAAGCCGAAATTATGTGAATTATGAGAGTGATGTGATCATTATCGAATATTGGTGTTTTAATGCCAGTTATACTATTGTATGTTTTACTGCAATCAGAAATGAACACATTGAAATGCCAAGGCTAGAACACTTTTTATTATGAACAGTGTGGCTTGGAAATAAAGACTAAAGATGCATTACTGTTCTTTTATGTGCAGATTGATATCAATTTTCTGTATATGATTTAATGTTTAGTACTCAGTAATATCAGTCCCATTAATGTTTAAACTGTGGAAATATAAACACTATCATGAAGTAATTCAAAGCCTTTCTTTTTACGAGTGGGTGCATTATCTGATATAAACAAGTTGTCGTGTAAGGTTTTGTTTACTTTACATATAGATACCCCCCCCCCCCTTGACACTTTGTTTCTACAAAGTACAAGGGATATTTTCATTGCATTTTTTGTAATTCATATCTTACCTTGTCATGAAATCACTGTGTCTAGTAGTGATCTCGCCATCTTTTGTCAATGCTACCCATGGCTTGTGCGGTGCCTCTGTGAACTGCCATGAAGGTATCACCTCTGCCCTCATCACAAAAAATCGTGTTAGCCATATTTGTATGGTATACATTTTGCATCCAGCCATACTGTAAAACCTGTAGGACTGCAGAACCCTGAAATTCTTCATGATCTCCTTGTATAGACCTCTGGAATAATTGAATTGTGTGAGGATTCAAACAGTAAACCAACATATTGTAATTCTGTGACAGCTCTTTATATTTTAGATTCTGGCCAACTTTGCAACACAAATATTTCCATGATATGAGGTTTTCATAGAAAGGTGGTTCCAGCAAATAAAGGGATAAATCTTAAATGAAATGTGGTAGGTGAACACCTTTTAAATTAGTGTTAGGAGAACACCCACTATTCCTTCAAATAATTCACGTAATGAGTGTGCCATACCCATAAAAGTGCTGAGAATATTGATCACACGTTGAACCCAATCATAAAGCGTGAAACACTTGCATAGGTATCGAAAGAGGGCATATTAGCTTTGTGCTTAATAGATACTTAATAATTGGGTCATGATTCCTTTTTAGCCCTGGGTTCCATTTTACACATCACTTGTAACATTTAAATTTACATTCTCCCCCTGCAATATCGCAAAAATTTGCTGGCATTGTAAAATATGATAATGACAACAAACCTAGAGTATCAACCATGTAGTGGTACACATCATGGTATATCACGTTTGTCCACTACTTGGGATTGGCTAGTTTACGCTAGTTTTCCATTGTAGTAGCTCAATGCTTTTCCTGGTGGAGTATCAATGTACCTTTACACCATTCCACATAATTGAACAGCAAAAACAACGACTGTTTTACTTAGTTTCTCTCAATGACTTACTACTGTTAACTAGGTAAACACATGCTTGTTTGCAGCTTTGGGAATATGGCAGCCACGTTGCTAACCGGAAGTGACATACGACCGAAAGCGAGAGTTTGGCCATGTCCACTAAAACGTCCTTGACTCAATAGATAGTTAAAACCGAGCAAGTCTACAGAGGGTTGTATCTGATTTTAACTGGTGTATCCCGTCGAGTGCAACTTCATGACATTTTGGAAATCTTAAACAGTCACATCAATTTGCAAGAACTATATTATGAATGTGGATGTTAAAAATGTCTTCTGGTGATCGTTCAATTGATGCAATTCATGTTTCGCCTGCAAGAAGTGTTGGGCACAATGCCACTACTACAGCGGCCAGTCAAGCTGAGGAAAGGACATTTCTTGTTTAAGAAAGTATCATAGGGCCAACCTAGTCAGCTAAAAATACCAATCCATATTTTAGTTAGCAGCATGCTCTTGATAACTGAACAGTCTTATCCCGCAGTGAGCTGTTTTGAAACTCGAATACAGACACGCTCTGTGTGCACACAGAGAGCCAGAAATGGACGTGTGCTTGGTTGTAAAATGAACTAACCGCGACCTTGTTTTGAAGCATTTTTTAAATCAATTTATGCAATATTTATCAAAGAACATTCAGTTTATGCTTAATCAAGTGCAATAGAAAGTATTGTCCTGGAAATTGGATAAAGTTCAGATATACTTATTCCTGTTGGGGATATTTCTTGATGATTTCATTTCATTTAAATGACCTTCTCTTCAGCTATCTCACCTTTCTTTCTTCCTGTTAACAGGAGGAAAGATAAATTATGTTCATTTACCAGAAAAAAAAAAACTGAACATAGAGCACCAGATGCCTATCAGCTCATTCATTTCCTTGAGGTACCTGCTGCCACTTGAAGTCTTCAAATTGGCTACATTCAGGTTTTAATTGCTGTCTGTTAATGCAATGCATTTTTTTCAACATTGAAAAACGGTTTCCTGGAACATATCACTTGATGCAAAATTTAATGCCAAAAATGCTCCTCTATCAGTGCCATTTTAAAGAGTCAGTTGATTTAGTGGTGGAAAGTAGTGGTCAGTCAATGGTGATTAGATAACCATTTACCACAAAAGCATCACCAGATGTATAATTACAGGGAACTTATTATTGTAATACATTGTTTAGATAAACACTGTTAGTATGCTGATAAAAGTTATGACCGACTTTTAGGGATTAACATTTAGTTGCATTTCTTAAAGAGATGGGGAATTGTCAAACGGCGGCTCAGATTATGAGTAATTCTGCTTATTTTTCTTTGGGCATGCATTCTCATAAGCAAATGTTATAAGATTTGTAATTTTCAGAAAGACCAGCTGTTGTACACTGTTGTTTCGGTGGATTTGACGGATATAAAGAGGTGATGAGAATGTCATTTGATTATGCCAAATTGGGAATATGTGTGAATTGCTAGGGGACTATTATGGGAAAGTGAGGAATTCAAATTCCAAATAATGGAGATGCCATGAAGTATCTTTGATTCTTTTTGCTAACTACCGGACACATACCTAGATTCATTATGTTGTTTCAAAAATCACATTAAAATATAGGTTTCTTATGAAATTCATATAGTTTGATATGTTTCTGTTTCTGTTTTTTTCACAATATTCTTAGGCTTTCTCATATGATATCTCGTATTTCATTTAACCACTTTTTGAAGTTTGCATGATGTTTTTACCTTTATCAACATTTAATTTATAGAACGTCCTTGTGACCTTGTTCCAAAAATCCCCATGTAGGTTTCTTCTTAACTCTGGTTTCAAATATTTCTGTTTCTATCTTTTTTACACTATTCATGTGTCCTCATCATCTCCTATCTCATCTAAAGTCTCTCTGTTATCATTAATTTCTCGGGTTATGATGATTCTTGAACTTTATCTATATTCGAAATTTAGAACGTTGTACAAAAGCTAAAATTCCAAAAATTCCCGTGTAGGTTTCTCCCCATTTTTAAGATATTTCTGTTTCTGGTTTTTAAAATATTTTTGTGCCCTCATCATCTCCTATCGTATCTTTTATATCTTTCTGCTAGCATTAATGTTTTGAGAAAACACCATTCTTGAACTTGATCTATATTCGAATGTCATAATACTTCATATGATCTTACATTCCAAAAAATCCGAGGTAGGTTTCTTTCTTCTCTGTTTTTGATGCGCTGGTTGTATTATCTTGGTTTTGTAGTTTTGTCAACCGTATAAATAGCTGTTTCCCTTATGTAATGTATTAATTTTTCACCGTTTGCAAGGGTTAACAAAACTATATCATATCACATCATAATTAACATAGGAATTGCCACCTGGTGGTGACAGCACTGATTGCCTCCTAAGACCAAATTACCTTGGTCATGCCCACACAAGGCTATATGAAACTTGGTAACCTTTTGGAAGCTATCATTGCCTACAAGGACTAGATAACTTTGGTCATGCCCGCATAAGGCCATATAAAAATCAGTAGCCTTAAGGAAGATATCAATTAAAACAGAACCGATGGATCTTGACGCAAAGTAAATTAAGTCAATAGCAAAACTACATATTTTGCATGTGTACGGTCCAGGATCGAGTTTTCAAATACTTTTGAATGTAATTATAGACACATGAAGAACTATTAAGTCAAAGCAGAGAAAAAACCTGAAGGAACAAAAGCTGTGTGAATTTATGCATAAATGGTCTTAAGAAGCAAAACACACACACACACACATATATATATATATATATATATATATATATATATATATATATATATATATATATATATATATATATATATATATATATATATATATATATATATATATATATATACATACATATAGAATGTAATTCATGATACTTTGTCGAATATTTTTGCCATATTTACAGTAAATAATAGGAGGGATCTTTTACTATAAACGCATTATGGGTATGATATTCTGTTAAATGCTATACTTATGGTCATGTATGTGATTAACCCAGCCACACCGAGGTGGCAGCACTAGCTGCTTAAACCACGAAAACAGCGCGTGGTGAAAGCATTTACGTTACCTCTAGTTGAGGTTATCATGATCCGTTCAAGCCATCAACTGAGAAAAGCACGTCATTAAGATTACATGGTTACAGCCGCGAAACGAACGTGACACACCTTTTGCTCAAATCATACTTTGGCATTTACAGACACGTACGTGATCCGCTTAACGTAAACAGGACTCGTTTGTGACCCATCCGTCATAAAAATTATGACCAATCTCCTAAATATCTCATACTGGTTGCATCAGACCAACCCTGCGTTTACTGTGATGATGTATAGTAAATATGTATCAACGTTGGTTGTGTCAAGGCAAACGTGAGGCCAATTACTATTGATAAAAACATGGTTATAAGAACATTATCCAAAATCGCGGTATTTCTCTTGCTATAAGTGTCAATTTTGAATTTTACAACTGCAAAGTAGTCATGAATGCAATTCATGAGATTCTGTTACTATGTCTTGTCAATAATTCTCAAGAAATTGTTCAAGTTTAGTGGAAACATAAACAGACTACTTCCTTTTTGAGTGCGCATATTGCATGTCAATATTCGATGAGCGTGATATTGTTTATACGTTACAATAATAAAGATCCACTTTCTAAAATCATCATCATCATCATCATCATTATTATAATTATCATTATTATTATTATTATTATTATTATTATTATTATTATTATTATTATTATTATTATTATTATTATACTTGATATACTGGGTGGCTTGTAAATAAATGGCTGTTCTTCTAGAAGATTGAGTAGACTGATTTTAAGCCCAATTATCCAAAAAGTAATGTAGAATTTAACCAGATTGCACAGAAAAAAACCGATGGAGCTCTGCAGGTGTTCGCACACCTTCTTACATTCAACATCCAAAACCTACACGGAATTCCGACCCTCAGAGCAATCGAACTGCACGCTAAGGAAAGGAGCTTTTCGGGACGAAAAAAAAAAAAACATGTCCGTACCGTTGGTGGGGATCGAATATTAAGATCACCAGCTTAAGAATGTGCGTTTGAGGACTAAATGATAACAGATTAGAGCGAGAGCCGCTTACACCAACGGTCTCTCTCTCTGCAAATTGTCAATATTATCCAGTGGCTTGTATTTCTGGTTGAAGTTTTCTAGTAAAAACTAAAAATAGTTTGAGACTATCATTTCTCCAAATTGTTACAGCAGTTTCCTACAAAATACCAGGAATACAAAATAAACAATGTTACGACACATAGGTTCGATATGGTGAAGTTATGTGGGCCTATGTTATGTACCAAGATGGAAATAGGTCTCTCACCCCTCTGCTCATATATATTGCCATAATCAAAGTCGAAGAAAAAAGCTCACTAGATTTTTCTGCAGTTTGAAACAATTTCAAGTCCTGTCAGACTTATTTTTTTTAATCTCGTCATGTCATAAAGTTTAAAGTCGAATCATAAAAAAAAATGTTACATACACTTGTCTTATTTCATATAGGACTTTATTCTCAAGTTAAGAAAAATTTTCAGCTATAAAAAGTTACAGATGCATAGTTTTATGGGCGCAGAAGCAGAACCTACAATATACGTGTAATTGTGTTATTATTAACATTATCTGTTGTCTATATTTATCTATTAGTATTTTTGCATTAAAATTTATGTTACAAATCATCTAACGTAATCCTGTGGCATGTTTCCATCGAAAATGTTCCTTTTCCCGTTTAACTTAATTTTTGCTGTCAATAGATGTACAAACTATAGGTATTAGCAAATAGTTGATTACACGTAATATATAGATGCAGCAAAAATTTATAATATGATGTATGTGTAATATCATATTTTCAGTCAAATGATACCATTCTTTTTTGTCATTTTTCAAGCAATTACCTGTACAATATAAATAGTTGTATTGAGAGTTATATGTAACACGTAGCTTTGATTTTTGTAACAAATAACGGTGTGGGCCCCGCGCTATCGGTTACAAAAGTATCAACGCTATCTGTTACCAAATTGATGCTTACTGTTACTTGTAACCGGGCGGGTGTATATAATTAATCTGGATTAAATGTTAACTGGACGTTGCCTTTCATGAAAATAACTCAAACTTGCCCCCTACAGTTGTAATGACCACAGTTCTGATCGCATCAGGTATATACAATCTCTGCTAGAGAGTCATAAATTGGTCCTTTCACATGAACATTGGTTAATACAGAATCAACTCATTATGTTTCAAGAACATGTGCAGAATATCCAAATCCAAGGATGTCTGAAAATATTCTGCTGGCAGGTAGACCTTATGGTGGTTGCACCATCCTTTGGAAAACATTACTGTTATGTCATGTCACATCTCTACCGTTTAATTCCGGAGACTATGCCCCGTTACTCTGCTATTGATGATGTCAAATTGCTACTGTAATATTCATATACAATGTGATAATGAACACAACTTTATATGAAGAGATATTGAATGAAGTTGATTGTATTGCAATCGGGTGTAATATTAACCACATACTTGTGGGCGGTGATTTTAACACCAATCTTCATCGGACACATTCTCTTCACACCTCTGCTTACCTAGAATCATAACTTTTCATGTGCACTAAATCATGTATTCCCAGCTGTGGAATTCTCATTTCAAAGTAAGGTGTCAAATTCTAAGTCCACAATTCATCCTTTTGTTGCAGCTGGTAATCTTTTCACCAAGATTGGCAAATATGAATCCCTGCATGGAGGTGATAATTTGCCCGATCACGCTGCGCTGTCGTTAGAGCTACAGCTTAATATAAACCATTATCACGAGCAAATTGAGTCACCAGTTGTCCATAAATGGCAGGAAGCGACCATGGCCCTGCTGAAAGAATATCAGTTAACTCTTGATAAAAACTTAGGAGAGATAAACCTTCCTTTACAGGCGATATATTGGAATGACAATTTTAGTAGTTTACACACAAATGAGATACATAGTTTTCATGACAGAAAAGTTCAAACTTGTAACTCTTCTAGCGACATCACAATCGCGAAATCCAGTGACACGTGTGACAAAATTATACCTGGGTGGAGCGAATACGTTGAAGATATCGCCAGCACTTCATTTTCTGGCACTGCATCTGCAAGGAAAACAACCGTCCCCGTAACGGCATATTAGCTGACATTCGCCGTCACACGAGAGCGCAGTGCCATCAGGCTGTTTGGTTTGCAAAAAAAAAAAAAAAGGAAAAAAGAAAAAGAAAGAAAGAAAGAAAAGAAAAAAGTGGCATTGTAGCTAGCAAAACGGCAGAAGTTCTATTGTCCAACAAGAAGCAAAGCGTCTGGCATGAGGTAACGAAGTCGCGGGACAGATCTTCTGTATTTCCCTGTTGTGTTGATGGCACAAATTCGAAAGAAGTGATTGGCGAGCTGTTTGCAAATAAATACGAGGCGTTGAACAATAATGTTGCATATGATAAGAATAAAATGTCAAAGTTATTGGATAATTTTGATGATGATATTTAACTGTAGAGCTGCGTGCATTCCAATTGTCCAGTAATAGCCATGAAAAAACATTGCAGGCGGTGAACAATGCCATTAATTCATTGAAATATGGAAAACCGGATGGAGACTCCGGTCATTACACATATCACTTAACGCATAGTACAGATAGGTTGTTACTGTTTTTTAGCATTACTTTTCAGTATCATGATTCAGCAAGGCGTTTCGCCAGATCGTCTCGTTCTATCCACTGGCATTCCTATCCCGAAAAATAAGAGAAAAGCTCTACAGAATTCTGACAATTTCAAAGGCATTGCACTCAGCAACTTATTTGAAAGAATCTAGACTGGTTATTATAAACCAAAACTGTGATATATTGTGTAGTTGTGATTTATAATTTGCATACAAATCTCATGATTTAAATACCCAGTGTACATTTCTTGTTAACGAAGTTATTAACTGCTACTGTGATGGTGGAGGGGACACATATCCATTGCTACTGAACGCCACGAAGGCATTCGATCGTGTCGAATATGTTAAACTTTTTTAATTATTGCACCGGAAAGGGTTGTGTCTTTTGCTTGCCAGGTTTCTTGCATTATTGTATTCGTCAGAAAGAAGAGTTGGCTGGTAAAAAAATTTGAGTGACGGCTTCTCAGTTAGCAACGGCGTTTAACAAGGTGGTTTCTTGTGACCCATGCTGTTTGTTATCTAATATGATCAATTGCTGAGGGGACTAAAGGAAACCGGCCTTGGCTGTCACATGGGAAAACAATTCCTCGGAACTATCCGCTGCAGAGATGACATTATTCTTATGGCTCCTAGAAGGGATGCTCTGCAAAACATGACGTCTGTTTGATCCAATTTTAGCACAGAATATCAAGCTGTACTTAATCCGACCAAAAGTAAAATTACTACTTTCAGAAGAGACGCATGTGTTGATAATATGTCCTTTGATGGTGGTGTTATTGAACATGTTCTAAGAGATTCTCCCTTAGGTTTGCCGTTCAGCAAACATATTTCTGAGAGGCAGGTAGACCAAGCCATTGCAGAACTGTACAGCTTATGTAATCTACTTATATCTCAATTTGGACATGCATCTTCTAATGTCAAATATAGACTTTTAAAATCATATTGCACGTCAATGTACGGCTGTGTCCCTGGAGATTTCTTATCTTCGAACGTAACAAAGTTTTTTCACGGCATGGCGAAAATGTACCAGACGAATTTTTAATGTCCCCTGTTATACCCACAACCGATTTCTTAGTCGAATATGTGAGAAGTATTCTGTGGAGTATCAGTTACATTCTAGATGATTTTTTTTTCAAAAATGTCTTCTTAGCTCTAACAATTGCGTTCATTTGTATAGGTATAGCAGGCTAGCTATGCAAGGAAGTTGATCCATAGAATGTAACACCATCAATTATGTGCCCCATATGTATGGAGTTCCAAAACAAAATGCTCAATGTGTTGAAATTTCAGATGATGTCAGCTCCGTCCAAGATGTAGCCTTTGGTTCTATATGTGTGGGGGACATGATACAGACTCAATTGATTCACATTGTAATTAAAAGTATAGATAGTGAAGACTTTTCATTTCAATTCTACCAAGAAACACAGGGCATTATCATAACCTTTTGGGGTGACTGAACAGTACAATGATGCAGCTAGGCACTTCTTATGCACCATAACTTTCTTTTAAGCTAGCCGTCAACAAAGGAATACATTGTTTGTACTATTGCTATGTTATGTGTGCACTTTGAACGAGTCAATATATATATATATACATATATATATATATACAATCGGATGTTTTACCGTATTTTTTTTCGGTAATGTGTGTGTGTGTGTGTGTGTGTGTGTGTGTGTGTGTGTGTGTGTGTGTTTCTGTGAATTTATTTGTGACTCCTATGTGCAGGGCCTTTTTGGAAACAAACAATGTACACTGTGTTATGAGCAGGCCTGTATGACTTAATCAATAAACAAACACGTAGTGTTGTTTTCACATATACCATTTTTCATGTGCAGAACCAAAATACCAAGTTGAATTCGGTGATTCACTCATGGCATAGCGAAAATTCTGGGTGTCTCCGAATATGACGTGACCATTTTATCATGTTAGACCTATATAATACACATTGATAAAATAAAGAACCATCCGAAAATGGAACAAAATGCTTTCTATCCTTTGCATGCAAAACGTCATGGCTGTTGTGTCAAAACTTACGATGATTTTAAATGAGAGAATGATACATTGTTTGTTATGTATGGGTTTAGGCCAATCAACCGATACAGATGTTTATTTTGATTGATGTGACTGAAAAGTGCGTAAATACACATACTGGTAATGCAGGGCAGTATCCATCAGTGGCTCACCAATCAGGCATAAACATTTTTGCCCATCACAGGATAATGTAATTCGTGTGCGTTCAGACCAAATACCATTGGATAAAAACAAAAGTTTGTTCAGGGATTCCCAGGGAACATTACCTGCAAATCATATAGACCTAACCTCTCAACTATTTCATAATTATGTTACCGATAATTGTTTGCCTTAGACATTGCCCGATAGCAAACAGAGAACCATGTCATATGGTTTGTCAAAAATGACATTTAAGATTTGAACTATAACGTAGAGGAGAAGACATTAGACACTGATAAGACGCAGGTGCATGCAGTCAGACGTTCTATCATTGAATTATATACAATGGATTATGTGAAGCAGTTACACTGATCGAGTTTGAGTTTATATACATATATATATATATAGAGAGAGAGAGAGAGAGAGAGAGAGAGAGAGAGAGTGCAACTGAACAACGGGATGTATGCACAGATTATGATTAGACGTTGTCGTTCTTTCACACTCCTTCAATATCTTCCTGTCAAATTGCACTCAAGAAAATACACCCAGAAACATACCGATATTCTACAAAAAACACTATAACTCATTGCTTAAACGACAGGGCTCTTTCAGAGACTTGAAAACACTTTATTTATGATTCAGGGATGCCTAACGGTGGAATACGTGGACATTAGAAAAAAACATAATATTGCTGATATTTCTTGACATGGTATAAAATTATATCCTGTATGGGAGCCAGTTTTCGCGGAACAACTCACTTCATTGGTGCCCTTCCATGTATCAAAGAATGGTGTCATCTTATATGCAGTATCCTTGAAGATTTTTCCGCGATACATAGGTGCTTTGTGTCTTAAGCAAAAATTCTCTACATAAAAGGAGACACGATAAACTGGGTAACGCAATTTCTGGTGTTTCAAGGTAAACTGGTAAGCAGCACCCAACTTGTACAACGAATTGTATAAAGACTTGTCAGTGCCTAGTTGTCTCTATATATTGATTTTGCCAGGACAAAGCTAGTAAGATTGAATAAAAATACAAGGAGCAAAGTTCAATTTACAACTGCTGAAAATACATCGGGCGATATGCAAATGCGTAAGGTAAGAGAGAACATATTTGAAACAGGTATTAAATCACTATTCAGGATGTGAGATGCCAGCCCCTCATCGTTGAAATCTGGAAAATCACACGACAGGCTCGCAGATGGATGGCGTGTTATAAAATCATAAATTAACCATTTTAAAACATTTTTTAGACCTAAGGTTTCGCTGCTTGTGCCATCACTAAGTTAGTGTGTTCGGTTCAATTTTGATGGTGCCACCCCCTGTATAATGAAATATATGGGCCAATATGTGACAATTTTGAGAGTGCTGTTTTTCTAGCAAACTTTCGTGAGTCATCCCATGACTTGGAAAGAATGCTGATGTGGCCAAAAGACGAAAGCGCACCAAACGTTGATGGCGCAACATACAGTGTCATGGAAGATGTGGACTGAAGTGTTCTCAGGCCATATTAAATATAATATTTTGCAACGAATAAGGCAAATGACATCAAATGTATCATAAATCAGTTCTTTATGTGCAATGCCTTCTTCAGCTTATAGCAGGCAAGGGTTCATGGGCTGTTGCTATGGAACACGTCATTTATAAATCCAATGTCAGTAAAGTTCATTGCTTACATTTATCCCCCCCCCCCTTGTCACATGCAAAACCGTGAAAAAAATTGAATCCTAGCTGCTCATTCTTTTGAGATCTGCTTAATGCTAAAAATTGCCACTAGATGGCGTAAACACGAGAGTCAAGAAAAAAAGTAACATGTTTCTTCAAAAGTTTTATTTTTGCCTTCACAAATATAATATATAAACCAAACGTTTACACTTTCAGCAAGTTGTGATTAACAAGAGTAGTTAGCGGTTGGTGTGAGGGTTTGATGAAGTCAGGCCCGCAATTGATAACTGACAAAGGTTTTGCACCCGTGAACCTTTGCATCGCAGTATACAAACGCTGAAAGCAAACATGGCAGCCACCATTGGTTACCCCCTGAAAATCGTACAAAATTCGCTCTTAAAATTGCATAACACCAACATTCCTCGTTCTCAGTGACAACTAGGCTAAGATACAACAGATTGGTTTCGTATAAAGGACAGATGATACTTCTGCTGACATGCAATATTTCAACCTTTTAAATTTCATCTGATGTAGATAGCAAAACCCCATCTTGTTACAGAGGCAAACACCTAACAACTATTTCATGTTCAATTTTATCAAAAAAAATCATATTAGATCAGAATAAAGTTTCAGTCTGTCACTTTTTCCCCAAAGTGCACAATGTACGGAGCACACGGCATTAATATTAACTGTTCACAATATTCATAATAAAGGGGGTAAATTATTGTAATGTATGGGACCCAAAGGAGATACGTTTGTGAGTGGCGGGTCAAGTGGGTACAGAGCCATGTATCATATTTTACCACTCACAGAAGGTTTTATTTGTGTCGTTATAGTACATGAGAAGTCGGCCTGAAAATTATGCCGATTAACCTACATGTAGGGTAAACTCGGTGGTGAAAATAAACCTATGGTTATCTTGCGGCACAGGTCAAATCCTGGTATTTTTAATTAAGAATGAAGGAAATGAAGTTGCAATAAGCCATCAAGCCCTATATTATGCATTAGGATAGCCAAATGCCATGTATGAATAATGTTGCTCGCTCTAAACATTGTAAATCATGCAGAAACTTAATTTCTAACAGTCCTTTTTAGAAATCAAATTTACATCATGGGATTTCCTTTTATTATGAATTCCTCTAGACAAATCTGGATTAGGCAGTTATTCCTTTATGTCTCTATCATGTATCTATTTGGCAGGAGGACAATAGACATGAAAATAGGGCCTTAAGGAAATCTGTTGAGACACTCTTTGGTGCAAGCTTCTGAGACAGCCTTCCTTCGTACACTCCTCTACATCAAAAGGGACACTGTGTGTAAACAAAAGTATAGTCAGAGGTAAAAAAACCTCGTGTCATATTAAGAGTAAATCTATTTGATGTCATCTACATATCGCGTGCCCACAATGTAGGGTGTCTTGCGAGGGTTTACATCTTTAATCCGTACACGGAGGTGTTTGATTTCATTGAGCGGTGTCATGTATTTGCTCTCCACAAGGGCACAGACAGAAATATAAAAAATTCATCAACACCAGCAAAGAGAGTTTACATTAGGTTGACAAAAAAGTCTGCATAACCCTGGCAATGAGGAGGGCACATATAAGATTTAAAAATAATGATGTCATTTACCCAAGCCTTGTAGGCTCACATAGATGTAACAGTAGTTCAAAGCATCCTTTACAGAGGTCCGTCATGACCTACATGTATATGCATTTTCAAGCATATATCCATGTGATAAGGAGTCTATTGCCCTAAAAACTAGATGAATAGTGTTATTTAGGAAAATAGAGTCTATTCTATTTCTTTAAACTCCAGGTATCATAGGCCAACGATATCATCAGCCTGAGTCAACTTTCTTAAATAATTTAATCGAAGTTGCCCTTTTCTAGGGTCATATGGATCCACACAACACGGGCATGCTGGAAATCGAGCCGCGTACCCATGTTCCGTTGCACTGCAATTGTAGTGCAGAGGCTCAATCTCACCATGAAGCATAATATGCATTCATACGGATCACAATATTTAGTGGCATCTGATTTTTCGAAAATGTACAAAACGATATGCTCAACATAGATCACACATACATGAGGTCATAATACTTACAAATGAAAAAGGCAACACGTATGTTTCATAATGGGGCGGAGAAAAGTAATCGGCAGCGGTTTGTTACCCCACAGATAATATTGCAGGACATACATTTCGACCACATTCTACGCCCATATGCATCTGCAGTGATTGACATCAAAACATGTCTTGCAGTTCAATAGAACTGCACAATGACACAGGGAATGCCTGGCCAATGGGTGTATCTTAGTCAAATCCAATAGGATGCCATTGGATTATTGCAATATACGATACAACCATTACCACGAGTATTTTTTCTTCTTCTTTTCTTGTTGGCTTTTTTTTCTTTTTTTTCTTTTTTTTTTTTTTTTTTTTTTGTTGATTACTGAAAAGCCAAAAGCCCATTGTTACCCTGTTCCATAAAACTTCAGAAGAGTCATTAAAGTCTTCTTTAAAATCAATTCTCTTCAATTCAATATTTCACTGTAAGCATGTGAACATTTTATTTTTCGAGTTCATTTATTCAGGAACTGAAACTTGCTATTCAGCATTCGGTAAAAACAGATTTACTTTCCATAGCGCGGTTGATGTTCAGGGTACACATTAACATAGAATACACTATTGACCGTCTGGTATAAATACCTTGCATAATTTGATGTGATATTTCGGCGATTCCTTAATTTCTTTTCCTTAGTCGCCTTTTTTATTAACGGCTATTAATTATTCCATGCAAAAACTGTCAATGTTCTTTTTTTCTACATGTAATCTCAAACTAAACATCCCTTTTATCCATTGCAACATATATGCCTTATAGTGCTGACAGACCCTGTCAAAGTCACAAATCAAATAGCTTTTATTTCATCCGGTCAGCTGTTACAGGAGTGCTGATTTCCAAGCAGGCCCAGACATCTACAGACGAATTAACACAGATACATACACGAAACTTCATTAAAATCAGGATATATAAGTACATAAAATAATATATATAATAGACTGGCAAAACTCGAAAAATTAACTTAGTACCATCAATGTCGGGTTGATGAAAATATATGTTCCGTCTAATAAAATCTGTGAAATTAGAAGCTTTTCAAAGGAATTGACTCCTTCAGCATTTTTTAATTCAGAGTTTAGATTGTTTCAAATTTTGCTCCAATATTTGTGAAAGATTTTTCGCCACAGACTAAATTGCATTAAGGTAAATCAGTTTTGATTTCATTGCTGGAACTTGTGGTGTACATGTATGTCGGCATAACAGTTTTGAAACGTTCACATGAGAATGCTGGCAGAAAGTTGTTGATACATTTAAACATAAAAAAAATTGATGTATGAAAGTATAATGTTCTTTTTTAGGTCAAGACCTTTCATTTCGTTAAAGTTTTACAACTACTGCTATCATAGAAAAGGAGCAATATAATTTTGGCTGCTTTATTCGGGAGTCCCTGAAGTCTTTTCAGTGCAATCACATTGCCAGTTCCACAGATAATATTGTCGTAATCCAATGAAGGTAGAATCATTGAGTTAAAAAAGTAATAGAGGTAATCTTATGTCCATGTGGCTGCAAACTCTACTGAGTACCACAAGTCTTTAAGTAACCTTTTTACACAGGCGATCTACAAGTGTACTCCATGATACCTGTGGGTCCAGGGGCATATTAAGATTGGACCTGTTCGAGTGACAGATGTTATTTATGGACACACGTCCATTTTCACTTTTCTATGTGGAAATGACGTTTAGTCCCCTGAGCCAATTTGGCAATATTCCCTAGGTCCTGCAGTAAGTATTTTGCTATTGTATCAATATCACTAGAGGGGAAAAGTAAAATTGTATCATCAGCATGTAATGTTTTTTTTTTTCATTTGATGACACAATTTGGCAGGTCATTGACATAAATGGCAAAAGGCAACTGGCCAAAGATTGAACCGTGTTGGACACCAGAGAAGACCTCCAAATGCTCGGATAAGACACCATCAAATTGTACACACTGTGTACGGTTGTTTGAGTATGATCGTAAAAGCTTTAGTGCAATGATTTTTATTCCAAGGCATTCTAATTTGAATGAAAGATTATCATAATTCACAGTGTTGAAAGCCTTTTTTTCAGATCTTAGATACTGCCCCTGCTATTTGACGTTTGTCCATATTTTATGTTCGGAACGAGCGGGACTCGAACCTGCAACCTTTGGCACCAGTCGCCTAGCTGAAATGGGAAACACACATAACCACTCGACCCAATCCCCATTTCTAAAAAGAATGGTTCAATGGAGGTAGTTTCATGCGAGTGACATATCAACATGGTAATGCAGTACACTTACTGAGTCGGCATTTATGTACAGAATCCGGGACTTAAATCTACCAGCACTAAGGACATGCCGAAAATATATATTTCATGTTCGGAACGAGCGGGACTCGAACCTGCAACCTCTGCCACCAGTCACCTAGCTGAAATGGGAAACGCATATATGCACTCGACATATGTTTACAAATAAAATCCGTCACATCAGTAAAAACAGTTATTGTAAAGTGATTTCTCCAAAACCAAAGTGTTGATAACATAAATAAATAAATTGGGTGTTTCTTGAATTAGGAAACCAACTGAGCATTAACAGTTCTTTCAAATATTTTTATACACACTTCTAAAATAGCTGCGGGTCGATAGTTTGAGGAATCCCAACGATTTTCAGTTTTGCATATCGGGGTAACTCTTCCCATCTTCCATACAGATGGTATATTCCAAGTCTGCATGCATGCAATTATAATATTGGCAAGAGGGCCAGCTCCACGTAAGCAGCCTTTCCATCATTTTGTATTTATATTGTCTAACCCCGATGATTTTTAATCTGAAATCCTCTAGGAAATTTTGATGCCAGACTGGGAAAAATACCTGTAAAAAAAAAACGGTTTAAAGCATTACTAACACTAACTGACAGGGTCATTATGTGTTCGTTCTTCGTCTTTCAACGTTGTGGTAGACTGCTGACAACCAGGGGTTATTACATTTTTGAGAGATTTCCACAGTTTAACTGGTTTGTCTTAGTTATTTTTTTTAAAAAGTAAAATATTCCTGTTTCGCTTGTCTACATCCACCAGTACTTTTATTTTGAAGCTCACGATATTCACTGTATAATTTTGCAGCAGACCCAGGGTCTTTAGCTGCACTAGCTGCTGCTTTAATCGCATCTTGTCAACTCATCATTTACCTGATTTGACCAGTCATCCAAGGATAAGCTAGTCCTTTACCATGTCTTTGAATCAAAGTTGCATAGGATTCAGCTAATTTAGCAAAATGCCTAGCAAAATATCTCACTCGGCGTATGGGTCAGAAAACATCTCAATCATAGACCAAGGTTGTTTTCATAATTGATTGATCAAGGCACTTGTATTATAGAGTTTGTAATTTGTTACATAAATAGTTTTTGGTTTTCTGAACGGCATTTTGCATTTTCGAACACACAAAGACAAGTAATGATCACTTAAACCAATTTTATAACCCCGGACTGAGTTTGCTCGGTGGGTTGTAAAGATCAATACACGTTGACATGGTTGTGAAGATGAGATCAATACACGGTCAGCACTGCGTGTTGCGTCAGTGATGATTTATGTCAGTTGGCATTCCTGTGTAATTTCAGAAAGTTATCCGACAGAAAATGTTCAGTAAACATGTTAGCATTCACCCATCACTTCTTTACCCTCAGAAGCTGTCTTGTCCAGGTTCCCTTCAGGTGTTCGAAAAATGTTGCATTGCTGTCGGGGGGTGCTATAAACAGCCAATTGATATTTCAGTCCACACTAGCTCTAATTGTATACCCTGGAAGTTTTTACTGGAGTTTATAAGCAAGGTGGGTTTCAATATGTTATTTATTTTTAATACTATTTGCTTCAGCTCTGCCCTGCCTGACAATGTTGTAAACTTCTATGGAGACCAGATTTCATTAAGGCACATTATGTTAGGTCCCAAGCTTCTCACAGTAGAACTGAGTTGATCCAAGTTAGGCAACAACATGTTGATGTTAAGAAGTCAAATTTTCAAGCTTTTTTTTGAAAGAGGGTAATGTTTCTCCTCCACTATAAAATGATTTGGTGTAGCATTTTTGATTTCAACTTCTGGTTCACCAAAAGAGTCTGCAAATTGGGCTATAGTACATCTATGGCACAACTAGAGATCAGCAGAGTTTTTAATTCTATGATTCCTTTGAACCATTTTGAAAGGCATTATCTGATTCAGTCTTTTATATCACAGCAGTGTGAAATCCAGAAACAAACATAGCTATAAGGGATTTGCATCGGCCTAATTCACAATGGTGTCTCCAAAATTGTATTGAAAATATCTACATAATGAATTGGCGGAATTGAGGAGCAACTTCATTTCCATTATGCACACTATCTATAAATGGTATAAATAAAAGGTACTAAAACGTACCATAATGATGTGTGCCACCATCAACTACTTTATTCTGTCTCATAAAATACCCAGCATGATGAGTAGCACACGATCATCTGGTGATCAAAATTAGAATGTTGAGCGATGTACTGCCAGGTATTATACATACGTCTGTCAACCGAGCATATTTCTTTGCCCAATGCCGAGACTGCACCGAAAAAATAAGTAATGGCCTATTGCTCTTGATGAAAAAAAAATGTAGATGAGCTTTATCAGATACTTGCCGGCAACGTTTATTTTCAAAATTGTGCGAGTCAATAAACTGAAGCTGCGTCCATTCGGGTTCATTCTGTGTCACGTGTGGTGAACCACGGAGGTCAGCATGCATATGCCTCTTCAGTGACAACCTTTGGCAAGGCGATCATCCACATGCATGTGTTTCGTCGCCTGAATGCATGTGTTGTATGAAAACTCTCGAGACAAAAGCCTCCCCAAAAGGCGTTTCATACAATTTTGAGCGTTTAATCCCAGCAAAGGGAAAAAGTTTCCATCCTTTAGCCTGATCCATCCGCCGCTAGTCTCGCGGCTGAAATGATCATTTTTAATCTGATACTTTTGGAAAATTAATTGAAATCAGCTCACAGTGAAATGTAAATATTCATGCATCACCAATGTTGACCACATGGGTTATTTAGATAAATGTACCTGTAAATATGTGTACAAGAGAAAAGGTAGTTTTTAGTAGTACAAGTAAAGGTGGTTTCTATGTATCTGTTACGGGTACATGTAGCTGCTGAAACATATCTAAAGAAAAAAGAGTATTCAAAATCAATGCCATTTTTTCAGCCTGAGCTGTCTTCTGCATGAACATATTGTGGCGATGTTAGAATAAAGGAACTATTTACCATAAGAAACCCATCGTCAAACGTTTCAACAGACATGACGTGTGCTTTATAAAACACTGGTCCTTAAATATGTTTTCGATGCTTTTTTACTTTACAGTAGTTATCATGTACATTATTTGTTTTAAAAAAAGTATAGATGTCAAGGACGTTATGCTTGTGAAATACTACTGAATCCTACAAAAACAAAACAAAGGCCGAAACTCAAATAACTGTTATTGACGCACTTATTTCTGCACAGGAAAGTGTTACTGATATCGGTGATTGTTTACAGTTAAGCAAGACCTTGGACATTGTCTATATATCCTATAAATTTGACACGTCTAATCCAATTACTTTTCAAGATATGGATTTTTTTTTATCTTAAAACACATTTGGCTCATAATCTCCTTCAAATTATTGATGGTGCTACTAGTATCAAAAATGCATTGACCTTCAACATGTTCAAGCTAATCAACATCAAAGAGAACATATATAAATCTGGATTGAATTGATACAACAGTCGACTTGATAATGCTGGTTTCCCATTCATTTACGTACAAGCCCCTCCATATACCAGACAGGTTACAATAAACAGGCATGGAGTTCTTCAATCTCATCTCAGTGATAAAATTACATAACCATTCACGGGAATCATTTTCCATAAATGGACCTATTCTATCCTACATTATAGTTTACGAATATGTCTGAGTGAATATTAGGTACTGTTTATTTATTAACATGTACCATCGTCAATAACTACCGCTACAAAAGTCCTTTCTTGCATAAATATATTGTGTTAATGAAGTAATGAAAACCTGTAAGAGACCTGTATCATATTATTTTTTTTCCAATTTTTGAATGCAATTATTACTGTGGACGCTGGCGAGAGCACCCAGATAGACAGAAACATACGTTATAGTATGCCCCTCTTTTTTCCCTTTTATGAGCGGATGGTTGCTTTTAGACCACATCACTCTGTTAGATACTGGCTATGCTATTAGAAAGCTCTTTTAAATTAATAATTGACTCTTTCTCTGGTATTCAAATATGCCAATTAGGGCTTCCTTGGTAGGGAAAGGCTCGCCATCTTCGTTGGATCCCCAGGTTTTACACTGCGCAGTTCTTGCTCTCCCCCTCTCTTCTCCCGCCTTGATCTTACATGACACAGTCCCTTATTTGTCAGGTTTCTATTTTGGGTTGTAACGCCATGCACAGGAAGCACTATTGGGTGGCAGCCACTAATAAAACAGGCTTTGCCGTCCTGTGTCCTACCTCATGGTATCTGGTGTTTAGTGGTAACATATGGTGACGATATGGTCACATGTAGGTACGATGTAATTCCCCATCATTTCTTTGAACTGTCGTGCAAATATTATTGTAACATGAAAAAACTTTCAGCATTTCATGCTCTGATCAGTATCATTATATTTGTATTTTTTTTATTTATGAATTTCTCTACCGGGTTAAATTGCAATTATAACTATACCAGGTTCTGTGTAACCTAATGCCCTGATAGATGAGTATATGCCTGACAGCTTCTTGTGCCGTCTGAATACGAGGGCCTTAGTCAATTGCATCCCTATGTGCACCTAAAGCATAATGTCATACGAAAGCAGCTGATTGCATCCCCGTGCAAACTGTTATGAGAGGACCCCCCTGTTCATCCGGTTCATCCATCCTAAATTAATTTGATGCTTTAATTAACTGTGAGAAAGGTAGGCCTGTTGCTTCAGATAATTGTAGGGGCATTTTTGTGAAGCGGTGGAAGATACTTGATTATTATGCTCAACAGTTGCAAGCAAATTCCTTAGTACCCTTTTTCGTCAGTTTTTGGCAGCTATGTGAGGAGCTTGACATGCAAACATTTGAAGCATGTATAATAAATCAGTGAATATATATTAACAGATGATTACTAACTGAAGTCCTCTTGAAAATACACGATAGTAAAAGGACACATTTGAGGCTATGTATGCCACTTAGGTTTGTAACAATGCAATTATGCCTGATACATAAAGCAACCTTTTCATTAATAATGATAATAATAATGGTGGTAATACTAATAATGAAAATACTAATAATAATAATGATAATAATAATAATAATAATAATGATAATAAAAATAACAATAATAATAATAACAATAATAATAAGTTTATTAAACCCCAGTAACGGGGAAAATAAAAGTCATATACAACGAGATACACAATATATATATATATACATATATATATAAATATACATATATATACATATATGTATATATGTATATATATACATATATATACATATATATATATAGATCAATGAAAACAGATATACTTATCAAACAAAATCAGAAATCATACAGTAAACCTGCAAAAACTACGACCACAGACACACAGTATTATTGGCACACCCATCATAATTATGATTTTTAATAGGGCAACAGCTGCACAGCACAAGATTGTGGGCAATCTGACCTTGTCCACCAGGCTGCTCTCCCACCTTTAGACTTGCACAAGCCCATGGTGCATGTCCCTATTTTCCCATCCCGCGGTCCCACCCGGAAGTGCAATACATTTTCCCCTCCACAAAGTTAACAATATATTATCCCAACTACACGCTGTTATTAAGTAGGTCCTACTGTTATTATTATTTTTATTAACTGGTGGACACTGCCGCCGTGCCGATTTCAACAGTAGCAGCTATTGAGTCCTAGTCAGTTCTAATCCCATTATTATTGCGATACGACTGAGCGGAAAGTGGTCTTCGATGAATGCATGGCTTGTCACTGGCCAGTCAAGCGAGACAAAGCTGACCGTCTCCCTCTGGCTGCCGACACTGGACGCCCGCCGCCTGACGCGGTGCACTGATATAATTAATCCTCCATTACACAGTAGCTCAATTAATAGCTTTCGAAGAGGGCTGCATAATGACCGCTCGCTTGTCTGTGTGATAAGAAACACAGTGCAGACCGTCCGGCGCTAATAATCTGGAATCAATGTTATCTGGCTATAGACACGTTCCACGCCAATTAGCTAGGTAACTTGAAGGGCCTACCTGTATTGTAACAGAATAAGGCTATGACGCGTGTTTACTTAAAATTTTATTTTGCAATGAATTTCATTTTAAATAAAATACGGAAGACAGTCCAGTGAGACTTGAGCAAGTCTATCCTGCATCGTGCTTAGGGACAGTTAAGACACCAAAAAACTTTGCATGGCCGATTTTGAGATATTAACGATTTTTAAAAGATGAATGTCCTTTCTATTAGTTGTCCAAATTTCAAGCTTTTAACTAATGGAGAAATATGAGAAAAACGCCAATAACCACACAGGGGTGTGGACATCCGAATGTCCATTTGTCATTCATTTGGTTTTCAGCCGCCAAAGGGAATAATGCCACCCGTAAATCATACTATACTGCCTGTCACGTGGCTGCAGTTAGCAACGGCCCATGGCAAAAGGGAAGTGGTAAAAAGGCGGCACTGCGAAATAAGGCAGCATGCCGAAAGTCTGTTTGTGGGCAGGGAAAAGATGCAAACATGCGAACATATCATTGCTTTAGTGGTTTACTTTATATTTGTTTTGCGTTCTGGTGAAGGGAGACTTTAAATGTTCAAGAGGAGCGGGAATCGTCAGACGATGTCCCTTCAAACTTCAAAGGCCGTGCCTCGATGGATTACCCCAGTGGTCCTTCACACCAAAGACGGGCGGGGAAAAAAACTGTCACCTTAATCAACAATACGCACGTACAAAATAATATTTTATCGAATCCCAGGGATGAGGGAAAAAAGTACAAATAAACACATCGAAATAAGCATAAACGTGAACAACAGAGAAAACACACAAAAGAGCGTTACAAAACTCAGGTTGGAAAGAGAAATGAAACTCATTGAGAAAATAACTACAAAATAATGACAAGCCAACTAAGTAAAGTATACAGACAAGTTTAATAAGCCAACTGTATATTATACAGATAGGAGTAAATACAATAAAATACTATCCCTAAAAACGGGATGAAGAGGTAGGGGGCGGAAGACCAAACCCGCCATCCGTGCACTGACCAAGAGCGGCCGCAGGCCGCCCCACCGAAGCAAGGCAACAGAACTTTCGTTGCCAGGCTTGAGGTCAAGGGGCCCGAAGGGCCGCCTCCATGACGTCACACTTTGAAACCAGACTGTCGCTGTCTCAGTTTGACAGATCGCTGAATAATGTTTTCCGTTCTTCAAAGGCTCTTTCATTCATGTGATTGGACAAGAATTGATTTACAACCTCCCCAAATGTTAAGAGACGATGTTTACTACGTTTTGTACAAATATCAGCTCAACTTGAGCAAATGGTATCGTTTCAGAGGCAAATGATCAACATCAAAGGCCTTTGAAGCTTGTTTTCTCACAAAGGATAAAAGGATGAGAACCCCACCGAAGAATTGTTATTCCAAGAAAAGTGCTGGGCGAAGTTTATTCCGTTTAAAGGCTTTTGATTCTCTTACGACTGTACTGAAAGAATCATTCATTCTTTTTCTATGAAATGAAGAAAATGAACATCCTGAAAATCAAAGGGAAAATTGAAACGTCAAACTCTGAGGATGGATAACAGAAAAACGAAACCAAACTTAAAAAATCGCAGGATCGTTTTTTGTTTCCAATATATCAGGATTAAGTGTAATTATGATTTTATCACAAATAATTAGTGACTTTTGTCGACATTAATGGGGTGGATGCTTTGCTGTCAACTTTCAATTTTTTGCTTAACAATTAACATCACAGACACCCAAATACGAGGCATAAAAGTTCTTTGGACTATGACAAGTACACACATATATGATATGTTATCCTAACGTACATACATTTTGAGCTAGGATTGACTAAAGTGGGATTTATTTTTGGTGTCTTACCTGTCCTTAAAACATGGGGCGGCAACAAGACTCGGAACGCAGCCAACATAACTATCATTCTGTGTGGCAGCGCAACCACCGGGCCACTCTCCTATCGATGAATGATGTAAATATGTGAGCTTTCAATGAGTTAGTTCACAACTTCAATGCCATGTTCCCTGTTGTCATGTACATTAAAGTCAACTCTTGCTTACTAAAAATTGAAGCGAGTCAATGATGCTGTTAGGCTCACTTGCTAAAGCGGGAGCCCACTTATCATTATTTATAATACCACATAAAGGAGGGAGACCACATTGAATAATCCTAGCTCCTAGCTCCTAGCGAGCTCTTATCAGTTGACCCATCTATAATTTACTTGCCCGTGAAGTGGGGACAAGTGACCTATAGGGCGAAGCAGATTTGAAAACTCTGTTGAGCAGGAAGAATGTATCTTGCAAGATAATATCAGAAACCTTAAGTACCTTTGATGTCTTATAAGGTCTGCTTGATGGCATCGTTTACCCAAGGAGGTATTTTAATATCTCTATGGTTTACCAAAACCAAGAACCGATTTAAGTGTACAACCTTGCATAGAATTCAATAGCTTAATCTGACTTTTAGTCATCTGTATGCATTCCATACCATTTGTAAGACAACGAAGACCCATTCTCTACCAAAGATACGTTTTTGCACGCCTGTGGAGTCCAAGGTTGTTAAAAACAGAACTACTGAATCCATATATGTAACTTCTTGTCGCGGAGATGCGGTTAGAAACGTGCTGTTCAAAGTTATTATCCCTAGAAAACGCGATGCCGAGGATTGTAAAAGAGAGGGCCCGTCAATCCAAAAAACGACAGAAACTCTTAATCATGATTAACACACGCAATCATAAACAAAAGGTTGAGAGGCATATGTACCTGCCAATCAAATATTAAATAAATGGACACCTGCCTTTATTCTTGTGATGTATGCTCCATCGAATCACCATGTGTGTATATTTTTCTGACCAGCACAGATTTAATGCGTATGATACATGACTAAGTGTTATTGTATTGATGCAAATCTTTTATTAGCTAAATACAGTCACCATAATAAGATACTGTCATAATCTGGTGTTTGTTTAATATGCCTGCCTACAAAAACAAGTGAAAACTATGTGTCAGTGCATGTTTCCTCACAAACCCCATTACATGATGCAAAAGTACAAGAGAGCCGTATCCAAGCCTTATGGGTAGGTACTAGTGGACCTCAAACCAGGATTGGAGCAAGTAGGGTGATCAAAAAGAGGAGAATGGAGATCGTGAGGTGGAAACTGCTGATGAAAAAGACAACTTGGTCTTCAGTCCAATGAGCTTGGAGGTAGTGGATGACATGCAAGATGATTATGATGCTAAGGTTGAATTTTACAAGTCTGGAGCCCTGGCCTCAAGTGAAGCAAAAGACAGGGCCCGTGAAGACTTACTTCCAAGATTTGCCCAAACCATAAAAGCAAAGCACGCCAGATGGTGGGACCTCTTGTTTGATCTCAAGACAAAACACATCCACAACACCATCAAGAAAGCCATCGGGCATCTCATGGACGATGGAGACATGCAATGGCAGGAGGCTATGCATATAGCATCAAAGACAAGGAATTTCTTGTTAAAACAACTCATCAAAGACTACACACCAGAGGAATCAGATGAAGAACTGTAATTTGCATATGCTTCTTAATTATGTACTGTTAGACTGTTTTTCGTGTTTGGGCCCCTATAAAATAATATAAGTAGACAGACCCGAAAACTGGCATATGTGTCCTTTAGCACAAGTAGACTGTTATCCTATGTGTTATATGTATACCATAATAATGACGTCACAAATAATCAGAAACAAGAAAGATTGCTCCGAATGGGTCACCATTTTCAAGGACATGACCAAGGGAAATATTCCTCACTCGTCCACTGATTATTACATCATTGACGACAACCCAGAGTAGACTGGTATCCTGTGTGTTTTATGTATTACATAATAATGACGTCACAAATAATCAGAAACAAGAAAGATTGCTCCAAATGGGTCACCACTTTCAAGGACATGGGCAAGGGAAAGATTCCTCACTCTTCAACTGGTTATTACATCATTGACGACAACCCAGAGTAGAGCAAGAGATCCGAAGAACAAAACAAACTCGTTATTAATCTGGTAAGTCCTGTAGCTGAGACAGTGGAACAAGACAAAGGCGACTTGAAAGACTAAATAAATGAAAAGAGAACCACAGAATCTGTTACGTCGGCAAGCAGAAAGATGCAGAACACAAGTCAGGGGACAAAAAACTATAAAATCAGAAAGAAGGAACGATGTGGTATTCCAGGCATCCAGTATTGGAAATACAGTGCCTGAGAACTTTCCCCACAGGGTAACCAAAAGGTAATCGCTGTAATAAATTAAGAAATATAATTGGTGCATTGTTTGGGGTTTTTTGGGGAGGGGGTATTGTTTTGTCTTTTTTTTTTTTTTTTTTTTTTGTTTTGTTTTCTTTTTGTTTTGTTTTTTATTGCCTGTGGCAGATGGACAACAAAACACGCCTGGTCAAATACTTTTTCAACTATGCCTCTCGTCGTCCAGGGAGAGCTGTGTATGTAAAAAAAGCTCTTTGCGTGTCCCTGTGTTTTTGACATGGAGCGAAAGTCATTTGATTTGAGTGCACACCAGACAAAACAAAGACAAGGAGAAGTATTATCTCGAAGGATACTATAGAATGTACTTATCCTGAGAACCTTTTTGAACCATTAAACCCCACAATTACGCGTTGCAGTGCAACTACATATACCCTTTGCAATAAATATGTGCTGGTGGGGTAACTCTTTTACACACACAGTGATTCGATGGAGCAAACATCACAAACATAAAGGTAGGTGCCCGTTTATTAAATATTTGCTGGGTAGGTACATATGTCTCTCAACCTATCAGGGGTGACTGACAGGGGCTAATCATGATTAAGAGGTTCCGTCATTTTTGGATTGACGGGTGCTCTCTTTGAAAACCGCCCAACGTTTATGATTGACAGGTGCTAATAACGACTAAAGGGGTCACGCTTTCTTTGATTGACGGGTGCCCGCTTTCACTGCCCATGGCTTACGATCGAAAGGTGTGACGTCATCGATTACCCTCATCAGCCTCCACGACAAACTGCCCCAGAACCGCCAATTTGCCTTGTACTCTTGAAGTGTACCTCTAGTGACTAAAAATTTAGTGCTAATTTCACCCTTCCACTTATCTTTGGCTTGAGTGTTAAGAGTACCACCTGTAAGAGAACATCTAATGGGACATAGGTAAGGTGTTCAGTATTTTGTAAAATAATGCATGGTGCCAATTTGTCTCAAAACACTTCTCAGCGTGGAGTGAAAAAGTATATAAAGGAGCTCTGGCTTGATTACAATAGTTAACAACATCATATACAAATGCACATGACATAGACGTGACCCTGTGTTCCCTGAACCAGAAGTTGGTCCAGGCAGCACCGTCAGTGGGACAAAGGTTTCGTTCAGTCATCGTGGAATGAGCTGAGCTCATTGTAATAATAGTCAGGAAGCCAAGGCTGATTTTTTTGAGCAACCTTGACTGGACGGATTTATTTTTTTTCTCACTTGATTCTGCAACTTAAGATGTCATACAAACATAAACTGGCGGGTAAATTGGCTTTACCCTTGAGCATTTTCAAAAATTCAAGATGGCGGCCAATATGGCTGCCAAATGTATATTTTTAGAAAAGCAACACTTTTTTCAGTAAGCCTGTTTACCATTTTCGTGACATTTGGGTCGTTTTAGGGGTTTGTGATGATGCCTGACTCAAATGAAATACTTGTGAGACTGTCAGAGGTCAAGGTCAAGGTCATATGATAAGGTTAAAGGTATTTCTAGCTCAGAAAATGCTGTTAGCTTGCAAGATGGCAAATAACAACACACCATTCATGAATAAAAGTACAAGATGCTCGTTTATATTTTGTGATTCATGTGACAAGAACATTTTGCACACAATGATGGATGAAAAGTTGGTAATTACAAATAATCAAGGTCCATTCAGATATCAAGACTACTGGTAGGTTACAGTCAGGAAGCCGTGGCTGATTTTTTGGAGGAACCTTGACTAGACAGATTTTTTTTCACTCTTGTTTTTGCAAATTAAGATGTCATACAAACATTTAGTGGCAGGTAAATTGGTTTTACCCTTGAGCATTTTCAAAAATTCAAGATGGCGGCCAATATGGCTGCCGGTTATAGCTGCTCACAAGGATTCACTATTTTTGGTAATCTTTTGACCAAATTTGGTAACATTTAGCTCATAATACAAGTTTGGGCTGATGCCTAACTCAACTAAGACATTTTTAGGTCCTCAAAGGTCAAGGTCAAGTTCATACTGCAAGGTCAAGGGTACTTCTTTCCAAGGAATATGGGGTATATACCATGATTTTTCTTGTGTAGACGTATTTTCAGTTACTTCTATTTCTGATGTAGATTCAAGAACTAGTAGAAGTAGCCTGTAAGTGTAGCTGTAGCCTGTAGAACTAGCAGTAGTTTACTAATGGCACAAGAGCGTATCTTCAAACTGTGCTTGGCAGTGTCCAGCCAAGCAGAGGCTTTCTCAAAGAAAACCTGATGGTGCTGGGTTGGGCAATATTATACAAGCCAGTGTCCATTATGGCGACAATTTGCATGAATACTTACAGAAACAACTGGACTTGAATGAGCATCTGCAGGTGTTTTATCACAAGCACTGTATTTCAACATATCTGGCATGTGCACCATCTGGTTCCAAATCACTGCCTGTAGACCAAGCCCCTATTAAGCGTATGAGGCGATCTGATGTTCCTACATTCAATTTCAGAGAGCATTGTATTTATTGTGGTGAATGCTGTTTGATAGAAAAAGACAATAGGTGGGTGCCAGCCTTCCTGTTTAAAAGCAGTAGCCACAAATGAACTAGATGACATTGGCGACCCATTGAGGGTGAAGGACAAAATATTGCAAGAGTGCCGAACCAGAGGTGACCAGTGGGAAGAGTCGGTGAGGTTGCTTCTTATTGGTGCCCCAGTTCAGATGTTTTGTGTTAACATCCTCAACAAATCAGCTTGCTTGATTGAACTGCCCACTATTTCTGTGAAGCCCTTCTGTAGTTGAATTGAATTCCATATTTGGATGCGATCAGCTTGCATTTCAGCAATAAGAGTTAAAGAAAAAGAAGAGGATAACATTGACGTAGCCCTTGATACAGTTGTCAAAAAAATCAGGGCAGAGGTACTGAACACTGAATATGACAAGGACTTTTAGCAGCAAACGCTATCAAAGTCCATTGCCTCTGAGTCTGTTTCTGACACACTCAAGACTTCTGGAGTAGGCAACTCAGTATGATCGTCTTCTTTTTCATCAACTGTTACTTTCAGGGTTGCTACAGCATTGTCGCGAAACATTAAGACTTTGCGAGACCCTTGAGCAGAAAGGATGACAAGGTCATTGATATCTTGAGTTAACATTCTCAACAAATCAGCTGGCTTGATTGAACTGCCTACTATTTCTGTGAAGCGCTCTTGTAGTTGAACTGAATTCCATATTTGGGTGCGATAAGCTTTCATTTCTGCAATAAGCTGTATTAATCCTGATTGGTGGGGGGCCTCATAATGTCATCTTGTGTTGACTTACCCTTACCTGTGGCACACTAATGACTGAAAAATCTGCTTCTGCAGTGCTTGTGGTACCTTGCATTAGATCCATGCAGGTCACTAGGGGCACCAATGACAGGCAGCCTCACTGACTCTGCCCACTGGTCACCTCTGGCTTGGCACTCTTGCAGGATTTTGTCCTTCACCCTCAATGGGTGGCCACTGTCATCTAGTTCATTTGTGGCTACCCCTTTTACCAGGAAGGCTGGCACCCACCTATTGGGATTTTTTCTGTCTTTTTCTATCATACAGTTTTCACCACGATAAATACAATGCTCTCTGAAATTGAATGTAGGAACATCAGATCGCCTCACATGCTTAATAGGGGGTTGGCCTACTAGCAGTGATTTGGAACCAGATGGTGCACACGCCAGATATGTTGAAATACAGTGCTTGTGATAAAACGCCTGCAGTTGCTCATTCAAGTCCAGTTGTTCCTGTAAGTATTCATGCAAATTGTCGCCATAATGGACACTGGCTTGAATAATATTGCCCAACCCAGCACCATCAGGTTTACTTTGAGAAAGCTTCTGCTTGGCTGAGCATTTGCCAAGCATGGATTTGAAGATACGCTCTTGTGCCATTTGAAAACTACTGCTAGTTCTACAGGCTAGTGCTACGCCTACAGGCTACTGCTACACTTACAGGCAACTGCTTCTTGAATGTACATCAGAAATGGAAGTAAATGGAAATAAGTTTACACAAGAAAAATCATGGTAAGTACCCCATATTCCTTGGAAAGAAGTACCCTTGACCTTGCAGTATGAACTTGACCTTGACCTTTGAGGACCTTAAAATGTCCAAGTTGAGTTAGGCATCATCCCAAGCTTGTATTATGAGCTAAATGTTACCAAATTTGGTCAAAAGATTACCAAAAATAGCGAATCCTTGTGAGTAACTATGTCCAGCAGCCATATTGGCCGCCATCTTGAATTTTTGAAAAAGTTCAAGGGTTAAACCAATTTACCCGCCATTTAATGCTTATATGACAATCTTAAGTTGCAAGAACAAGAGTGAAAAAAAAAATCTGTCAAGTCAAGGTTCCTCCAAAAAATCAGCCACGGCTTCCTGACTTTAACTTACCAGTAGTCTTGATATCTGAATGGACCTTGATTATTTGTAATTACCAACTTTTCATCCATCATTGTGTGCAAAATGTTCTTGTCACACCCACCACAAAATATAAACGAACATTTTGTACTTTTATTCATGAATGGTGTGTTGTTATTTGCCATCTTACGGGATAACAGCATTTTCTGAACTAGAAATACCTTTGACCTTACCATATGACCTTGACCTTGACATTTGACAGTCTCACAAGTATTTCATTTGAGTCAGGCATCATCACAAACCCATACAACGACCCAAATGTCACCAAAATGGTACACAGGCTTACTGAAAAAAGGGTTGCTATGCTAAAATATACGTTTGGCAGCCATATTGGCCGCCATCTTGAATATTTTGAAATGCTCAAGGGTAAATTTAATTTACCCGTCAGTTTTTGCTTATGTGTTATATTAGTTCACAGAATCAAGTGAGAAAAAAAATAAATCGGCCAAGTCAAGGTATACTGAGCTGGCTGCCTGACTATAAGTCTTTAGCTCTTGGCATTGTTTGAATTTAAAGTAGGCTTCTTCAGAATTGGGACAATTTTGCCAATCTGAACAATGCTCCAGCGCAATACAAAAGTGTATACAGAAGACAAAGTAGAACATGATATGCCAGAGTTATTATCATAAACATATTTATATTTTCTGGATTGCCTAATAGTATACAGAGACTAATCTGGAGGCTCTCCAGTACATAAAAGAACGCAGGGAATATATACAATACACACTGGACGAGAACAGAAGACTAGATTCACAGCTTGTACAGGAAAAATACAATTGACGCCAAATAATGGAGACCTATAATTATGTCATATACCAAATTATTAAATAAAACGTCTGGATTCTGAAATGAATGTCTGAACAGCTTCAAAGATGAATATATTATCGGTGTCTCGCAAGTCATCACTACCTTTCAAGAGAAGGTTTAATATTATATCACTGGAGCACTGAACTATTAGAGTCGGATTTACACCTGGGGCGAATAAGTGGCACAGAGTATTCAGTAGACGGACCCTATGCACAGTGAACTTGGGGCAGAACATAAGGTAATGTTTCGTATCTTCAATAGGATAAGAACATGCACACGTTAAGGCTGGAAGGATATTGACATGATATAGATGGGCATTTAAAACAGAGAAGTTAAAACGTAGCAGCGTCTGGCATATGTTAAGTAAACGATTTCCATGTTTAAAGTATGAGGGTTTTTTGTCGATAGTTAAGAGTAGTAGATTTAAAATAGATTTGAACTGCGGCAGGGAATCAGTGACACGAGCATCAACCGGGAGGTTATTCCATAATTTGATAGATGGGAGAAATGAATCGCCGAAGCGATTGGTGGTAAATCTAATTTGGCGTAATGCAGCATGATTTCTCAATAGGCGACCAGTACTGAGCGCAACATCGCGAGGAACAAGATCATGTAGGTATTGTGGAGTCAATCTATTATACATTTTAAAGAAAAGAATAAGTTTAAAGTATTTCCTTCAATGTGCCAGAGATTGCCATTCAAGCTCTTCGAAAAGTGAGATATGTGGAGTATATCGAGTTGCGCCAAGGCAGATCCTGGCTGCCTCATACTGCACAGCTTCTATTGATTGTGACAGGTTTACAGTGCAATTACCAAATAGGACATACCCATATTCGAGGATGGGACGAATCATAGTGCGATACATCCGTATGAGAGTCTGGGGGGAGAATTTGTATTTGAGTCTGAGTAGAAGAGCAAGTCGTTGGCTGGCTTTATTAACAATGCATGTTATATGCTGCTGCCATGACAAATTGCTTGAGAGTGTAACTCCAAGATGTGTATGTTGAGAAGCCTCCAGTATCGGTATGGTTCCAAGAAGTAGGGGAGCATGATCTGGCTTTTGTCGTTTAGCTGAGAAGGTCATTTAAGTAGATTTTGTAGTGTTAAATGTCATCGGCCAGAGCTTGCCCTAACGGTGAATTTGTTCAAGATTAGAATTAAGGCTTTCAGCTGTGGCCATTGGTTCTTGGACAATTTCAAGTATACTGGTATCATCTGCAAATAAAAGGATGTCACAGGTGATGTTGACAGTGATGTCGTTAATGTAAACGAGGAAAAGTAGGGGTCCAAGGATGGAGCCTTGGGGCACTCAAGCCTCTATAAGGAGCCAAGATGAGGTCTGTTCTCCGATAGTAAAGCGTTGAAATCCAATTGAGAGATAGCTTTCTATAAAAAGTAACAGGATTTTCAAACTCCAATTGTTTCAGTTTAAAAATAAGACCAGCGTGCCAAACTCTGTCAAAGGCCTTGGATATGTCCAGAAAAACCATGCGGGCCTCATGACCCAACGCAAGGCCACTGTAAATAGTACGAGTTTTTAGCAGAAAGTAGATTGTTAGACGTTAGATACTCATAGACGATGTTATAAACTAGGCGCTCAAGTACTTTAGAGACAATACAGAGGAGTGAAATTGGTCTATAGTTTTCCTTTGACTGTGTGTTACTTTTCTTAAAAACAAGACACACGTTGGACCTCTTCCACGGATCTGGAAAATATGAGCTGGATAAGCAGAGATTGAATAGATCAGTGAGAGAACGTGAGATTGAAGGGGCACAGTATTTTAGAAGGGTGTTGCCTAGACCGTCAGGACCACGAGCAGAACTAGTTTTCAGAGACTTTAAAATCTTTTCCACATCATGTACTTGCACTTGAAACATAAACAGGCGGGCCTCAGTCCGGAAGGCAAAGTCGGGCAAGGGCAAAGGATTGCCGTCGAGTGGGGTCTTGCACCGATCAGCAAAATAACTGTTGAATGTCACAGACTTCTCTATGTCGGAAGAAATATTCCTTCCATCGTCAATAAGAGTTGGAATGTTTTGGTAGAGTTTGTGACCAAGAATAGATTTACTAAGGTTCCACCATCTTTTTGGGTTTATTTTTCTTGAGTCTAGTTCAGATAGGAGTTTGGTAAAGTAAAGACGAATGGAGTTTTTAATAGTGTTAACTGTAAAGTTTCGTTTCCGTTTGTATAACTGGAAGAGGCGTTCAACATTTTGAGTGGTGAAAAGCGTGTGAGGCCGAGGCTTTTGTGACTGGCATTTATACCTTTTCCACGCGCGATTGCGCTGCCTTATTAGCCTCTTGATACTACAGGTGATCCAAGGCTTGTCCCTGGGCCGAATGGTGACCTCACGGAACGGAATAAATTGTTTACACGTGTCAATAAATAGGTCTGACCAGTAAGACACAGTGTTGCTTACGGAGTCAAAAACTGTGAAACCAGTTTCCCAGGGAGCATAGTGGAGTACATTGTTCAAGTTGACAAAATCAGCCCCCTTAAAATTCCAGACAGAGCGTTTGAAGGGGCGATCCTTGTTATATTTCACCGAGAAAGAGCATAAGACAACAGAATGATCAGACGAAGAGATGGGGGGAGTATGCCGGAGTTAATGATATAACCAGGGGAGTCAGTTATCATGAGGTCCAGTAGGTTTACAGTGTAGTCCGACACACGAGTAGGTTCGGATATGAGCTGGTGCAGGTTGTTTTGAGCTAATATATCAAAGAGGCACTGTCCAAGTTCACTGTCATGGTGAGGTGAATCCCAGATTACACAGCAGTCATTGAAATCACCTGTTAAGAGGAGTATTTGGAAAAGGAACTAGTGTCTGCAGTTAATGGTGAATATTTCTAAGGTTGAGAGGATTGGTTTAAAACCACCAGTTGCCTTTTATGGGTGACTGCCTGTCTCAAGTCAGGAATGAAATTTGTTTCTTCACATTGGTATTGGAAAAGAAATGTTGATGCTTTGGCAAGTCTGAAATCTCTTTGCCGTCATTGTTGGGTTTGGAATTAATGAATATGGATCATGTGTTTCTGTACTATTAATTGTCCTGTCATTGTTTGGATGATGTCTGTGAACTATGGTCAGGTAATTACCTTTTATAACTGTACATTAACATTAAGGGCTAAATTTGTTTTAGGCCTACTTTAAATTAATGTGAGTGTTTTCCAAAGTGGGAGGATTGGGATCCCGTAAAACTGGTTTAACCCACTGCCAATATGTTGGTAACCTGTTCCAAGTCAGGTAGAAGATACTCTCATTCGTTTAAATCCCATTACTGTTGGCCATGGATCCTTCCGACGACGAACACTAGCATGTCTTACTATTTCGTAAATGATCCTGAATCTGACAAGGTTAAACTGGTATTTGGTTTGGTCTCATCACTATCATTGAAAACTGTTATCCACTTCTCTTTTCATGGAACCCTTATATATTTGGTAACAATTTGAACATTCAGGCATTTTCTGCACATATTGCAGTGCAGTAAGTGTTCCAAGTGTAGTGAAACTGATGTTGTTTTTTATAATTGTCTGATGAATATAGTTTGTTATTATGAAGGTCATGTCAGGTTGGCTCAAAGTGTTTAATACTCTTTCTCTGTCTCTCTTTTGTATAAATAATTAACATCTAAATCAACTGACTGACAAGTTGAACTACGTCTTATTATAAATGAAAAAATTTAAAACTGTTACAGGAAAACAGTTATACTTACAGTTACCTTTAGGAACATTTCAATCTTGAACATTTAAATGTCCTTTCAAAAATACTTCTGGAAACCAACTTGAAATATGACTGCTATCCTTACAAATTTTGACTATTGTAATGCATTTTTGACTACGTTTTAATGATTTGAGGCCTAATGTCACTTGCTTCTGGCTGATGTTTAACATTTGAACCAATGTACTTACTATATTTGGAAATTCAAACACTTTTCTTTTTGAAATACTCTTAGTTTATCTCCTTTAAAACAACATCATATCTTTAACTACATGCCTAAAACACATCGAATTATATAATCATGTTGTTTAGATTCTTATTGATGGTCATTTTAGGCCTAGACGGCTTTTCTGATGGATTGATGTTGGTGTTGGTGTCACTTTGTGGACTTATGTGGATGATGATCATTGTTGAGATGGTGGTTGCAAGTAGTACCTTTTTAAATAATGAATTTTATAGACATTCTCAACAAGTTAAGAACCTCCGCTTACAAATTCTCTGATGTGATGCAAATTTTGGTCCCTTTTCATAAATTGTATGGTCCTGTATGTGCATGAATGATACAACTGTTCAAGCCAATTTACTGAAATAGGCCTATAATTTCAAACAAAACTTTTTGCATTCTGTCATGTGAAAACTAGATAAGGGTTTTTCCCCCCTATGGACCTTTGCACTTACGTTTTGGTCTCTTTTGGGTAAATACGAACTATAAATTTATATGTTTCAGCTATACATACCAAGGAACATTGCCTTTGGTCGGAATTGACTTGGATTTGTTTCGTTAGGACTACGGTTTGGATATGGTAATCACACTGTCTAATTAGGGTAAAGTTGGATAGTAGACGAAGTGGAGTGAGATAAATTGTCCAGAAGTAGGTCTCTCTCTGTGGCAGATTGGCCTGGTGGACGATAATAAACACAAAGGATCAGTTTACCAGAAGGGACAGTAATTTCAGCCCAGATGCATTCACTACTGGGAGTCTCCAGCTCCGCACATCTTCTAACAGGTAGATTGTCTTTTACATACAGGGCAACCCCCCCCCCAAAAAAAAACCCAGTTTCACGATTCTTACGTAATGGGGTTTGAAAACCTTCAATTGCCAATAAAGCATAAGGGTAGGTATTATCGAGCCATGTTTCAGATAAAGAAATGACTTCCAATTTTTCAGACTCCGCCAAAATACTTATTTCTTCAAATTTACCATCATTTTTTTAGCTACGTACGTCAGCATGACACACAGAAAACTTATTGAGAACAACATTATTTACTGGACTAGGGTTTGGATGAATACTCGTGGAGAGCACCTTAAGTATAATAGTCGTCACATGTCTCAGATGGCATAGACATTCGGTAAGTAATAATGCGGCAAATACTATGAGGAAGGGAAAGGAGAGGATGAAACTATGATCGTGATATGTATATGTAGAAACGTTGGCAGACATGCACAGGAACATAAACCCATATTTGTTGTGAAATAACCCTACCACAGCCCTATATTGATCCAGACAGATGCCCATTAAGGGATATTACAATTGGGAAAGTCGGCCGCTGAATACTGTGTGACACAACAGAAAATAAATTCATTCTTGTTTACAAAAAAAAACAATAAGTATATGACTTTGTATACTGGAAAACATAGTCTTCAGAACAACAAGTAAAGTATCATAAACAAAGGCACAAGAGAGTGCAGAAAACAAAGAGTGTACAAACATAACAACAAAAGAGAGCAAAATCATCACAAATGTAGTGACGTCCATTTTGTTCAACTGTAAGTAACCAAAAAAATAGGAGCTTAGTAGGCAATATAGTTAAGATGTTAACTCCTGAAATAATACCAACAATGTCAGTGTAATATATAAACCACATATTATTACACCTAAAAGTATCGGAAAGTGTATTAGAAATGGAACCTGAAGTTAAGACGTATTTACTGCACTTACATGATACACAAGTCCCATTTTGATATTGATGGTCATGCTGGGTAATACTGAGAAAAGCTGCGTGGCTGGGTATATACATCAAACAAGTTTTTGAGCGTGGGGAAGCAAGTCTTCGCTCGTGACTGTAATAATGAGCCTATTTGTGACTACACCGAAGTAAGAGCAAAACATTACATTAAACCCGCTGTGAGCGGTTTTTGTTCATATAATTAAAAACCTGTTGGTCTTTTCACCTGCGGTATGACGTGGCAGATACAAATCAATGGTCGACCATAAAGGCTGGCATCAAAGAACAAAATAAAACATAGAAAAAAAAACAAAAAACAAAAAAAATTGAGATAGGAGATACTTAAAGTTAAATCGTGTTAGAACGATAGGCAAACCACAAAACAATAAACCCCGCTGTGAGCGGTTTTTGTACATATAATTAATTGCCTGTTGGTCTTTTCACCGGCGGTCGACCAAAATGGCTGGCATCAAGAAGAAAAAAAAACTTTAACATGGGGCGGGGGATACTGCCAGGAATACCATTTGATATTGGTGATAATTACAGTTAAATCGTGTTAAAACGATAGGCAAGCCAAGGATCGAAAAACAGGAATGAAAAGTACATTCACTCACAGGCAAATAACAGGATAAGGTCCATTACAGTCCATGTTTTGCTTCGTCCATATGTTGGCGGTGGGTAGGGCGCAATTCGCCTGGGGGTAAGATTTAGACACAGGTAATAGAGCTCAATACCAACTTGCACATATTTATCTATACTTGTCAAGATCCTCAGTATCATTGATCTGGACAACGCGTCAGTTTGCTGCTGTAGCTGGCCCCCATGGGTTAAGTTCACGGATGTACTAACATCCGTCATGCGTCCAGCAGGAGTGGATCTTTCTCTCTCGCTTCAGTTGTCTTGAAGTATACATTATCCGGGAACGTATTTTGGTGAGATCCTCTGAGATAAACGTGTCTTTGCATTTCTTCCCGGCATCAAACATGCGGGGTCTTGCTCTGTAGGAGACGAACTTGCAGATGATGGCTCGCGGTCTGCCCCTGCTGGTCTCCTTCCCTACTCGGTGGGACCAGTCAATGTCCGAATGTCCTCTGTTGAGGCCTAATTTCAGTGCTTGTTCCACCACAATATCATCCGTATCCTCATCAGGGCTCTCAGATCTATCGAGTCAAAGTCTGAGATTGTTCCTTCAGCTGTACTGCTCGCTGTCATCCTGCGCCCGTTGTAACGCCTAAACATGAGCCTCCAGATCTGTCACCTTTGTCTTTAATACACCTATCTCCTTTTGATGAGTGTCCTTGGTGGATTTGAGCTCACTTTTAAGGTCAATAACTTTCTTGTTCAGTCCATCAACCACTTTAGATATGATTTTGTTGAGAACAGACTGGATTTGTGGGTTCCTCAAGATGTAAACAAAGTCTTCCACCATTTTTGATCTGCTGCCCTCGTCGTCCAGAATCTGCTGTTTCTGGTCAGGTGAAATGCCGCTTGGAGATAATTCCCAGAACTTCTTGACTCCCTTGCTTGGTAGAGGTTGACTCAGCATAGGTGTGGTGGGAGTAGGTGAAGCGGTGGTGGCAACACAAGCTGCATTCTGAGCCAAAGTAGTAGATATAGTATTCGTCGAAACCGTCGTGTTGCTTGAACTTGCACCACTTTGACCCTGGTCCGTTGAATGATCCATTGTGTTGAGATCTTTTTTTGAACGTGACTGGCCTCCAAGAAAAGGGGAATCAAATGTTGGAAGAATGTTCTGCCCGGCAGCCTACTATTCTATTGTGAATGATCACTGAATCATACCGTGTTCATGATATCAAAATTTGTAGTGAGAACGTCGTAGATCATCCAAAAAGATCCAAAATATACAGGGGCCCCAAAAAGTTCTGTCTATAACATAGACTTGCACAAGTCCCTGGTGCATGTCCCTATTTTCCCATCCCGCTGTCCCACCCAGAAGTGCGATACATTTCCCCCTCCACAAAGTTAACTGAATAATATGCCAACTACACGGTGTTATTAAGTAGGTCCTACTATTATTATTATATTTTTTTTTAACTGTCGACACTGCCGCCGTGTCGGTTTCAACAGTAGCAGCTATTGAGTCCTGGTCAGTTCTAATCCCATTATCATCGCGAGTGGAAAGTGGCCTTCGATGAATGCATGGCTAGTCACTGGCCACTCAAGCGAGACAAAGCTGACCGTCTCCCTCCGGCTGCCGACACCAGTCACTGGACGCCCTCCGCCTGACTCGGGCAGTGCAATTAATACTTCATTACACAGTAGCTCAATTAAGAGCTTCTGAAGAGGGGTGCGTTATGACCGCTGTCAAGTCTGTGTGATAAGAAACACAGTGCAGACCGCCCGGCGCTAATCATCTGGAGTCCGTGTTATCTGGTTATAGACACGTTCCACGCCAATTAGCCAGGTTTGAGGGCCTACCTGTATGGTAACCGAATAACGCTTCGACGTGTGTTTACTTGAAAAATTTATTTTTGCAATTAATTTTATTTTGAATAAAATACGGAAGACAGTCCAGTGAGACTTGAGCAAGTCTATCTATAACACTGCACATGGGCATACTGACGTTACCATGCTTGAGATGCTCAGGACATATGCCTTCAATACCAACTGCTGTGTTACCATTTAGTGACAAACTCAACTTATTCACATCTTTGGTAGATAAAGACACATCATCAAAAGCATCATTCATATGATCACCAAAAATGGCATCCACCTCACACTCTAAAGCATTGTGATCCTCAGATAGTTCACCAGTCTTGCCTTTAAATTAGTTAGTAAACTGATTTGCATTATGTGTGGGATCAATTTTGGTTCTCTTTGAAACATTCCAAAAAGACGATATCTTACGCTGTCTAAACAAACAGTTCAGGCATTGAAAATGCCGGCCAACATGACCTTGCTTGTATTGCCCACTACAACGACGGAAAACCTTTAATGTATTTCCACCCTCCATACACAGCACGGTTTATCATCACCAACCCATTAGTAATACCTAAGCGTAAGTATTTCTTATCCCTCAGGTAGCTTAAATGAGGACACCAGAAAGTTTGGGTTTACAACGTTTTTTGGGGGGGAAGACATCCAGCGTCAGCACACGCTTCGTGTATTGCAGTGATAGTATCACACAGTTTCTGTTCCACCATCCTCTCGGCGGCTTCTGTCTCATTTATGTTAATATCGTCAATAGAACTTATATCATTCAACTTGTCTGACAGACGTTGCCTGTATTCATTATTGCTCTCGTTGCTCTTCCACGCAGGTGGGAGAAAACTTGACGAGGAATTAAGATAAATATAAACATCTATTTAATATATAATTACTTCATATCTTAACGCTTGATTCTCTGCTTACTGCAAGGGCATAAACAGGAAAACTTTGTGTATCTTAATACATATACACAAGGGCAAAAAAGGCAACCTCAGTTTCCTGACAGCTTAACGCTGGGAAAGGACAGCCTCCAATCTGCCGATGAATCTGTCCCTGTATAACTCAGAGTTGAGAATGACGTACGCCATGGCCTCGTACATCCCTGCATTGCTAATAGTTCCTTATAAAGCCCATAAGTACCACTGTACCAGACACACTTTTCTCAGCTTTCTGGTTGCAAACATACTCCCAGAACATTTCCTTTTTGTGTGCTTGCTCAGGCCTTCCCCTGGCAAATCCTGTCCATGTTGCATTACATTTTATGTGACGCTAGCATTTTCATGATTTCCTATACGAACTAATATTTAGACCAACCTATGATAAACCAACCGTTGGCCACTTTTTGCCAGGAATGTATACTGGAAAAGTTTGTCACGCGCTGCTACTTAAAGCTACTCTCTTACCCTAAACTTTGAATCTCGAGGAAAATTGCATATAAATTCTGGTCGTGGTATAGGGGGAAGCGTACCTCATTGTAATTGATTTGATGTGCATAGCATGTGACTCACAACGTTGGGTTTTCAAGGAGGTTCTGCATCATTGATGTGTTTATTGAGACGTCTTTGATTTCGTTGGACAGTGTCACTTTCTTTATCATCCATCATCAGTCGAGTAGAAGTGTCATAAAGCGGTATATAAGTGCACGTACAGTTTACATTTGGTTTTATCTGAAAAGCCCGTATAGTCCTATCAAGGGAATTGTAGATGGAAAAATAATGATTTTGTTTACATAATCACTCGCAAAGATGCAAGTATTCTTGGCTTCACCATCCTGGCACCTTAGGTGAGTCAGCCAAAAAGTTGTGGACAGCATGCCTTGACAACAAGAAGTAGTGTCAAATAAACCCGTGGCAACCTATACATTCTATGTAAAACATGTTGGACTTAATTTTCATCTTTTTATCATAACCAGTGCACTGATAAAGCAGAGTATAGGTTAGAAGCTCAGCGATTTGCAATTCAAAATCTCTGTCCAGCTCTGAGTAATGTGCATCCCCTAAAAGCTAATTAAATATGGGAGTGAATGGGAATACACAGTTGTATTCACCGAGCAGACATTAGTAGATTAGTGCCTGTGGTGTCTTAGTGAATCCAAGAATACGTTCAGAGTCGTCTTTGCAGAGGTTCGCAATTTCATAAATAAATGTGTGTGTGCCTCTTTGTGTGTGTGTAGCAAATATCAACGTCAACACATACAGTTTACTCAAATAGTCGGTTACACTGACCAGTTATATCGTCGCCAAACTTTAACTTTTCAAATAACACTGCTGGACGTTTCCCTTTCTGCAGTAATTGTGGTGCCCCAGGTGTGATGTTTAATCTATTGTAATTTAGTTACTTAATTCCAGTAAGCAGCTATTGACCATTGGCATGGTGCGTAAATCTAAAAATCTCATTACACCTTGGCAACATTACAAATCAACTATACACGCGAAAAACTGATGATCGTAGATTAAGGTCTCTAATATGAAATCTCATTACACCATGGCACAACTCCAAATTAATGTAACACATGAAAAGATTTGATAATAAATCAAGGTCTGGTTGTTCTAAATAAAGGCACGAATTGCAATCCGTGGAGAGATACGGTATAAACGTTTGTTGTGCTTTTCGAAATAATTGTCGCGTCTGATTGGCTTTGTTTGCCAAACATGAAGTCAAACCTGGTAGTCATTGAACTTGATAAAAATCGGGTGCTTTTTAAGTGGTCTAATCCCTGCATACAGATCACACAACGCGAGTTCACGTCACTTGAGAGATATGTAAATGCACAACAAGGTCATCCTTTCGGAATCAGGGCATTAAGTTTTTGTCTCATCCGGTAGGCATACATGAGGTATTTGCATGTTAAATTGCAATATTACCAGGACACACAACATACAGATAATACGGGAAAAGGAAAAATTCTGCCGAATGACATTTAACTATATAGGAATATGTTTTAACCAAAAACGGACAGAAGAAAAGAGCAAACACCCGATTGTATTGCAACACAAATCATTTCCATGAGTGCACATTCCTCCCCGGGGTAATCTTTTGTTGTGCTTGAGACCTTTCACAAACGCCAGAAATTCTTGCCTTGTGTATCCTCCAAACTTTCGAGGCGTAGGCTACAAGAGCAACGATAGTGAATATGGGTAAAAACATTTCGTCTTTATCGCTATTATACTGTAGCTGAGACATGGTATCAGGATTGGTTTTATCAGTAAATTTGACCAAATGTGTCATATTGGCGATAAATGTAAGTAAAACATGAATCAGTTTACGCACGGATGATGTGAATAGAACGGGTTAAAACGGTAGCCTATTTGAAAATTATAAAGTATTCATGTTTAATGTACGCCTTGTTGGCCTGAAACTGAAGGACACAGTCGACAATGACAGATCTTTGCGGCCAATCGATGCGGTAGCTCTTGCATGAGATCGACCTGTATTTTATCCTGTGTCTTGCCACATTGGTATTCCTTTTTCATACCCAATAGTAAGAAACATGGGCATTAAATTATTGCACCATTCCACATAATCACATTACTACTGTTTGTGGTATATAAGAAACATTTGCCATGTGACTTAGTCCTGGGTCACATATTTCATAGGTACACAAATTAAATTAGTTTTTTTATTTTTTTGCTGACACAGCAATAAATTTCTCCGATCCACTATTGCATTATTATAGACCAATAAACCCGTGACATTACAAAACTAGAAGAAGAGGACAGAGAGATATGCCTCGTCACGTACGGTGGTTTCGGCAGTGTGCAAACCTGGACATGGAATAAATTGTCCCAAAGTGCCTATGGAATTTTGAAGTGCAGAAAAATCATGGGTCTATTACACGAGGTCCCGATCGCGATTTCTTTCGGTAGATGATATCTGTCTCCCTCGGTCAGACGTCCAATCGTCCTTTTCATGTCTGTTTGCATCTTTGCAGCAGGATACACGACTGCCGGTAACACAAAATCATCCTGGGAATAAAACGTTCACATAAGGGCGGTTTAAGGTGCGAAATTTATAGCACTCTGTCAAAACCAAATGTGTCCCTGCATGTCAGAAAATAACGTATATCTTAGCATCCAAAGTTAAAAACAACACCAATCCCTCCACGGCATTGCTACTGCCGTGTACGATATGATTTTTACGCTGCAGACAATTAGATGTTGGCTTGCCCACACTTTCCCCCACGCCCATTTTTTTTAATAAACAGTCTAAGCCAACTTCTACATGAACGCATTTATAACGTAAGATTCCTTGTGTGTCGCATAGCTGAAAAATAAACAGGATCGAGTTTAATGTTGCCCTCAATGCCACCACTGGGTCATGTAGACCACAGGAAATACCTATTCAGTGAAAGAATTTGAGCTAAATCGCCTTACATGTAATTTATCAACACGTTAAACTGTTATGATACACATGAAATTACCGCAAGCATAGGTGTCTGTCAAAGCTGAATTTGTTAGCTGGTGTCATCTGTGATGTGAAGCCACTACGTCATCCATACTAACATTATCAGAACATCTGATTAGGCAAGGTGATTCTTCTCCCATCCGTGTTAACATATAAAGAATCTGCTGCAACTCCATCATAACTGTGAACTGAACAATATCCGTCATGTTTAACGGTACATGGATAACATTATCAATATTTTACTCGTTTTCCTGATCAAATCCCTCTATGAGGTTCCTTATCAGTATCAAAATATGGTATTGCGTTACATGCAGCATCTTTGGTGGTTCCTTAATTCATGTAAACGTGTACGTGTGCGTGTGTGTACATATTGAGATAACATTAAGTATGTGTGACGAGACATGAAAACGAGTTCGTGCAACGGTACATTCAAGTCAATATTTATACAGTTCTGATATTACATTGTATATTCTAGTCAATAGAGTGGTATATCTTCTTCATATTTATACAGGTGTGGTATTCCATTATATATTTTGGTATGGCGGCAGACGCTGTATGACCTGTAAAGAAGAAATAATAGAGGAAAGATATTAGGTGTTGGCAAGACAAAACACGATCAGCTTGTAAATAAGTTACAAGAAGTATACCAAGTATATTGGGTATATGATCCTTGCATTTTATTCTATATTGTAGTCAATGAACACCGCAGTAAGTAAATAATAAATTGAAGCTCCTATATATGTTCAAAACAAAATCAGCAACTTTTACTGGAAGAGTGTTTACCCTCTGCCTGCTTGTCATGGTAAAAACTTTTGGCCGTGTTAATTTCCATAATGACTCCACGTTTAAAACCATCATGAAGAAAAATCATTCTGTTGCCGGTATGCCTGGTTTCAAATCATTCGTTCAGACTGGGTCCAGTGCAACAAGTTTTCTCTTGCGGCCACATCCGATTGAGACAGACTGTTTACCCAACTCTTCAACCTGCAAATCTATTTTGGCTGAAATGAATAGTAAAGATTTTATATAAACACGTTTTACGCAATTTCACGCAAGATTTTTAATTCCCTCATACATTGTAGGTGAAGTGTATGAAGTGCAACCATATCCCCAAAAAAGGGGCAGGTGCTAACATTCTTTTCAACACAGAGTGTGTACATCAACTTAAACTATATTTTAAATGAACTAACCCAGATCAGAAAAAAGAATTTTCACAGACGGTTGGCATGTGAAACCGTACTTTGTGCACCAGTTTTTTAGTCCTCAAACATTTTTTAAGTTGGAAATGGATGAATGTGACAAGTTATTTGCTCTAGGATCTGGTGAAAATCGACACAATAGAATTCCGTTTCCTTTTAGAGAATGCCATCCACTTTTGGAATCCAATACGTATTGACAGTCTTCTTCGCCATCACGGCGGGGACTCAGGGGAGCAGAGTTATTAATTTGATTACAAAAAATCTGAACTTTGACAGCATGTGACGAAATGTTAATTGGACTTTACTTAGGTACTCTGTGGATCTGAAAGCATATTTCAACAAACTGACAGTCTGAGATACCTTGTTTTTATGTTTTTAAAATGATAATAGTTGCATTACATATCATATATAGTGAGTTCATACAAGTGCTTTATTTTTCTTATTCTGTGGCTTAACTGGACACAAATATCACTTCAGGTTGGCACAAAATACGCATCTGATATAGGGAAAATGTGTGACAATGGAATGGACCTAAATTCGATGAATGCTATGCCCCTGTTTTTGTAACTTCATCAAGAGTTACATTGTTCGATTATTTACACTGCGATCTGACGTAATTTCTTTTTTATATTATTAGATTATATATCAGTCATGCTTTGATTAAGTTAGCAGGGACATCTCGTCTGCACTTTGCTTTTCTGGTTAATATTAATCATACCTGAACGATGGAGATGCTTACATGAAATCCAACATGGCGCAACACGCAATCTAAATCATCTCATATGCTAGAATAACTCACGCTATGTTTGCTTTGCACTGATGTTGTGGTAGTGGGTGCCAAGCGAGTGAAGCCAGCTTTAAATTGAATTAATCAGTACCATTCAAGAACAAACACACATGAAATAATATTCGCAGAATGTGTCAGCAATGCTTTGGTACACATCATCAGTGTTACATGTAATTTCACTGAGTTGTATGCTTATTTGCACGTATTTGCAAATTCAATCTGTCGAAGACAGTTGATTGTTTGGTTGAAATCGACTGAAACTTTCTGATCATCTGTCACGGAAACATAATCCACATAAAAATACATGGTAAACCTATAAGTAACACTTCATTACACATTATCGGCACAAGACGTTCATCGACATAAATGTCGTATTTAATTCCACTTCTTTAAAATATCTTATTGATTATACCGCTGCGTCGGATATGCGGGGTTTTTTAGGGGAGGGGGCCTTTTTGGTGGCTTAGGCAGTTTTCTTTTGTTAAATTGGTGTTTTTTTCCGGACGAATGTAGCTTTTTGATCCATTTTCGTTACCATGATATAGTTCAATACCCCACCCCCCCAAAAAAAAATCGGTCAAATGTTATCCCTGATATGCAAAATCTTTTCAAGTCAAAAAGCACCTCGTGTCATTTTCAGAGTCATGCCTTTTCCTACCCAAACGGGGTACTGTTTTACAATGTAACGTTCGTACAACTCAGAAACTAGATCTCAAGAAGATGTATTCATTTCGAAGTATGTGCACACAGCAAGAAACAGAAATACACAGATGATATAGCTCAATAATACTTTTAATACAATCAACAATCAACAAAGAGAGTTTATACGAACAAGTCGGGCTTATCATTGACAGTATTATGCAAAGAATTTAATGCACTCAGCACTGGAGTCACCTAAACATGTTTTATATCAACACTATATTGATGTGTGGCTTGCATTTACAATTTCTTGTGGTTGTGCCACATCGTTAATTTGTATCTATCGATGTCTTTGTTTTCGGTGCAAATTGTAAATTTATCTCATCAAGAATGACACAGGCATACAGGGCAGATATTTGTAAATACCTACACATTAGGTCTAACTTATTTATTTGCCTCACGATCCCACATGATCATTTTTACGGTAGAGTGGGAGTCATTTATGTAGAAGAGATGACGTCATTTACACAAGCCACTAAGGCTCAAAAACAGCTAACATAGATCCCAAGCTCCATCTGCAAAGCTTACAATTGAATACATACATAGTAAACATTCAATCGTACTTCGGTGTGGGAATCTCAGTTCTTGTCAAAATGAAGCGGCTACTGATATCGTCTTTCTACAGTCACGTCCTAACCTTCTAGAGGTAACATTACTGGACTGAGTCAACAGCTTTCCTCGTGCCCCCTGAGCGCCCTGGGTGCGACGAAAGCTGCTGACTGCTGAAATGTTATCCTGCTAAGTCTTCCTTGAACTAATCATTGACAGTATTATGCAAAAGGTTAATATCAAACAAAATGGACGAAGCATACAGCATTTGAAATAATCGGTCACTGTCAACCTTTTTGAAGCAGAAAGCGTTAGTTAATTTGCTACAAGTCTGCCCCTCTACAGTAATGGTCAACACTATCCCTATAGTGGGGTTTCATGTTCCGTGAGGCAAACATATTTCTTTTCACTGGGTGCTTTATACTTTTATAAATTGACCAAAATGTTTAACATTAATGACGCAACTATTGTACCAAGAAGCATAATGTTTAATCTGTAAAGCGAACGCTTGTTACTTAAAGCTGTATTCTCATTGCACATGTGCCTCAAATCCATCAAACAAGTGAACAGCCATAAAGCAAACTCTGTAATTATCTTACTAAAGGATTAGCTGAAAGGCAATCCATCGAAAGCCACGATATAAATATGTAAAACGATTTTGGAAATGATTGTTGAATCTGATTCATTTAATTTCCTAAGATATAGGGCTAAAGTGAGTTGTTTCCCTGCAAACACGTAGTTCATGTATTTCGGTAAACATGTAATATGCATATGGGGCTGCACATTGTGTTGAATGTCGAGCTTCATTCCCTGTAACCTTCTACGCTTTGCTCTGAATGACGGCAAGGCGCCTCCTGGTAATCATACAGGTGGGGTACGATAAAAGAGATTTGCCAACTGTTCATCCAAAGTAATTTAATCCTTGAACATGGATCAAACAGCACATGATGCCACGTTACTTGTCAATGAAAGCAAAACTACTATCTTAGATGGTCTTTGTCACAGAGAGGCGAAGCTCAGGTGCATCGTGTGGCCTTACACACGATACTGTATGGCATGTCATGTCAAAAAAACGTTCTAGGTCGACATGGAGCTGCACGCTTGCACAACAAAAGGTACTTTTTACATCAACTGCCTTGTAGAGTTTTTTTTGGTCGGAGTTGAAGGTCCTCTCGATAAACCCAGAGGGATATTTAGGCTGAGTTGGTCATGGAATATCTACTGAATCAATAAATTGAAATTTAATCTTATCACGTGTTACATGATTAGTCCAGAACCTAGTTGAAATTGTGACCACGCGCTTTCTGTAGTATGGAGATTTAATTGTCCTTTAGAGAGTCTTACCAGGTTCACTCTTATGCGGTACACTCATCAAAGCCACAGTATTATCTATACTGTATTCAGCAAGCACAATGTGATGTGGTATGGTTGATCAAGGGTAGATGAAACTTTGTACAGTGTTCAATCAGGTGGTAACTTATTGTACCTCCTGTTGCGCCGTGGGTCTTTCACTTGTAAGCAGTCGAGGGTCACTGAGTTGTCTAATGTTATGCACTATCTGAGCCTATTCAAATACAAAACACGCGCAGGTAGGGAACACATGAGGATAACTTTCACAACGCTACAATAATTTTATCTGCAGAGGTCTGATAGCAGAAGATGTGGATATTTGTCATTTCTACAAGTTTCAAAAAAGGTTGATGTTATATTCGTTTTATCCGTATTTTGTTTCAATTATATCTTGCACGTTTTAGACAATCATAGGCCCATTTCATCGGGGATTGCCAAAAAAGGTTGTACTGTAATACACATTTCTGTAGGGTGTTGCATAGTGACCTGCACGCAAGTTTATTAGCTCTGGCATTTTGATGGAGATAAACTCCCTACTATTAAGAGTCAACATCCTAATTTCAATCTGGCAGTTGACAACTTTTGAGATTTGCATACAGCCTGTCGAGTGGTACAGGATTGTAGTCTAGCTTCACTCATGATTTTTCGTGAAAAATATGATTTTCCGTTGTTTCATATGTATGACTGTTTAGAATTATGCATCAAATGTCCAAGTTTGCAACATGGGCATTGTATGAGTCCCTTTACAATTAAGGTTCTATTTTTAAAAAGGTGAAAATACTGGCCGCTGCACAAAGGCTGTGGTCTATTTTGGAGTCGAAAAAAGCGCAAACAGAATCTGCGCACATACTCCATGCTTTTGAATGTGGTAGAAAATGTGATTCTATTAGAAGCCTCACTTGCAATGAGAGAGGTTAATCTTTGCAAGAGTTTACTGAGTGACATAATTATTTCGAAAAATTTTGAAGGCTGAAAATGATATATGATTGCTGACTATAACTGTATCGTGTCCTGCCAGAAAGCAATACTTTAGAATCTGTTATACAGTTAATACGGCCATGGTAATTTTTTTCCACTAAAAGTGGATGCTACTTGAGCCATGCATATGGTCAACATATGCCAATTAAAATCTATCAGCAACATCTGACTTCATAAACACAGCAGGTGGAAGATGCACTCCCAACCAGTATACAGGATGTTTTCATTAATGACCAGCATCACGAATGTCGCTGGGAAGCCACCCCTTTACAATATACCAGGGGAATGATGGGTCATTTTTTCCGAAGTGCAATGTTAACATGTATTGCTTAATGCCACTAAACCTTCTAAATGCAAATATGAAGAAGACATATCTTATGGGATGCAAATTTCTAACACACCAGTGCATACCTGAATGCTTGGTTGCATTTCACACACACACACACACACACACACACACACACACACACACACACACGCCTGTGTAAGGTTCTGTAAGTTTAACTTTCAGCCTTGCAGACTTTCGGTACAGTCCAATTAATGTACAGTGGGGTACCGTTAGTATATTTGTGCTAAGTACCTGTCATTATTTGAACTATCATGCTTTAATAAGTTTAAATGCAAATTTGTGACAACGGATGGTGTTTATGGAAGAATCATTCATGCACTACAAGTGCATAAATGAAAAGATTACCCATTTCATTTCACCTGTTGAGAAGAGTAGCTGATCCAAGTAACTTCCTGTGCTCATGTATCCTGAGCTAAAACTCGTGGAAGGGATTCTTTAAAAGTTGTCTCTGTCTTTACTTTACTTTTGCTCAATTAATGTATGCGTCTCCATGACGAATTTCTACGGGGAAACATCTGCTGGTTCGTGCTTTTTTGAAGAATGAATTTACCTCACCTGTTTGAAACAGTATATTCAGATTAGTATATCAATACAACATGCCAATGGCTTTGTTTGGCAACAAATGATTAGCGTTAAATACGAATCATAACCATTTTATAATCAAGGCGACATTTCAAACAGATGACAACGAGCACCGTTGACTTAGTATTGACCTGTGCATTAGTAATTAAGTTAAACATTGTAATTGTTTGAACGTTTGTGTTTTGTTTCATAAGTTTTTAATTGCTTTGGGATTCTTTCTGGACACACTATGGCGGAAAACATACACATGTACAATGTAGCACGTAGTCTGCAGCTGGGTACTTGCCACATTCATTTGAGGGTAACGAGGACACACAGAATCCATTCAACCAAGTTTGAAATATCGATCCCAGATCAGAATAAATAGAATTTGTATCATCAAAAGTATAATTTGATTGCTATTTTAACTCCAATCACACATCACATGAAGTTAAGATCAAATACCACATCTAACACAGGTCATACATGTACCATTGGGTCCCCTCTAAACAGAGCAAACATGCAGTCTAGGAAACTTTCAATGCTTTAGTGCTTCTGATTCTCAAAACGCCATGTATGCAAATATTCTGTGCATATATTCAAACATAAACCGTTTTTTGGATTCAAACAAATAGACGTAAAATATATCTAATGCTTTCAACACGACGAAAAAGGTCTTCAAACCTGCTTTAGTGTATATTTTTATTTTAGATGTCACCCAAAATCTGTCGGGTTATAGGTAATAATCAGGGCGTAGTGTGGCTGTAGCTTTGGGACAGAAGATGGCCCAGGTGTTACTTGGCTTTGGCTTCATGACAGAATACTATTTATACCAATTTCATAACCAAAGCCACCCTATATTGATATCATCGCTGTACAAATTATTTGACATTTTTGATCAACTGCATCAATTTAGTTTAGCAGAAACAGGGTTTTTTATGACTGATTTGGTTAACCTTTCATTAACCACCAAGCGCTACATCCCTGGATCTATCCACTGCCAAAGAAGCAGACCTTACATGTGTTATATGAAGAAGTCAAGTAAACTCTTGCGCTGTCCCGCACTCGTACAAAGATGAAGTGCCGAAGTCAAGCACAAAGTAAGACACTTTTATGCTGGGAAATGTAAAAAATGGATAAAATACAAGCAGTACACGATACCTTCTTTATGCCATTGGAATCATGTGAACGGTAATAGTATTAACATAATAGTACCTGCCATTTAAGACCGCCTCTTCCTCTGTCAGAAAAAGGATATAGAGCCTACTGTGTTTAAATATGTGATTGTGACAGATGGGCTTTCTTGGCAGTTATTGCCGAATTATTATTAATGGACTGGTACATACATTCGGTAGTCATTTTTAAATAGGCATTTTTAACAGAATAATATCTATCACCAAAGACTGTCTAATTTGTAGCAGGCAAATAGCTCAGAAATAAATTACCATATTCACAAATTACAACCCAACAATGAGCGCAAATCTTCCCACAGCAAAAAGCAGAGATCCAAGAGTTACCAAAACATCAACATTCGTCTTCCAAAACCAAAGCGAACAAGTACGTTTTACTCCTTATTTCATACAACCAGTCATCTATAAAGAGTAACAATTCGTTTTATATGGGTCCTCGCAACCTTTGAAATAAATTCTTCATTAACTACAGACTAGTTTTTTCCCTAACAAATATGCGTAACCCCCTTCAACCAAAATTTATCAATCAAAGTTCAAAAGAGTCATGGGGAGCTTCTTTTTTTGGTTTTTTGTTTCTTGGTTTTTTTTTTTTTTTTTTTTTATTTTTTTTTATTTTTTTATTTTTTTTTCTTTGGTTTTTAATTTTTTGTTTGTTCTCCTCACTTGGCGGTCGGGTGAGTTGATAGCTGAAGACGAAAGTAAGTTTACATCGTCTTTAGACATTTGTGACTCTGGAACATTACAGACAACACTCTACATCGACTAAAACTACGAGTCGGAGAAAACGATCCATAGAACAACATAAGCAATGAAGTAGTCATCAAATAGTTAAAAAAGCATGACCATATTCACAAATCTCAACACAAGGTAAGGTGTAATGTAAGACTACCCATTTTTCTAGCAGTTGAAAGCACAATACATATTGTGACTATCTTCATTTTAATGATTTTACAATAAATAGGGGCTCCTAAATGGCAACACCCTTAGCGTGCAGTTATTGCTGAATTTGGTATATTAGGCAGAATAACAAAGGACCTTTATATCTCTTGGATATTTCCATGTGCAGCCAGATGATGGCGGGGAGGTATGGCTGTGGTATAATGCCTTGTGGTAAGATCTTAACAAGCACATTATCCAGCAGACGCAAAAAATATCTGACCATATCATGTACAAAAAGATATAAGGGGCCATACAATGGATTCAGGTCAATTGATGACAGAAAGCAGGTTACATTTTTGTCCGTCTTGAATTATACGGAAAATCGTCAGGACAATTTTTAGTGTGTCAGCAAATATTTCTAGCAATAGAATATAACATTTGTCAAAAAACAAAATGATAAAAAGACTTGAGACACGCACGGAATTACGTAATTGCAACAGGTTTTGTCTTCGCAAATATAAAGGAACAACATGTTAATTGCAATGGGTCTGTGTTGTTTGTGTTAACAACTTGCAGTAGTTTATACAGGTTGTTAGCTGCAGATATGTTGCCTTCGACGGGGCAGTACGGTATGGGCGCAGTGGGGAGGTGTGGGGGGGGGGGGGCAAGTGACTGGAGGGCTCCCGACTGTTGGCCTCATCCGAGGCTATACAGGTTGTATGGTTTTGCAATTGTACCTTTGGATTTCAGTATGAGCTAGTACTGATTATTCCTGTGCAAATTGTATATTGTATTAGTTTTTAATTGTAGATATGACCAAACATATATTTATCTTAACATATGAAATAAAATGTGTATGTTGATGCTAAACTCCTGAGAACGAACTTGTGCTCTGTGAATTTTGTATTCCCCATGTACATGGTACCTTGGACTACTTGCAAATGGCATACTATGAATGGACATATTAGGTCATACTACAAAAGTCATTGAGTGGAAGAAAAAATTAAACTAATATTGATATAAAATTAAATGTGGTGAGAATACATCATTTTAGAAACATCTGACATAAAAATACTACACGTGATCCAAAGTACGATGGGTACCAATATCTTCATTATTAGATGCAGGGAAAGATGATTCCTGCCTTTTTTGTGTGTTTGATTGCAAATGAACTTTACTATACTTGACTTGGCTTGCAATTGCACAGTTTTAACAGTACATGATACTTCATCTTCAGACTAAGAATGGTTTAAAAGTCAAACCCATAACCTGACAACATTCAATATTTGTCTCGGAATTTGAATTTGCAGTTAACAAATTCTGTTTATACAGATATCCTAGCTCGGTGATCTACAGCACTGGATAATACTTTCTGCTATGATGCAATATTCATCTGCGTGGTAGGTTGCTAGTACTTAAGCAGCTCATTTCGTTAAGTATAAAGTTAGTTTTAACTGTAAACTTCAAGTTGTCATTTCTGTTTCTTATGTATGTCTGATTTCCATGACATGATTACAATTTGTCGAAAAGATTCAGTCATTTATGATGGGAGCACCCTATCATCATTTTTGGATACAAATAAGGGCTCTCACCCCCCCCCCCCCCACACACACACACAAACACAGATACACATTCAAAAAAGACGAGGGGGGGACTGGAAAGGCTCTCCCTCAATAGTATATTATAAGAAAGTTGGTGTGTTGTGACAGGTTAGTTACAAAATCCCGGGGTTTTTGTGACCTCACAACAGATTTCATACAATAACAAAACCTGGGAGTTTTGGTACAAAACTCTGGCTTTTGTACTATAATCCCTGGGATTAATTGAACAATACAACCTCCATACACACTAGGCAGACAAAGGGTTAAGTTTAGAGGTACAACCGAGGCTCGAACTTCCATCAGTTATACCATAGATACAGCACGGGTGGACATCTTTCGAATTAATAAAATGATTGCAGTTTCTGCATCTCTCAGTAACACGAGACATCCGGCTTTTGTACATCATAGGTACCAAAAAGATGGAACTCTGCATTCTTTTGCCCCCAAATTGTAAAGAAGTGCCAGTTCAAACATAAGCACATGGCTAATGCGTTATGCATCTTGATGATACATCAATGGACCCTTAAATGTTACACTTTATCCATACTGGATAAAGATATCAGTAATTTCAGGGAAATACATGATTTTCCTTTTGGTATGGAAAACTAAAATGTGTCCAGTTGTAGGCCTTTTTCTTCTTTTCATGCTATCTCAGCTGACTGACAAGTCAGGACAACAAAAAGGGGCAGGCCTACCTTGTCGCTTTTCATCTTTGGCTCAAGTGTTGAAATTTGGGTTCTAGATGGTTAGGCCTTGTGTTTTGGAGAAACTACAGTTTATAGTTAATGAAAAATATTTCAAAGGTTGAAAAAACCACTTTCAAACCACTAGTTAACCCTTTACTGTTTCAAGTCAGGATTGGAATTTGTTTCTTCATATTCTTATTGGAAGATGAAAGTTGATGTTTTGGTACCTCTTGAATTTCTTTGTTGTCATTGCCAGGTTGAAATTTATGAATATATGTAATGCTTTTTTTCTATGTGGATTATTTGATAAATATTCATTGACCATGTTGCGAGGTGGGCTGTGCTCTCCGACACATAGTTATAATAGAGGTAAAGTATGTTTATAATGTTCCAGATTCATAAGTATCACAAAAACGATATACGCCTACTTTCTTCCTTTACTGTAAACTCAGTGGACTGACAAGTCGGGAAAACCAAAAAGTGACAGGCTTAACTAGTATCTTTTTATATTTGGCAAAAGTGATAAAAGTTAGGATTTAAATGGTTAGGCCATATGTTTTGGAAAAAAAGTCTCTATTTAATGAAAGATAGCCTAAAGCTTGAAAAGAACGGTGTAAAACCACTGGTTGATCTTTATGAATGGCTGCCTGTCTAAAGTAAAAAAGTACAGAAAAACATGATCCATATTCATTAATTCCAAACCCAACAATGACAGCAAAGAGATTCCAAACTTGCCAAAGCATCAACATTTCTCTTCCAATACCAATGTGAAGAAACAAATTTCACTCCTGACTTGAGACAGACAGTCACCCAGAAAAAGCAACTGGTGGTTTTAAACCGGTCCTCTCAACCTTAGAAATATTCATCATTAACTGTAGACACGAGTTCTTTTCCAAAATGTATGGGCCTAACCACCCAAAACACAAATTTCATTACTTCCGCCAAAAATAAAAAGAGACCTGTTAGGCCTATCACCTTTCGGTTCTCCCGACTTGCCAGTCAGCTAAGTTTACAGCAAAAGAGTAAAGTAGGCCTACATCGTTTTTGTGATATTTATGAATCTGGAACATTATAAACACACTCTACCTCCACTATAACTATGAGTCGGAGAACAAAGCCCACAGCACACCATAGCCAATGAAGTAATTTTCAAAAAGTACAGAAAAACATGATCCATATTCATTAATTCCAAACCCAACAATGACAGCAAAGAGATTCCAAACTTGCCAAAGCTTCAACATTTCTCTTCTAATACCAATGTGAAGAAACAAATTTCACTCCTGACTTGAGACAGGCAGTCACCCAGAAAAAGCAACTGGTGGTTTTAAACCGGTCCTCTCAACCTTAGAAATATTCATCATTAACTGCAGACACTAGTTCTTTTCCAAAATGTATAGGCCTAACCACCCAAAACACAAATTTCATTACTTCCGCCACAAATAAAAAGAGACCTGTTAGGCCTATCACCTTTCAGTTCCCCCGACTTGCCAGTCAGCTAAGTTTACAGCAAAAGAGTAAAGTAGGCCTACATCATTTTTGTGATATTTATGAATCTGGAACATTATAAACACACTCTACCTCCACTATAACTATGAGTCGGAGAACAAAGCCCACAGCACAACATAGCCAATGAAGTAATTTTCAAAAGGTACAGAAAAACATGATCCATATTCATTAATTCCAAACCCAACAATGACAGCAAAGAGATTCCAAACTTGCCAAAGCTTCAACATTTCTCTTCCAATACCAATGTGAAGAAACAAATTTCACTCCTGACTTGAGACAGGCAGTCACCCAGAAAAAGCAACTGGTGGTTTTAAACTGGTCCTCTCAACCTTAGAAATATTCATCATTAACTGCAGACACTAGTTCTTTTCCAAAATGTATAGGCCTAACCACCCAAAACACAAATTTCATTACTTCCGCCAAAAATAAAAAGAGACCTGTTAGGCCTATCACCTTTCAGTTCCCCCGACTTGCCAGTCAGCTAAGTTTACAGCAAAAGAGTAAAGTAGGCCTACATCATTTTTGTGATATTTATGAATCTGGAACATTATAAACACACTCTACCTCCACTATAACTATGAGTCGGAGAACAAAGCCCACAGCACAACATAGCCAATGAAGTAATTTTCAAAAGGTACAGAAAAACATGATCCATATTCATTAATTCCAAACCCAGCAATGACAGCAAAGAGATTCCAAACTTGCCAAAGCATCAACATTTCTCTTCCAATACCAATGTGAAGAAACAAATTTCATTCCTGACTTGAGACAGGCAGTCACCCAGAAAAAGCAACTGGTGGTTTTAAACCGGTCCTCTCAACCTTAGAAATAAATAAAGAGTGAAATGTGTTTTTCACATTGGTATTGGATGATCTCTGTTGATTTTTTATATAACTATCGAATCTCTTTGCTGTCATTGTTTGGTCAACTTGAAATTTATGAACAATTTGATGCCATACTTGCTTGACATACCTTGTGTGCAACACAACTTTAAAAAACAGAATTGCAAAGAGCTCATAATCATAGTAAAGGTGCATTAATAGAGAAAAGTGTTTCAGCACACGTGGTTAAATGCATATAGACTGATGGCTGCACACACCACTTTCAGTGTGTTGCATGGCATTTAATAATTAATGAATTTGCCAATAGGTCTGTGCATTTTTCATTGGCATGCTTAGGTAAAATATATTTTGCTTTAGAACTGTCACGATGTTGCCACATGTAGTAATTACTCTCTTAGATCTCACCAATGTGTTTCTACCTATTATTACCTGAAATGCAAGGCATGTGTTGTGACCGTGGTCTGCAGGACACACTGTAATGTCATATTCGCATTGCTCAGTTAAAGCCACATCTAGGTCCCTGTAGGGTATACCTCAAAAATGAGTATGGCATTGATAGGAGCACAGTTTGTGCAGCATTTTTTCTGTTTTGAAATTATAATTTGGGGATGGTTATGTAGAGAACACAGGTCTTGCTTTGAATGAAGTGAGTCAACTTTCCACCTAGACAAAGGAATTGTTTGCTTTTGCATTTCATATGCTACTGTAAAGAAATAGAATTTCTGTGACAGCTCGCAGTTATTTGAATAGTGACTGGTTTAAACATATTTTGTTTCGGAAATTGGATAGGGAAGCAGGCATGACCTATATGAATCCATCCCAACTGAGTTTTTGAAATTAGTTTTTGCAGAAGAAGGCAATTCTTGTACGCTTATTTACTGAAACTGATATTTTTTCATCGATGAAAATGACCTATTTGTCGTAATTGTAAGAATAAGCTCTATTTCTTGGCAGGCGTACCGTGTTTTTCTGTCTCCATGGTGTAAGCTGGCAACTTTCTTCAATGTATTTAATGTAGATTGTAATGCTGCATAAACATGTATTTGGGATCATTCTATCAAATATATTATCCATATTACATACTCCAGTTTGACGACAAGTAAAAACATGTAGCATTAGAGACTATGTTTCCACACACACACACACACACACACACATATATATATATATATATATATATATATATATATATATATATATCCCTTTACGTAGATGTTCACCAAAGGTACATGATATCTTATCTCGTGTAGTTAAACAATATGCCACACACTTATTTTTTCAAAAAATTAATTAACTTTGAATCTTGAAATTTCATAATAAATTCAAACTCCTTCGCTTACTGTCAGAAAAGTAACAAATATTTCGTTGATTTTGCCGAATTATATTTGTGTGTATCAGTGGCAAATCTTTTGCTTTTATTATTGTAGTCTGTTTGATTTCCTCTTACATGTGTATTTCGGCTACAACATAGACTGACACTCAGAGAGTCCAAAAGCGTAACGAGGTAAAGGCACCAACTACAAATGTATTTCAAGGCCTGAAGTATCAAGACTACAAGCTCATCCGAGCAAACAGTATTACTGTACAGTTTTGCAAGTGATCTAAATCCATGCCTGTATCGCATATTCCACTGGACATTTATGTTATATATCATAAAATACGGACCACACTTACTTTGAAAGGCAAAACTAGTCTTTGTATAAGAAAGAAGTATTGATTATAAAAGAACCACAAAGGAGACCCTCTGACGTGCTTACTTCAAGATTGTAATGAGTTTGTAGGTATCAGACAAAGACGTCCACACGGCACATCCAAAACAAAACAACAACAAAAAATGTAAAATGAATTGTATACAAAGGTATACCGTGGAAGCAAAAAAAAAAAAAGAAGAAGAAAATGCTACAGGACTAAACTTGTATGTAATGCAATCACATAGCATGCTACAAATACATAGATTACAAAACAAAATATCGAGAAAGAACCGATGGCCAAGTGAGCAACAAAACCCGTAGTTTTGCTTATCGTGTGTGAAAACGTGGAATATTCATATATAATATACGACACCATCATTGAAGGAGTAATGTAGTTGTAGTAATTAAAAAATGGAAATGTATGTAGCAAGTGTTTGCTGAGTTGATGTATTAAGATTGGGTTCATGCGAAATTCAGGAAATTGTTATACTGTTCAAATTTGATTTACCACTTGAGACTCAAAAGCGGTCAAGCTGGAAAGAAATCTTACATCCTTGTATTGATTATTGCAGGCCCGAGTACCCATAAAGGCAAAAGATTATTGTTTTGCATATAATTAAAGTACCTCATGGAAGTGAAAGTTTCTGTTGGGTAGTACCTTCAGTGCTATAAACAATTGTTCTTGTACGGATAACCACTTAATTGGTCTTGTCCCTAAATCTTTTCCTCTATCGATATTTTATCAGTATGGAAGCAGTTGTATCAGTTGCTTCTGTTAGTATAAAATGTTTTTCTCTGAAGACTGGATGTTGGTAATAAAGTATTGAATGATGCTTCGTTTAAGTATGAAGTAAGTTGGGTGGGCTTACACATATATAATGCATACTGACAAGATTGAAGTTGGCCTGTAGCTTGAAGGACTCATAGGACTATTTGTTTTGGGACATTGGTATTAAAAGCTAATTGAAGTATAAAACTTTTGAAGATAGGGATATACGAGCTCTCGCCCTTGTACCAGGAACAATGAAATTTTATTATATTTTATCTTATTTTTCCTGCCAATCTCGTATATGTTGCCCTGGAGGTAAAAACCTGGTGAAAGACTGGGTATGGTTTTTATGTTTGACCTTCTGTGTGAAATTCTAGTGCTACGGATGTGCTAATGTTGCTAAAAAAAAACTTGTCAAAATTATTCTCGACATCTTAATTATAAGAATGTGTTCTTTCTTCTTTAAGCATATCTGTTGGTTGCTTTGTGAAAGAAGGTATTGTTTTTTTTCTACTTATTGTCCCAATTTCCCAGACTTTTATACGTTTTTGTGTACAATTTTGGAGTAGCCCTGTTGCTTTAGTTTCCCACATTGTGTACTTTCAATATTTAGCAATCTGATGGATTCATCAAATTAAGTAGTGTCTTTTTTCTTTGCCTGCTGCTTTGATGTCTCTCATGTTGTCATAAGGTTTTCGAATACACTGTTCAACCATGGGTTATCCATACTACCGGAAATCATGAAAAAATCTTGGGTCTAGGGTAGTCAAAGAGTTTCTTCAGACCAGATAACTTTCATTATTACATCTCACGAGAAATGGATCTGATGTCATTCACAATCCTCACAAAACGCGCAGTGCATTTTCAAGCCACACTTTTGCCTCTCCCAAGTTTATCTGGTAACGTAGTACTTTTTACTTATGATGGTAAACTAATTCCACATTTTTCTGCAAACAACACCCCAGATATGTTAACTTTTCATCATAAACGTTAGCTGGATATTGTTATTATTTGTTGACGTTAAAAATATATTAATACAAATTTTGGCGTCAGAATGCATTACTCCATGTGGAATTAGAGTTGAAAGAATACTCATTTTAGAGAGTGATAAACAAGTAAGACTTGCGTGCACATGTTACCATTTTTCATCAGCTTTGATCTGTATTACAGACATTTGTGGCGAGAGGTATTATCCGTTCCCATGATCCATGCCCTTTACTCACCTCTGCGTGGCTGGAGCACAAGCGACGGTAAACTCGGAAAATAACCTTTTTTGAATGCATACAGCATGTCATATGGATCAGCCCCTGTTTTACCAATGAGCCAAGGAATATCGTATACATGTAGTTGTTACCAGATGCTTCTTTGTCATGTTTGCAATTTGCTCTCAATATGGTATGTGGCTGTCTGTTCAGTAGCACATATTTTTGCACACGGTAAGGTATATTGTGGTCAGGTGTCGCCGTCTGCATGACACCTGTCTGGGCCATGTTATTGGTGCATGTTACTACAACTAAAACTATGCACACAGAAGAATGTTCGGTGACACATGTAACTCAGTAAACAGCTGAAACACCTGTAAGAGCTGATTGTCACCAGTGGTCTCTAAATGTTTCTTATGGCGGAGAATTGTTTGTCAACATGTTGGCGTTCAGATCATTAAACAATTGTGTCTCCTCCTTTCAATCAATATAATCCATGAATAGGTCGATAGTTTTCGTCCGAATTATCTCATGCATAATACAGGCTGCCTATTATGGCTGTGAACAAATGAGACACAATCATATCCATGTTAACTCCATGTTTGTATTTCCAAGAACTGACGGGGGATTGTAAGCAATATATTTGTGTATTTGTACATATGGCAAAACTTCCGTCAGAAATTATGCCACTATAATTTTTAAGCTGTGGTGCCTGACTGCAATAGACCTATCAATGATAATTTTACAGGCATCAACAGAATCATTTTCTATTTACAGCGACAGTTGATCTTGGTGATGCTTCGCCCTTTTACCTTCCAATAATTCCATTCAGAGTTCATTTTCAAGTTTAGTTGCACGTCTGTGTTTATTTGTTCATCGGTAATGGAGATATAAATCTCTTTTTCTTGTTACAATTGGAGAAGAACGAATGATCAAACGTGAACAAGCAGCTCTGCTGGAAAGTCCATGATGATTTTTGGTAATGTAATTCCGACTTTTGGTCTCTTTGTAATCCCTGTTTGTAAGCCAAATGGACTCGTTAATACCCAGAGTAGTGCCGATTCTCAAATAGTAAGCTCTGGCATTTTCATAAAAATAAAAAGGGACTGTAGCTTTAAACCTAGTATCTGATATTTGGCTTAATAATGTTGAACTTCAATCGCCTTTTGGGAATATGGTATCTTTGAAACAAATATCGATCGTTCTAAACTGACTTTTGGATACCGATTTGCAGTTGAATGAATAAATACAATCATTGCTGGGCTATTGCAGAAAAGGCGCATTTTGGAAATATTGGAAATGCGATCAAGTACGAGGGAGCGTTTACGGAGCAAGTGGAAAAAATCATCGGTGCTGGAACTATGTACATGTAGGATAAATACTACAATCAAATACCCTAAATCGTGGGGTTTGCTGAAGTATTGTCGCAAAATTAAAGTTGTGCAGTATAAATAAGACGTAAACAACTAAAGTAGAACCCCTCAATTATTATCATCCAGGGAAACAAATTTGAAAAAGGAACTTAATTTAGAATTAAAAAATTCTACTGAAATCAAAATTTGCTATTGGTTCTAATATGAAAAACATGAATGGGAATTTATTTCGTCATTTTAATGCTCAATTTAAACAAACATTTACAATAAAAAGCAGAGCTTAGCCTTTTCAACAGGCCCCAGTGCCACTTATTTTCCGATAAGTTCCAGCTGAATTTGCTTACGAGCAGTGAATCTGGTGACTTTGGTCTTTTGCGTGGGAAAGCAACATTAGATTGGATCAATTGCTTCACTTCCGGACAAATACCCATAAAATAAAATTTGCCTTTTGGAACATCGTGAAAAGGAACTTTCTCATGTTTGCAAAGAAGTCTGTTCAGTTTTGTCTAGTTTTAACTATCCGGGAATATTTGATCTAAGGTAAGCAGAAATAAGACATTTATCAGTCCGTCAAACAGGATCAATATTGACATAATGGCTGTCTTTACAGATATAATTTATGCCACAGTGCACATAGACTACAATGGCACACCCGTGCGGCAAGCGTTTTGTTTACGTTGACGTCGAAAAATTGATATTTTGTGCTTTTATTTGCTTCCTTCCTGGTCTTCTGTAGCTTGTGCGATGGCATTGTTTATCGATTGCACAAAGTGTGGATGCTCATATGGACAAAAACAAAGTGAATTTGGAAACAATGGCCTCAATAATAAACGTATATCATGGCTGACTTCCAGGCAGGCAACTTATCCATACCAAGTGCTATTATACTTTGTTGACCACGTTACCTCAGATTTTATGTTTATATCATCCACCACAATGTACGAAAGCTAAGGTGATGTCACTTCTCACTTGACTTGAACATATTTTATTGCTCAAATATATCGAAATTAACATACAATATAATAACCTCAGCAATTGGGGGAAAAGGCAAAACCCTATTCGAATCCCTCCTGTGAGAATGTGACAACACATAAACTGGGCGTAATTCTACACATTAGACAATTGATAAAATGACGAACACAGTGACGTAACTGATGGTGGGGCTATGTAATTTATTACGATATTAGGTCTACAAATGTGTATCATAAGCTAGCATTGTAGCAGAATCCGATATGTGTTCGTTTTACCTAAAAACATTACCCATGCCTGCTGGTTTGAAGCGGCCGGTTTCGGAAATATACTCGTGTACTGCTGAAAAAATCACAATATTCACTTCAAGAGAACATTCAGGACAGCTGTATAAAACTGTCTGTAATGCGAACTGAGCATACAAAGAAATCGTAGTATGGAAAACTGATCGCTGGATAGCATAAATAGGACATATAAAGAAGTAATGCCGAGCATCTTCACTGGATATACTACAATCACATAAAGGTGTATTTTTCACGCCGATCTTAAACACGTGAGAATTTTATTGGCTCGCACCCAGGCGAAGGCGGGGGTGCTGAACTGCGAGAAATCGGTCACCAAAATTGTATAATTCAGGGGATTTCATAGCCCTGACCACTGGCTTCATAATCTTTGTCTTGAATATTTCGGTTGAAGCTGAATTTCTAGTTTCTAGAGGTAACTGATTCCACGGCCTAATAGTCGAGGGAAAATGAATTATTCAGTTCGAGCACGAAAATGGGGAAGATTCAATTGCTGATGAGTATGATAGGGTTTGGGTACCCGCAGTAGAAGCAGTAAGAAGAATTGAGCACAATGAATCACGAACAAGCTTGTAAACAAGTTTGTACATTAAGCTCAGTTTTGATATTTCTCTACGTTTGGCAGCAGTTAACCATCCGGTTTCTTCGTATGGCTTTGCTTTGCTCGTTCCGTGCATTGCACCAGTAGCGATACGAGCAGCAGTTAATTGAACGTTTTCCAGCCTTTCCTCGTCAAATACCGAATAGGCACTCCACACTTGACTACCGTATTCGAGAATCGGCCTGACAAAACTAACATAAACAGTTTCGAGTGTACTTCCGTCTAACCTAAACTTCAGTTTTTTCATAATGTTAAAAATGTTACTAAATTTGTTGGAGATTTCATTAATGTGATTGGAACATCTTTAATCGAGGCTTATTGTAAGTCCAAGGTGTTTGTGATGGGTAACATTTTGCAATACATGACCTTGAAAATGAATAGGTGGATGGTCAGTTTGGTTTGTCTTCCGAGAGATGAGCATGGAGTTAATTTTTAGAGCATTAAAGGTCACCAGCCAATCTTTGGACCCTTGATCAATATCAGCAAGATCCGAATTCATAATTTCCTCGGCAGTTAAGCAATTATCAATTTCAAGTACAGAGAGGTATCATCAGCAAATAATTTAATGTTACAACGAACAAGATCCACAATATCGTTGATGTAAATGAGAAACATAAGAGGCCCCAGCACAGAACCCCGAGGCACTCCAGCACAAATTTTACCCCAACTGGAGGACTGACCTTGAATAACTACCCGTTGGTAACGATTCTTTAATAATTGGAAAACCAATCGTGAAAATCTCCCTGAATACCTGATCTTTTAATTTGCCAGAATGCCAAACCTTGTCAAAAGCTTAAATAATGTCTACAAAAATGATTCGTACTTCCTTTTGTTGATCCAAGGCTAAACATAGCTCCTGATAGAAGAGGAGCAACTGATTGACCGTCGAGTCACGCGGTATGAAACCAGACTGATGAGAGGATATAACAATGTTGTCCCGAAGAAAGTTAAATACGTGCTTAAAAACTACCTTTCTAGTACTTTTCCAACACAGCTGAGTAGAGACACAGGCCTGTAATTATTGCATTAATTCTCCCGGCCTTTTTTTGTAAAGTGGAGAAACGTTTGCTCTTTTCCAAGCTGGAGCAAATTGTCTATTATAAAGTGAAAAGTTAAATAATCTTGCAAGTGAGGGGGAGATAACAGGTGCTGCTTCTTTGAGCCGTTTTCTACTTATACCATCAGAACCAGAAGCTTTAGTCGTGTCACGACTTAAAAGCACCTCAAGAGCTTCTCTCTCCGTTACAGTGGGTGAGTCAGGAGTAGATAAAGCAGGAGCCGTATGTTCGGGTAACCTGGCCGTTGCAGAATCGACGTTACATTTTCTAGATAATTAGAATTAAAAATTTCAGCTTTGGACAGGGAATCAGAAATGTGCTTACCATCATGTATGAGAGAGGAAATAGTTGAAGATTAATTTCGGTTCAAAAAATATTTAACTGTGCGCCACCAACTTTCGCTTTTCTTCCTAGGGTTGTTGAGGTCCTCACGAAGCTTAGTATTGTACTCATCTTCAGCAGTTTAAGCTGTTGTTGATTATGGTGTCGAACTTGACAGAAAGAAGTCCATGCATGGGTGTTGAAATTTTGACGTTTAGCGTTTTCGTATTTCCTTTTAACTTAAGGTTTAAGTGAACGTAGGCTGAAGTTGTACCACGGTAAATAATGTGGTCTGACTTCAATATTTTTGTTTTGGATTGATTGTTCAGCAGTTTCCATGAAAACGTGGACCAGGAATCACAGCACGATTCAATGTCTTCAAAAACAAAACACGAATTCCAGTCCACACTGCGAAGGGATGTTCTGAAGACCTCAAAGCCTTCTTTAACATAGTCCCAAATGTTTTTATTGAATGTATGATCTCTTTTTTCCCGAAACAATAGGTAAGCACCTACAAACGTTAGAAATTGGATGAAGCCCGTAGGTCTCACTTACATAGTTAAGAATGTCAGATAGAATCTGATCTAAACATGTAGCTGAATGGTCGGTAATGCGTGTGGGCTCATTTATATGGACCGTAAGAGGATTGGTACTGGCAAATTGGACAAGCTTATGGCCAGATGGCGTTTGAACATCGCAATTTAAATCTCCCGTTAAGATAATATGATGAATACCTGTGACTTTCGCCAGGTCGAAACTTTCCTGAAACTTGCTCCAAAAGGAAACCGAGGATTTGGGTCGCCTATACACGACAGCAAATACAAATTTAGTATTATGAAGTCTAATTTCATACCATAAAATCTCCAAATCATGTAACTCAAGATCCAGTCCCCGAGTGACGTGTAAGGATTTGAATACATACAGTGCAACACCACCGCCTACCCCATTAAGACGATCTTTTCTAATAATATCATAATAGTCAGGTATATCTAGTTGTTTGCTAAAGAGTTCGGTGAAAGGAAAGTTTCTGATAGAGAAATTATGTCAAATTCCGGGACGATGTCTGTACGGATGCACCGCAATTTATCTGGTGACAGACTCCGTATATTTAATTGGCGAAATGAAATGTCTTTAGAATGCTGTCTAGGGCCCGGGTTTTTTATGAACTTCTCCCGCTAAGAGTATCAGTAGAAGACAAGTGAAAGATGTATTTACAAACTTCAGTTGCTATGCAGAACCTTGAACATTATATAAACCAGAAGAGGGGTTTTCCTTATGTCTGAAAGGTTCAAATTGATAAAATGTACAGCAATAGAGGTATACGTGACCAAATAAATGGTAAGATATGTATGCTGGTCAATTTGCCCAAGATTCGTGAATTCATTGTTTGAAGTAACAACCATACGGAACAAATAAGTGATCGGAGTATACTATGTGATATAAATCATTGCACACCAACTTGAATACATGAGTAATGACACACGATGCGTCTTTTACCCTAAGTATCCACATCAGCTCCAAAAAAAGTAAAATACAATGGCATATATTTTGCGGCTAATAATAATCTACAATATATGACGGATTCCTTCACAGTTATTGAGACACACAAGATAACACAATGTTTAGAATAGAGGCAGTGAAAACAGCACATGAAATAAGTAACGGTCGGAATTTTTTTCCTGACTGCCCCAATGCTGAAGCTGATGAAATACATGTAGCAGCTTGACAAAAAAAAAAAACATAAATGCAACAGCAGGCACCATACTTTGCATGTTAGCAATGACAGAAGTCGCAAATATGTTAAACAGATGCAGGAAGCACGATGACATAGAAGTAAACGCCAATTGCCACAACATATAACAGAATATGTGTTAACAGAAAACTCGCAACACAAAAACTCAAGTGAAACCACATCAAAACAAAAGTTAAAGAAAAACATAGAAAACATTAAATTACAATAAACATGGGTGCATAATACGATGAAAACATAACTGGACGGGATATGCATTCCGTACGTTGTTATTGTTGCTAAAATGACAATACTTTAGCAAAAAGTATGTGTGACATGTGATAGCTGGTTATGATTTCAAGACCGTGACAATGTATCAGATAGTATCGGTTAATGAATGAATCAAACATTTGGTACATATGTAACTATTTAGTATAAAGATATTCCACGTCAAGTAGGGAGATGTAAGCACCAAAGATAATCAGTCAATAACAAAGTAGGCGCATAAAAACGGCTGTCACTTCACACTTACTGTGACATCAAAAAACATTCTAAATATGCCGCAATAAATCATTAAGATAAGATAAAGGAAACCCTGTATATATGGATTGTGACTGGACTTCATAAATTAGATTGAAATTGAAACGGACAATGCAATGTATTGTCATGTTAAAAACAATGCATTTACAAGGTATTCCTGTATCTGTAATGCGATTCTTGATAAATCCGTCTGTAATGTCTCATTTGAAAATGTCTGCATCTTTTATGAATTATAATGAAATTAATAGTACGTAACCATATATAAATATATATATATATATATATATATATATATATATATATATATATATATATATATATATATATGAATGTATATATACATATACATATATACACTACCATGTCGAATCAGTAAAATCTACAATGCAGTGTAGCCTGTTTTCCTTAGACATTTAATTTGTTCCAATACATTAAATATGTGACGCTCATATTAATAAATAAATATATATTTAACACAGCGTGCTTGACACACTTGCACAAGACAAAATCCATTCAATGGTATGTATTTGTACTCGTTACTCTCCACAAGCTAACCTGTCACTGTCTAAAGTATGTATATGTAATTACTATTGTCCATATTGCACACGTTCTTCTGTGGAATTTTGACATAAACTATATCAGCCCAAATGAATCATAGGGTCTTCTGCCGGTTACTACTCAGAACATGTTTCGGAGCCTATACCCATACAAATTTCTCTGAGTAGCGGCTCCTTGTCTCAGCTAAATATCCAGCAAAGACAACCCACATAATGATGAATAAATATAATTTTTCACAAATCTTCATGTGCTTAAATCTATACAAACTTGATACTATTTCACGTTGCCGGAAAATCTTTTAAAAGATATGTTTTATACATAAGTGGGCCTTCTTTCTTTTACTTTTTCTGTGCCACTTGCTACGAGTACATGTGAGTTTATGAGTTCACGAACGCGTCTGGTCAGTAAAATATATAATACAGCGTAGCCACTTTTCTTCGGATAATAAATTTTTATTTCAATAGATTGATTATACGCCGCTGTTGTTTTAGTATGCATAGAGGTTGATCATAGTGCCATTCAGATCTGTCTTTATATTTTCATGGTGCAAAATGACAACCGGATCTTTGGTTAGAACATTTTATTCCGTTCTTGGTTTCATTACACTAACATAAAATTGCAATTTCTGCTTCTGTATTGTCATCCAAATGAAGCATACAAGCGTGACAGATAATTGACTTCAAAGACATCAATTAAAACTCATGTGCATTGATTTGAAATAACAGTCCACTATGTGAAGATATATGGTCTTGTATAATGGTTATTTATTATCCATCTCTGCCTGGATGAATAATCACTTAGCGTAATCCCACAGGCAAGGAAACTACACGTGTAGCTCCTTGCTACAGGTAACAACAAAGGAGAATGCGTCTCATTTAATGTTTCGCTTTGAATAACCTTTTTTTCAAAATTACATGAAGAGAATGTAATTAAATCGTATGACAACAACTGGGAAAGGCCTAAGCCTTATATTAATAGCCTGTTGCAGAAAGCATACAACAAATACAAGGCAGTTAAGGTAATGTCCAACCTGGCGAAGTCACTTCACTTTGTGGCCAAATATCAGATAAATATGCAGTTTTATTTACTGAACTGACCACAAGGCCTAATTTACAGAATCTGTTTGCACTCTAGATGTAACTCTGCATTCAACGTTGTTGTATAAACACAAGCATTTTGGGTAGAATCGTGATTTTGTGAACGTTTGGATATTTCTTTGAAAATATTGAAGACAAAACGGTCAAATTGTATTATGATCTCGACACATGTGTCTAGAAAAGTGTTTCAGGGATTTTCCATAACTGCATTGTTTTTACAATGGTGATACAAAAAATGCAAAATGGGTGATGTGGCAAAATTGATAAAATTTACAGTATCTGTTTGCACTCTAGATGTAACTCTGCAGTCAACGTTGTTGTATAAACACAAGCATTTTGGGTAGAATCGTGATTTTGTGAACGTTTGGATATTTCTTTGAAAATATTGAAGACAAAACGGTCAAATTGTATTATGATCTCGACACATGTGTCTAGAAAAGTGTTTCAGGGATTTTTCATAACTGCATTGTTTTTACAATGTTGATACAAAAAATGCAAAATGGGTGATGTGTCAAAATTGATAAAATTATTAGATTCCTCAAATTAAAAATAAAAATGATCATTCTTTCGAAAATTTCTGATGCATTTTTGCTCTAAATAATATTTAGGGGAAATCAGTTTTTATTTGATCAAAATCAGGCAATTAGTTTTAGAGAAATATCGCATGAACTGGGCATTTTGGTGTAAATACCTGCTGTCTGTAATCAATATTCAAAGATTAACATGGTCCATTGGCATGTTGTCCATGTTAGCCTTAAACGTTTTTCTTAGCTTCTTCAGGTAGTATTGCAACTAGGACTACTAAATTTGTACAACTGATAGGCAACATAAATGTCTACCAAAACGTCACACAATATGGAAATGAACACTATTATCGAGAACTAGTAGGACATTATCTTAACAGAGCGGACGCGAGCTATCTGCTCAGCTGGGCTCCGAAGGTTCTTCAATACTTATGTAGCAAAGCACACAAAAGAAGACATCAACACTTAACATAGTCAAATAAAGGAGCACCCTACCGATCAACAGGGTAAACGTGTATCCGTATCATCAGTGTTGCCGGCAAGGGTATCATGGAAAAAACGGAAGATAATGTATCACGTCAATAAATGCCTGTAAATCGTACATCGATTGGAGAAAATAATATAATCTTGCCCCCCCCCCTTATTTTTTTTTTCTAAAAGTGAACACTCCGGTGTTCCATATAGTATAATGTGCAAAGAAAATGGAGTATATTTCGAAACATCGTATGGAGGTTAAAGCGTGCGGCAACATACAGTGAACAAACAAAAAAGTGACGCCATGTATCCTCAAATGGCGCACCAGACATGCAGCTTGAGTTCATCTGTTTGCTGCACAGGCGCAGGCGGGTATGCAGGATAAACGCATATCTATTTCTAAGTTTGTAGAACTCTGAATATACATGCACCCAGCCATTATAGTTAGATACTTTTGTCCTCTGAGCGCCAAAAGCGTGACTGAAGAAAATTAAGATGTACACACACTTTCTTATCTCCTGATAAATTAAGAATTACATATTGTCATTAATTGGCTGTTTTATACACCTGTTTTGATTTCTATACTTTCTAGGAGTTGCAATATTTGCCACCCCAGCTCTTGGTATATTTTAACATTTGCCGTATCAGGCTTTGCTCCGGTAATTATTCAGGCAACCTGCAGCTGAACTTATTCATGTTACTGATCATCAGTCGTTGAGCAACTGTCCCAAAACTGGACTTGTAAATTCTAATATTGGTCTGATAAAAGAGATACAGATCGTCTCTAGAGTTTGAGGATAAACCGATATTGGAAATCTTCCCTACTATTGAACAGCTTTCCTGTTTTAACAATTGCATCCATGATATGCTCAATCCACCTCAAATCCGAACGAATAGTTGTCCCAAGGTGTTTGTGACCATTAACATCACGTAGTGTATGTGCTGAAATATAAGTGGTTGATGTCCTAGCGGAGAGGGCATGTGTGCAGACAGGATTCAATCCGTGCTAAGGGCATTCAAAGTTATCAACAAGTCATTTGCGCAGTCATTGACAGACAATAGATCCGAGTTTAAGATTTCATTTGCAATATCATGATTATCAACATGTGTGCAAAGAGGTGTATCATCTGCAAACAGTTTCATATAAGATTGAACAATTTTGACGATATCAGTAACACATACCAGGAAAAGGGGGCCGCGGACAGATCCTTTGGATACCCCAACTTTAATTGTTTCCCAACTAGACTAGCCTCAAATATCAGCACGTTGCTGTTGGCCCGTAAGATAACTGGAAAACCACCTAAGTAATTCCCACGATTCCATTCTTTAAAACGTTTGGAAAGTAAACCAGAATGCCAAACTTTATCAGACGCTTTACAAATATCTTAAAAAGCAAGCCACACTGCTCGTTGATGGTATAAAACAAGGTATGTTTCATGGTATAAAAAAGCAATTGATTAACAGTAGAATAATTTGGCATAAAGCCTGACTGGGTAGCATAAATATGTAAGTTGCCTCTGAAAATTTAAAAAACATACTTCGATACTACTTTTTCAAAGACTTTACCAAGACAACTGAGTGAAGAAACAGACCTGTAACTGCACAGATTTCTGGTTCCTTTGTTATTAATACACCTGTTCATACCGAGTTGTACCGAACTTTTCCGGACCGTAATTAAGTATGCATTCCATTGTTGGCCTGATTGTCCAATCAGCAAGTAGCTGAGTCGGACCCACGCAGCAACATGTTTACAACGGAGGCCACGGCTAACGCTAGTGATTACAGCATGGATTGTGCTGAGCAGTGCAAATGTTTTACCTCAAATGTCACATCAGTGGTGAAAAGTGCATTTATAGTTTTCTGACGTTTGATTTGTCGTTAAATCCAAGCGCATCCTGTGTTTTACTTTCTTGTCATTCCACGTGTGATCCGACCAGCGTGGTCGCGTACAAAATGAAAACAAAGAAAGGTGCGCTTCCTGAAGTGAACCGAATAAACCCGAGTCCTAAGAACTGGTCTACTGTGCTAGCATTTATTGTTCATTTTAAATGGAAACGTATTCCTACTGGGTTACATGTTGAATAACTTTGCAAGAGATGGATATATGACAGGCGCGCTTTTTCTTGGAAGATTTGCCATTAACACCATCAGGTCCGATGGCCCCGGAAACATACAAACTGAGTAGATTCTCCAAATCTTATTTTGTAAATGAAATCTAGCATATGGTATCATGCGGATGGATAGTGAGTTCAGGAAGAGCACCTGAAGCAAGTGCCTGACAGTGCGCTATTAACTCATATTTTTGGTTGGACTGTTTAAGGACTCACTGAGGTTGCCATGATAATCACTTTTCAGCGGGTTTAAGCTGTCCTTCATAACAAATGATGACCAAGCGAGGGTGTCATTTCGACGTCCGTGGGCTTTTGATTTGTCACAAGCTCGATGCGTTTTGCGACGCCAAAGCCGCAAGCGTGCTTTGTAGCAAGAAATGTCGAAAGTGCAAACCACCGTACTTTTGTTAGGGACACAGTGATCAGATGCATTTATCAACAGTTGTGACCATAAATCAGAACATGTATCAACAAAGTTGGAGGCAAAGGTGGGTTCCGAGTTAACAGTTAGAGCGTATTTTCTAAAAATTGTTGAAATCGGCTTCGCTGTGGTTCCATATACGCCTACTGTATACCGGCTCCTTCCTACGCTGAAATGAGGGATTAGCACCTACAACACAATGATCACAATTAGCCATAGGTGGAAGCACACAGGTATTTTTTATGAAGTTATGAATATAATTTATGAATTTGTCAAGGCATGTTGCAGTCATTACAGTGATACGGGTTGGTTCATTGACACAAAGAGACAATAAATTCGAAGCCTGTTTCCCTGGTGATGACCGAAGGTCGGCATTAGGTAGCCAGATATGCATTGTTAACGTTTGTAGCCTCGGCTAGATCAAGGCCATCTCTTGAGATTTATCCTAGCTAAGGTGAGGAATTAAGAAGTCTGTGGCTCCAAAAAGGGAATTAAGTGTTGCGTTATCTTACTTCACATTATATAGCATTTCCAGATCAGGAATTTCAAGATCCACTCGCTTATTTACTACTAATGACTGAAAAATTAAAAGGGCAGCTTCACCACCGACACCATTACGATCCCGCCTAATAATTTTGTAAAAGCTAGGTAGACTAAGATCCTCGTCGATTTATTTTGTAAGATGACAAGGTCTCTGATATGGAAATGATATCAAAGTCTCGAGGTAAGTCAGAGTGTGTACATCTTATGTTTCTTCCGTCACGCTTCTGGCGTTCAGAAGACAAAAGGAAATATCCATTGGAATCGGTAGTGTCCCGCGATTAGAATGAATGTCACTAGCCATCAGCAAATATAAAGTGAGATTGAACGTTGAGTACATTTTCGTTTAAATAAGATTTTTATTTACACACATGAAATTGTCCTATTCAGAAATAATCAAAATCCGTTGCCTCAATTTTTTTAGAGTATAGAAGGGTATTAAAAGTGAACACCTGGGTACAGAAATCCGGATATTGCCATACTATGTTGGATGTGGTCCGGTTTGTAAAAACAAGACCACCGTTCAAGCAACCATCTATTCCACCAATCAAACAGTGTAAATACAATTAAAAGTCAAGCAACAAAATCAATATATATATATGTGTGTGTGTGTGTGTGTGTGTGTGTGTGTGTGTGTGTGTGTGTGTGTGTGTGTGTGTGTTTGGTGTTGAATACTGGAGGCTTTTGTAGCGAAGCATGTAGGTAATTGGGTTTCCATCTCTCAGAAATTATTGCCATGTCCTGTATAGATCGTCCGTTGCTTTTCCCCACGCCATACATAGCCATTCCTGGTGCGACAGCCGAATAGTTAGCCTGTTTCTGGATTGAAAAATTCGCGCCCTTACTATTCAAAGCATGCTTATACAGGGATAGATGTCGAGCTTTGTCCGCCACACAGGTGTTTTTCTTTTCTGGCACATCTGCCTCAAACATATTTGCAGCTGTATTATGACATAATTATACTCATACGTAACACGTAAAAATGTTTACCAAAATATGTTCTCTTCGGTCAGGAAAAATACTATGTCAAAAGATATGGAAATTCCCAAATATTAACATGTGGAGTTTCCTGCGATTTGAATGTATAGCCGACCGGTTCCTCGGGTACCCATTAATCTTTTTTTTAATTGGTACGGATAAACGCGCACAAGATGAAGCCTCGCTCAGGAAAAAAATTATGAGATAGAATAAAATGAATTACTGTGGGATGTTCTCACAAAATGCAAATATGTCCTAGATGGCTTCACACAAACAACATTCATAATACCGTAAAGCAGATTAAACTGAAACAAAGACACTGGAACACAAAAAACCGCCCGATCATCCACATAATTCCAGTTCAATGACATACATAATTCAATATAAAGCGACGAACGTTAGTCTCTGATACCCTATAATTGCACTGGGTGAATATGTGGTAAACAACGACAAACATACTCAACAGAGCCACTAGAACACTTTAAAAGCAGGTGCAACAATTGGTATATTGACAAAAATAGCCCGATACGCACACTTATGAAAGTAATATACACTAGTATTGCAAAGTTTGTGACTTTGGAACACAGGAAGCTTGATCCAGCTGTGATTACCTGGATCAATTTTGAAAAACCTATACTTGAGTAATAAATACATCAACGTGAAAAAATACTTGAAACGATGTCTGGTTCCGTTATGATGTGCTACAAAGTTGAAACACCATAAACAAAGTTAAACAGAAACATTTTGCTCTACAAACTGCTATTCCATGTGCAAAAACTGCAAAGTAGGCTCCACGTGAGCGATGCAACGCTACTGTAAAGTGCCACACGCCACCAAAATATGGACAATGTGACACAAAGACTACTGTGGTCGCAGCTTAGAACATTCAGGTCAGAATTCAACAGAAAAAATTTACTTTTTAATTGTCATGTAAAAAAAGAATATAGAGAACTCCAAATAGACAATCCAAAGTTGCTGTGTAGTACCACAATCCAGTTAAGGTGGAAGGTCTGAAGCCGGCACCTTTGGATAACCTCTAATCACTTTTTTATATTTTTGGATAGTCTGATACTTAAACTACATGCTCCCAAAAAGTCAAATGTGTGAACATAAATTTATATGAGATAATTGATCTCAAACTTTTGTTTACATTGGAAAGTTTAAACAGTGCCGGGCACATGGCTTTGTTTGTATGGGCATGATAATAAGCAATGTTATTGTTTGCACAGTCATTAGTCCATGACCGCTGGACACCAATTGAGCTATTGACAAGGGTAACTCGCATGAAACCATTAGCCTTGGAGAGAAGAATGGGCCATTTCAGACTAATCACAACCATTGTTCTGATTACTTTGAAACTCTCTATTGATGTAAAAACAAATTAGCACAATCCACTTCCTGGTCTCCAAATATGGAAAGCTGCATGTGAACCCACACCCAAACAAGCCAAGTGTGGTGTTTCCAAGTTAAAAAAAGTCGAGATATAAGCCACAAAATATATTTTTGTTTAACGACAACATCACAGAGATAAAGCTACAAGTTTTTTTCACACAATAATTTAAACACAGGACAGAAGAAATGAGTATGTGTCATATTATAGGCATAAATGCGAAAGAATTGACAACTTTTTCTTTCAATGCTATTTTCTCACAACGGTTTTTTGCTCAACCTCTGCAATTTATATCTTGCCTCACAAACGTACAAATTGCCCTATCACATTAAAATCAACGGACATTAAAAGAAAAATATCATATCCAGGAACGGTTCCCAGGATTTTTTTCCTTTCTGACAACCCCTTCCGTGACTTTTGGAGCAATTTAAAGAAGGAAAACGAACCACCTGTCAGGACTAAATTGGAAATTTTATAACTTATTATTTATGCTATTTCAGGACTAACCATTGAATTCGATCCTGGACATGGATATATATTTTAGATTTCTTCTGATTTCGACTTGAAAAAAAAAAGTTTGGGTGACTTCTGCGCGAAAAATGTGAAAATCCTACCAAGTCAGACAGAATGCTATAAAATCTCCAAAAATTCCAAAAGTTCCAAAAATTCCAATCCTGCATAAAAAACTCTATGGATACAAATCTATGGATATGTAGTAACCAGAAAATATATAGGTTTAATGTACTTGTGAGAAAATTAAATGAGTAATTGTGATACAAAGTTGCCAGTCTCACTGCGCACTAGCTTCACAGCTTCCACCTAAAGTACATGTATTTTATGCAGCATTGCAGACATCCATATATGCCAACGGATCTGAGAATAGAGTTTGTGTGAGTGAAAAATAGCATATGAATCCCACGAACAAAAAAAACACCTTGAGCTAAAGCCCAATATAATGTAGAAAAGCTACGGAAAAGCATGAGTTTATGATCACCAGTACACTCACAGTAAAAAGTGTGCATAAGTATGAGATATGTAACATTAGATCAAGTGAGTTTTGCAATCTGAAACATTTTGATCAAAGTTATATAGAAAACGAGATACCCTCTTGTTTATCGTACTATATAAAAGAGTTGTAGAGTTAATTTCAGGTAAGCGAGACAAGGTAAATCCAGAAAACTGCGAGTAGTATTGCAACGTATTAGATATTTGTACATGCGCATGACAAAATACATTTAATCTACGTAAAAGATAATATTCTGTTCCCACGTAATAACAGCCCTTTGTAACGAGAGAAAAGAACGGAAGAACAAATTCAATGTATTCAAACCCCATTACCAATGCAGTGGGAAACGGACGAAAACAAAAATACGTAACATCAAGACGTGTAAGTGTTCTGTTGTATTACAGTTCTAAAAAATACATGAATGTACCTTTTATCTCATGGAATTTTGTGGACACACCTGAGTGCTTTACGCTCAGGCGTTCACTCAGGCAATAATGCATTCTTGTTTGAATTCATAATTCTCCCAATATATATCAAGACAACAGGAATGTATACTTGCTACCTGAAAACCAAAATAACGACAAAATAGATTCCCTGCCTCTTTATCGTTCAAATGTGCCCTTAAAGATAAAAGTAAATTGAAGATCCAAGTGACCCCCGAACGGTTTTATCATCATGAAGTCGCATCCGTTATCCCTTTCAAATTTTTGTCAATTCCGTTTTCCCTATATTTCACACCACAGAAAAATATGCAGGTAGCGATCGATTTAAATGCCGTCATCTACCCAAAAATACAAGAATCATAGCCAGAATGAAGAACCTGTCCGAACTTGTTTGGGTGTCACAGATATAGTCATAAATGTACATCTTTCCAGGTCATATATTTTCATCGGGCGATGATACAATCGTGCAATGACACAGACTACAAATAAATAATTTATTATGGCCATCTAAAAACTCCAGTGTGCACGTTTCCATGTTTACTTATATCTCTATGAGTATGTAGTTCCCTGCAGTTTAGCTCAATGATGTCATGTGCTCTCAGCCATAGATTCATGAATGTACGACACATGTATCATGGGGTCCCTGTTTAAATTTATGGCAAAGTTGAACTTTCCTGAATATGTGAATTATCTGCTTGGAAGCAGCCAAACACGTCCATTCCTGAATGACTGCCGAACCTCCGTAAAAAGACCACTTACTGGCTGAAACGAGGTAGTCTCGCGAAGGCAAAAGCAACTTACATAATGACATTAAAGTATGTGCGAAATCTAAAGTATTTAAATCAGTATCAAACAAAGTGACGATGAAACTAATAGTCCTATATGTCGGGTATATATATTTTGTGACCACAGAACGAAAGTGTCTCGAACCAGCAGCCTTCGGCACCAATCAACGAGCATATATCTACCCCATGAAGTACAATACACAACTACAAGGACAAACAACGAATGTAAATTTTTCGGAGCTTCAAATTTTTACATGCGGTACGTTTTCTCAACAGGTGCTAATTCCAATAATCGCCAATCTAAATTGGATTTTCATCTAAGGAGCACTAATTGTAAATCTCAAAATGAGAGCCTGATTAAACAGTAATCGCTTCACATTTTGCCAAACCTTTTATTAGTTATATGGAAAATAAACATTGATATTATGGACATTGGAATCAATCTATTGCAATATTGTTTGTTACATGCTGCTAATTAGCATATACATGAAAGTGTAGTATTTTTTACCTTTTTCCACAACGGTGCAAGTAAAAGTCCCCACTTTTTTTTTAGATACATACATAGAGTCAACATTGGGCTCGTGCCTCAGGGGACCCCTTAGTTCTTCCATCGTGTAGGGGGAGCATCATATAAGTGAAACAAATGGCACCATTTGCACAGATTCACCATGACATACTCTTATTGAGTCTATTGCTGGGTGAAAACTTGCGAAGTTCGCATCAAAACCAGTTAAAAGATGCCACCGATATCAACGATCATCTAGAGTTTAATTTGCCATATGTCGTGCACTTTACCTTGCACTTGCAGTTTGCGCTTGTCTTTTTTTCAGAGACTTGCAATACATTGTGGTAGCCACCAAGAATAATTTACCAAGGTGTAATGTTTAATCTGCGGTAAGTATACAACTGCAAAATTACACTGCGCACTTAGCAACCTCAGATAAACCACATTGCTAAAAGGTGCACTAAGCCTAATTACACCTTCACTGCGCTGCAAATCAATGAAACACATAAAAAGCTTGGATTGTACATAAAGATATAACTTTTCAAGCTAATAGAGGAACTCATGAGCACGAAACGTAACAACATATAATGCCCTGTAACTTGTCAATAAAGAAGCATTATGCTTTCAGACATCTTTCACAGAGACGTAATAAAAACAGGTGGAAGTGGCCCTGTAGTCAGTATCAGCAGGGAATGCATTTTAAAAATCGTTTTAAGACTACATTAACCTGGAGGCTTTCCCAACAAAGCATGTTTTGTTTATCAAATCTTGAAGAATAAACATGATCAACTTGACATTTTTTTTCGTTTTAGAACGCGCTGAGTGAAGAAGGTTACGTTACGCTTATCGTATGCCATAGAATTATGACAAATATATAAAATCGCTATCACTTTTGACATGATGTAGTACTGAGGTTAAGTTGCCCCTGGTGAGACAAACTTAGTTTTCCTTGTTGGTAGGTATGGTTCATCATGACCGGGTAAATCCCTTTACTACGTTACGTACTCTTATACTATGCCATAGACTTATGACACAAATATCGTAAAATTGCTATCACTCTTTACATGATGTAGCAGTGAAGTGACGTTGATTTCGGTGAGGCATAATGCATTTGCCCTGTCGGTAGGTATAGTTCACCACGGCCGGATAAATCCCCCCACTACATTCACATAATGTTGCTACTAATAACACCTCCTTTTGGCATTTTTCGGCCTTTCATTTTTAAGTTAGTCAGAATATTTTTTAATGGTTTTGATACTACAAGTTACTTTACGATAATGGAACCGAAATTTAGGCATGTATTTGGCTTAAAATATACCATGTTGCCCCCATTGTTTTATCCACTGAAGCATGACCATCTTGGGTTTTTCGGACAATTTGGAGAATTACCATTATCACCTGATTTTTATCATCTACCATCACCATTTTAATTATGACATTCGATCGAGTAGCTTTGCAATCAGATATTTCTTCCCTCCTTTTGACACATAAAAAAACCTGCAACTAAATTACAAGGTGGGAATAGCCAAGGCTTAGTTATCGGGTTACGATACACATATTATCTTTTCAAAGTGCTATCTATTTCAAAAATGCATACCCAAAATTAAAATCAGATTTTATGCCCTACAACTTCATAGCCATTCAAAAAACAGGATACATGGACCTGAAATATATGGCCTAACATCGGAGTCGAAAGAGATTCTTTACGTGAAAGTGAGGTCATCTCAAGCAAAGAAATTGCACCATTAGTATCTTACATTCATTTTTATTATCTAAGCAACCATGTCATTCAGCTGAGCTCCTGTGATGGTCCGTCGTTCATTGTCCACAATGTGCATTCTCGGCTTCTCTGAAGCCTTTGGCAGGATAATATAATATAAACATATTTATTTTCTCTGGATTGCCTAATAGTACACAAAGACTAATCTGGAGGCTCTCCAGTACATAAAAAGACGCACAGGAATATATACAATACACACTGGACGAGAACAGAAGACTAAATTCACGGCTTGTACACGAATAATACAATTGATGCCAGATAGTGGAGACTTATAATTAGATCATATACTAAATTAGTAGATGAAACGTCTAGATTCTGATAAGAATGTCTGAACAGCCTCAAAGATGAATACATTATCAGTGTCTGGCAAGTCCTCACTACCTTTCAAGAGAATATTTAGTAAAATGTCACTAGAGCACTGAACTATTAAAGTCGGATTTACACCTGGAGCGAGTAAGTGACACACCGTGTTCAGTAGACGGACCCTTTGCACAGTGAACTTGGGGCAGAACAAAAGGTAATGTTTCGTATCTTCAGTGGTATGAGAGCATGCACACGTTGAGGCTGGAAGGATATTGACATGATGTAGATGGGCGTTTAAAACAGAGAAGTTAAGACGTAGCTGCGTGTGGCATATGTTCAGAAAACGACTTCCATGTTTAAAGTATGTGGGCTTTTTGTCAACACTTAAGAGTAATAGATTTAATTTAGATTTGAACTGCGGCAGGGAATTGGTGAGACGAGTATCAACCGGGAGGTTATTCCATAATTTGATAGCAGACGGGAGAAATGAATCGCCGAAGCGATTGGTGGTGAACCTAATTTGGCGTAATTCAGTACGATTTCTCAAAAGGCGCCCAGTAGTGAATGCAACGTCACGAGGAACGAGATCATGTAGGTATTGTGGAGTTAACCTATTGTACATTTTAAAGAAAAGAATAAGTTTAAAGTATTTCCTCCGATTTGCCAGAGTTTGCCATTCAAGCTCTTCGAGAAGTAAGACACGTGGAGTGTATCTAGTTGCGCCAAGGCAGATCCTGGCTGCCTAATACTGAACAGCTTCTATAGATTGTGACAGGTTTTCAGTGCAATTGTCAAACAGGACACACCCATATTCGAGGATAGGACGAATCATTGTACTGTACAGCCGTATGAGTGTTTGGCGGGAGAGTTTATATTTGAGTCTGCGTAAAAGAGCAAGCCGTTGGCTGGCTTTATTAACAATACGTGTTATATGCTGGTGCCATGACAAGTTACTTGAGAGTGTAACTCCAAGGTGAGTATGTAGAGTGGCCTCAGGTATCGGTGTGTTTCCAAGAAGTAGGGGAGGATGATCTGGCTTATGTCGTTTAGCTGAGAAGGTCATTGAGATGGATTTTATGGCATTAAATGTCATACGCCAGAGCTTGCCCCAACGATGAATTTGTGTAAGATTATAATTAAGGTTTTCAGCTGTGGCCATTGGTTCGTGGACAATTTCAAGAATACTGGTATCATCTGCGAATAAACGGATGTCACAGGTGATGTTGACAGTGATGTCGTTAATGTAAACGAGGAAAAGTAGGGGACCAAGGATCGAACCTTGGGGCACTCCAGCCTCTATAGGGAGCCAAGGTGAGGTCTGTCCTCCAATAGTAACACGTTGAAGTCGGTTTGAGAGATAGCTTTCTATAAATTGTAACACAAGATCTTCAAACCCCAATTGTTTCAGTTTAAAAAGTAGACCAGCGTGCCAGACTCTGTCAAAGGCCTTGGATATGTCCAGAAAAACCATACGGGCCTCATGGCCCAACTCAAGGCCACTGTAAATAGTATGAAGTATGCTAACAAGTTGATTTATGGTGGAATCGTTTTTCTTAAAGCCAGAGTTTTTAGCAGAAAGTAAATTGTTAGAGGTTAGATACTCATAGAAAACGTTATAAACTAGACGCTCAAGTACTTTAGAGACATTACACAGGAGTGAAATAGGCCTATAATTTTCCTTTGACTGTTAGTTACTTTTCTTAAAAACGGGGCACACGTTGGACCTCTTCCAGGGATCTGGAAAATATGAGTTGGATAAGCAGAGATTGAACAGATCAGTGAGAGAACGTGAGATTGAGGGGGCACAGTATTTAAGAAGGGTGTTGCCTATACCGTCAGGACCACAAGCAGAACTGGTTTTCAGAGATTTTAAAATCTTTTCCACATCATTTACTTGCACTTGAAATATAGACAGGCGGGCCTCAGTTCGGAAGGCAAGGTCGGGCAAGGGCAAAGGATTGTCATCATGCGGAGTCTTACACTGATCAGCAAAATACTTGTTGAAGGTCACTGACTTCTCAATATCAGAAGAAATATTCCTTCCACCGTCAATAAGAGTTGGTATGTTTTGATAAAGTTTGTGACCGAGAATAGATTTGCTAAGGTTCCACCACCTTTTAGAGTTTATCTCTCTTGAGTCTAGTTCAGATCGGAGTTTGGTAAAGTAAAGACGAATGGAGTTTTTAATAGCGTTGACTGTAAAGTTACGTTTCCGTTTGTATAACTGAAAGAGGCGTTCAATATTTTGAGTAGTGAGGAGTGTGTGAGGCCGAGGCTTTTGTGTCTGGCATTTATATCTGTTCCACGCGCGATTGCGCTGCCTTATTAGCCTCTTGATAATACAGTTGATCCAGGGCTTGTCCCTGGGTCGAATAGTGACCACGCGGAACGGAATAAACTGTTTACACGTGTCAATAAATAGGTCTGACCAGTATGACACAGTGTCACTTATGGAGTCAAAAACTGTGAAACCAGTTTCCCAAGGAGCATCAGGGAGTACATTGTTCAAGTTGGCAAAATCAGCCCTCTTGAAGTTCCAGACAGAGCATTTAAAGGGGCGATCCTTGTAATGATTCACAGAAAAAGAGCAAAAGACGACAGAATGATCAGAAGAGGATATAGGAGGAAGTGTGCCGGAGTTAAGGATATAACCAGGGGAGTCAGTTATCATGAGGTCTAGTAGGTTCGCAGAGTACTCCGACACACGAGTAGGTTCGGATATGAGCTGATGCAGGTTGTTTTGAGCCAACAGATCAAAGAGGCGCTGTCCGAGTTCACTGTCGGTGTGGGGAGAATCCCAGCTTACACAGCGATCGTTAAAATCACCTGTTATTAGGAGTATTTTAGGGTTAAGTTCGATAGCAGTCGAAATGGAGTGAGATAAATTGTCCAGAAAAAGGTCTCTCTCTGCGGCAGATTGGCCTGGTGGACGATAATAAACACCTAGAATCAGTTTACCAGAAGGGACAGTAATTTCAGCCCAGATACATTCACTACTGGGAGTTTCCAGCTCCGCACATCGTCTGACAGGTAGATTGTCTTTTACATACAGGGCAACCCCTCCCCCTAAACCAGTTTCACGATCCTTACGTAGCGGGGTTTGAAAGCCTTCAATTGCCAATAAAGCATCAGGGTAGGAAGTATCGAGCCATGTTTCAGATAAAGAAATGACTTCCAATTTTTCAGACTCCGCCAAAATACTTATTTCTTCGAGTTTACCATCAGATTTTAAGCTACGTACGTTTGCATGGCACACAGAAAACTTATTAAGAACAATATTATGAACTGGACCAGGATTTGGATGAATACTCGTGGAGAGCACCCTAAGTATAAGAACCGTCACATGTCTCAGATGGCATAGACATTCGGTAAGTAATATTGCGGCAAATACTATGAGAAAAGTAAAAGAGAGGATGAAACTATGATCGTGATATGAAAATGTAGACACGTTGGCAGACATGGACAGGAACATAAACCCATCTTTGTTGTGAAATAACCCTACCACAGCTCTATATTGATTTAAGCAAATGCCCATTAGGGGGTATCATACTGGTTAATGTCCGTCGCTGAACACTGTGAGACACAACAGAAAATAAATGCATTCATGTTTACAAAAAACCCAATAAGTATATGACAATGTATGCTGGAGAATATAGTCTTCAGAACAACAAATAAATGAATAAATAAAGTACAAAATACAAGGTATGAAAGAACAGATATAATACACATAACCATCACTGGATACTGTGTGACAGGAACATGTACAATACCAGCTGCAACATGTCGAAACGCTTTGTTACTGATGGAACTGCTTGCTTGATACATGTACAATTCACAGATAATGAATCTAGCACAAATACGAAATACAAAGTATAAAAGAGCAGATACAATACACATAAAGAAAAATATGAGCACGGTAGCGACAACAACCGTTTGAATGTTGAAAGAATGAGAGCTATTTCTGGACATGAAACAAACTAACAAAACTTTGTAACAATGGAAGAATAAACATGACATTTCAGCTATTCTTGTGTAATAAGATCAATATTAACATGTCCGTATTCCTTAGTTGAACAGAAAGAATCTAAATAAATAAAAAATAAGTAAATAAAAATGAAAAAATTAATAAAAATAACATTGTTAAGGATAATGGCAGAGCTATATCCAGAAATGAGTAAATTGGACTTAAGTAGGTCCTAATCATTCACGTAAACAATCACGGCATGAGTGTTGAAAAGGCGGTAAATTAAATTTAAAAAAAAAAAAAAATTAAAAAAAAATAATAATAATAAAATTAAAAAAAAAAAAATCGCTCGGTAAATATGCAGCTCATGCCCAGTCAACTAAATCCACATGGTGGATACGAGGTACAAAGAGAATGAAACAGTCATTTGTACAGTGTTCGAATACTTCACGGTGACCATCAACGTGACACGGAACTGACGCCCAGGGCTTATGTCAAACATAGTCAGTACCGATGATCGCAAGATTAGTTACATGACTGGTTACAATTATAGATCCCCTTCAAACTTGGTGAAGATATTGACTGGGTGGATTTCCTTGTTTGTTTTGTTTTTTTAGGGGGTGGGTGGTGGTTTTGTTTTTGTTTAGGTGTTTTTTTTTAGTTTTTTTGGGGGGGGGTTGTGGTTTGTTTTTGGGTTTTTTTTGGGGGGGGGTTTTTTTTTTTGTTTTTTTGTTTTTTTGTTTTTTTTTTTTTTTTTCTTGTTTTTTTTCTTTTGTTTTGTCATTTGCCGTTATCTCCAAAAGCCTCCGAGTCTAATTACCGCTGCCCAGCACGGTGAGCAGCGCACAGTGATATCACCTAAAGTACATGAAAGCTGTCACCAGCAAACACAACCTCCAGTAATGCTTTAAGTGACAACACGCACCTGCATTGACTGTAAACCGACTGTTTTATGTACGATCGGCATTGCCTTTATGACTAGCAGTTGCAGTAACCCTTCCAGTTTGTTTTTGGAGCCTGAAAGTTAAACGTTCACTTGCACCCCTTATTTCTTCGATCAGTATCAAAAAAGAACTAGCGCGCGTGAGAGTATCCTATGAATGACATTCTTCAATAAATCAGTCTAGATCGAATTACATTTCCGGAAATTTATGTAGGTTTCTGTTTATCCAGTTTAATTTGCTTTGCCCCAAATAATTTTGCAAAGTCTGGGCACAGAGCTTAGCAAATATCGCAATGCGCATTCAAATTGCTCAAGTTTTACTCTGTACACTTAGTTGTTTCCTTCAGCGCTTCGCGCTTTGCATCCATAAGTTGCCACAGAGATATGATCGATCTATGACACACATAGTTGCAACTACACAGTTTGAAAAGGCTGAATTAATATATTCGTATGTAACAGACGTTATTATACTCTGTGTTTTTGTTAGGACAAGCGTCGCACTCAAACTTCGCACGGTATATGCATAAAGTATATTGTGAATATATCCCAACATATTTGATGTTTGTGTAGTGAAGAAAAATGTAGTTTTTTTCCTCCATAAAAGTTGGAAAAAGAAACGCTTTTAATTTTTTTGCAGTGAGGAATTCCATCAAATTTTATTCGAAATATGTGTGAAACGTGACTTTTCGTTATCCAAATAGGCAAATACTATGTTGAGCGTTGTGCTGCCATGGTTGAGTTCACTCTTGCACGGTAAATATGGCGTCACATATGTTTGTCTGTTTTCTTTAAAACACAAAGCGAGCACGCGCACTAGTTACATCTTTATTCATACAAAGGCGGATACAATTGATGGCAAATTAAAGAAGTAATAATAGCAATAAAACAGTCAACCGTTTAATTCACATTCATGAAAAGAGAATATTGTTGACTTAGTTCACATAAGTAGTCAGTGCATATGCAAGAAGAATGCCGTTGGCCTCTTCAACAGACATTGATGAGGAGTCTATAGTAACGTGGCCAGATCATGTCACTTATATTAGCTGATGTGATAACTACTTGATGTGCACTCTATGTGTATGCGTTACAGATTGAGTTGATGCGATCACAGGCTTCTAGATGTATAATCATGTGTTCCGGAAAATTTTACTTAGCACATATGAAATGCAGAATATTACAGACGTTAGAACTAGTGCCTCGGCGGAAAAACCGGCGGCAGATATTTACACACAGGTTGTCACTGTTCTGACATTGTGGAATAAAATTCACGAACCTGATGTGGAATTGACAGTCAATTGGCAGTAGCTCATATCATGAATTTAGTGAACTACAGTTAGTGTAGCTGGGAACGCCAAGCACTCGCCTGAGGCACTTTCTGTCCACAACTTGTTGATATACTAATTGGAAAATTCACATAGAGTACATCCGTAAATTTCAAATATTATGAATATAATTGTTCCTTAATATAAAATAAATTGCTAATCCATGTAATGATTTGAAATTTTACAGTTTTTCAATGATTCATATGTGAAAATACGTTGCTTTTTTATTATTAAACTTTGTAGTGTTCAAACGATCCTTGGACTTACAGATTTAGGTTTGTCAAGTATCTGTTTATCTTAAATTATTAAGATCTTAAAAAGTCTGTACTTGGTGAGGGAAAATACTTTCCTGAACGATGCAAAAAGTAAATTGTACATATGACAAATGGTATGGTCTATTTGTCTCTTAAGAACATTTTTACCAAACTCGTTACCAAGATGCAGATCATGGTCAACAGATTTTATGATACTGTTTTACATTGTGAAATCCTCAATCAGTATTCCGTTGTCACCATAATCTATCGGATTAGTTCCACTTTGTGTGAATTACACTTTAACGGAGCAATTAAACTGAGATCATCGTAAATTTGGTGCTAGCGTGACACGCAAAATACGAGTGCTTCAGTTGAATTGATAATTTCTCGTCATAAATAGTAAATTTAATAGGCAAAACACTCCACGCTGGTTCACACCAGTACTGATCGTAAATAATTTGCTGAGAAAAGCAGTCTATTGCACTCTCATAGGCTGGGAAGTGTTGAAAACTGCAAGAAATTGACCTTTAAGTGGACAGAAGCCTTTGCATAGTCATGACCTAAACAGTTTCACGCATTCAATAATATCATATGCTTTGCTAGCATCTAGTTGAATAGAGTCAAAATTCCTACCTTCATTGCAGTCGTGGTGTATGACGTCTGTAGCAACAAAAATGCATTGCACTGTGGAGTGTTGCCTTTTATGAGCAAATTGAAGGCTAGTTATGCACACAAAATTTAACAGTTATTATAGAGAATTGCCATATCTACAACCTTTCCAATGACACCACAAGGGACAATGCCTCTCTAGTTCTCAGAGTCACTTGGTGATTCCTTTGTATTTTGGGCGAATTGGTATTAATACAGAAGCCCTCTGGCGAAAATCTATGATTAGGTAAAGAAATGCACAGGAAAGGTACATACAAATGCAGTTTACTTGTACCATGTTCGATATGGTCAGTATATGGTCATGTGTCACAATATGACTTCCCATGTTTTGGAGATTGTGCTGCAGTTTCAATCTCTCTCATTGAAACAGAGTGTAGCATTTACCTGCTTTCCATCTGCAATTTTTCATCCTTGTTACTTGTATCAAATCAGTCATTTCAAAGACATTGTTTGAAACACTGTTGTACAAGCATTCATATCTGTTGGCAAATAAGTCCCCAAAAGCCTCTTTACCGGACCCACGATTTATAATGTAAGACCTACAAGACGCATTATCACGTATTCGCTTACTTTTATTCCATCGGTCACCGTAACTGTTTGATAAAGTAGCTTCAGCCATCATTTTTTCGGAACACGTGTCTTGATTGCTTTGGCAAAGCCTATGGAATAATGATACTGGGCGCTTGTGCACCACGGGATAAAGCCATGCCCAGGAGAGTTATCATCTCTCCAAAGGCAATACCGGAAAAGTGAACCTCTCCTATAGTGCTCAACATACATGGTCGGTCCATTCTGTACTAACGTTTGACTAGGAAAAACAGGAATGCTTAACTGCGTGGTCACCGGAGGTCAAACAGATATCACTGATCCTATTATGAAATGGTTTTAGATCAATGATCCCAGCAGAAACAAATATCACAAGATACAGCTTCCCATGTTACGTCAATTTCAGAAAGTTTTGTGTCAAGTGCACGCTTATACTTGTTAATCTGTTTGTTTGGCCTCTTTCCATTGAGGGGTTTCTGGTACAATTCTGTCCGCGTTTGGTTGGAGAAGAGATTCTTTATGCTAAGTAGCCACTTGTCAACCAAAGATACAAAATAAATGCAAAAAAGTGGACAAAAAAGTGTGTGAATAAGTGTGTAAAAAAATAACTGATTTATTTTATTTGCCCAATCGGGTCTAAAATATTACATTAAGACACCCCAATTTATATGTATGTGCTTTTCTTTCCATGTAATATCGAAGACGTAACGGGTTCGAAGCCTTCACAAGAATTTAACACAGGATCCGATAAATAAAAGTATCTAAATTATCAATCTTTGGCGTTTTTCCTGGGTTGCCAGTTCTTTGTGAGACAGAAAATTGTGTGCAGAACTTGTTTTCATTATCAAAGTCGTTTGGCATTCTTAAAGTGCATACATATCTCACTGTCACACATAATATCATGACCTGTTTGAATTATAGACACCATACGTGTCTACATACATACATACATACATACATACATACATACATACATACATACATACATACTTACATACATACATACATACATACAAACATACATACATACATACATACATACATACATACATACATCGTGGCAGGAAACTCTTTGTATATATGGCCTCAGAAAAAAAGTCACAGAGCGTTCTTGTCTCAATGAGTTCCACAGACATTTGTGGCAAGTGTTCCGGGTTTACTGGGTCACCGAAGCCAGTCAATTTTACCGAAGCCCATATATAAATACAGAATTCATCAACGCAACTTGTCTCATATCTTAGAAATCATTTGATTGGGATCTATTGATAAATCTGATGATGACAAAATCGTCATGTAAATGAACTGGATCGGCCCTTGCAAGGAGTTAAAAAGTTCTCTTTGACACATTTTAGTATTGAGTAAAGATACTTTGTGTCCAGATTATAAATCTTACTCTTACGGTTTTACATTTTGAAAAGAGAGATCCCCATGAAACAATTCACCCTGCAAGAAAACATCAGACATTTGATACAATTTGTATGAAGCTGACTATAAGGTGTGCGTTAAATGTTTGTTAGGGTGAATTAAAACACAAAAAACAAAAGCAAAACAAAAATCATAGGCCGGTCTCTCTTTTTCGTGAATCGCCCTAGTTTCAAGAACAATTACTGCTTCCTCATCGTTTCGTTTCGTTCAGACGAAATTGGACTGAATGAATGAATAAAATACCTGTAAAGCAAGAGCCACAGAATCGCATTTCCCATTATAGGCAATGACACACAATTGCAGAAATTGTGTTTTAAGCAACTTTATTTCTCTAACGGGAACGGATCAAGCCTGCTACAGGAAAGGTTTTGGTAAAATTTTCCAGTAAGCATGAATAGTGGAACATATTCTCATGGATCAACGTGCAGAGTTAGGAAGGGTTTTGTTGGGGGGGGGGGGGCTAGTACAGGTTTATACATATATTCGGACATTAAATGGAACGCCAAGAGCCTTTTTTCAAAATATTTGATGCTCAGTTAATTTTCTGACTCTATCCGGTATCTTTTTATACCTAATAAATATTTAACACGGCCTTTTCAGTGAGCACCCAGGCGTGGCTAAAGAATAATATTTACAAAAAATAGCACAGCATCCTTGCCTGCTTGTTCATGCCGTTTATCTGATTAATAAAGAGCATAACAGTGTTGCATCTTATGAGTGATGACCATATAATTTGACAGAAGCGTATTTGCTTGCATGTTGATACTTTTACATCATCGATAAGATGATGAAAATTCGTTTAACAAACACATTAGTGTTTTTGTGTGATCTTCAATATTATTCAATGAGAAATGAATAATGTTCAGATACTTCCCTAAATAAATGCACCTAAAGCTGTATACGTGCCCTACTTTATTGTCTGTATAGTTGGTTGATTGAAGTCAGTTATCATTGCTGCTCCTCCATTTTGGCAATGCTCATATGTGAGCATAATGGGTTCAAAACCATATTGCCGCACGGAGGCTGTAACACCAGCCCGTCCTCAGCTGACCTTGACATTCAACCCGCAAGTCCGGCGCTGGTCCAGTGCTATACAGAATTGTTCATGTGCAATGTCAAAGCAATTGGCCAGGCGCTTTTATAGGACAAGACCTTTTGTAAGATTTAGTGCAAAAATGAACCCCAAAAACCAGCCAAAGCAGTAGGCGAATTGAAAAATTCATCAAAAAAAGGGCATCATCACCTACTGAACTACTTTGATTGATCTTTACATCGGCACATTTCCACCAAATTTCTGCAAAATCTACGTGATGGTTTTGTAAAAGTTAAAAACAGCAAACACACAAAATATCGTGAAAAATTCAAGATCTTGGCAAATGCGCCTGGTGAACAAAGCAAGATGAAGTGGTCACCTGAATTGTTCCTATGCGATTTCAAAGCAATCGACTGAGCAGTTCTGGAGGTGACGTTTCGCCATCTTGACCAAAAAATCATATTTTTAAAAAAATTAATGAAGCGTGACCATTTAAAAAAATTCAGGAGTAATATACATTCCTACCAAGTTGGAAGTGAGGCTGGTTGAGGGATTAAGAGATATAACAAAAATGTGAATTTCCATTGTATTCCCCTTTAATTACATTCTAATCAATCTGAATGAATGCATTAACAGGCAGAAAATAAATTACAATATGCGCTGAAATCAGGGTTCCGGAATATCAGCACCTACTGAAGAGTTTGTTTGACCCTACCGGAATATACATTTCCATCAAGTTTCAGCAGAATCTGAGAGATTATCTATGGAGATGTCGAAAATAGCAAAAACCAAACAAAATTTGATTCAAGAAGCAAAAACGTCACAGGGCTACCTGTTGAACACATTAAGGTGTATGAATACCCAAAAGTTCTCCTGTGCAATTTCAAAGCAACTACCCCGGCGGTTTCGGAGATTTTTTTAAAGATTGTGCCCCCCCCCCCCCCAAAAAAAAAGAACAAAAATTAATTTTAAAAACTCCAAAAATCAATGGAACATGGGCATTTGAACAAACTTAGTGGAGACCCACCCATTAGTTTTGAAAAACATGATGCATATTCACAAGTTTCAAACCAAACAATGACAGCAAAGAGATTCCAGAGTTACCAAAGCATCAACTACATGTAGGTACATTCCCACCAGGTTTGATGTGAATTTGGCGGATGTATTCACAGAAGATGTCTTAAATAATAATTGTGGAGGATGGACGGAAGACAGACGACCGATGACGAACGAACAATGGACTATGATGCACAACATAACCTTAGCTGACAAAATAAAAATATTGGTTACACATTTTTAATCATTTTGACAGTTTTATTAGGAGCACTCAAAAGGCCAATTCGCGTTTAGACAAGATCATCTGCTCTAATCCCGAAAGTTTACGTAAAAGGCTCCGAAACATGTGGAGTAGTTACCCGCTGACGACCCTTTAATTTATTTAGGCTGATACAGCATTTGTCAAAATTTAACAGAGGAACGTGTGCAATATGGACAATAGAACTTCCATATGTATATAGGTTAGACAGGGACAGGTTAGCTTATGGAAAGTAAAGAGTTTGGACTGCGGAATAGGGTACTGACTACTAGGAAGTAGTTCTGGGCAAAAAGACACAAATACAGTTATATCTGATTAGCGTGGTCACTTGTCCCTGGTGCAGGCGTCCATCTTATGGGCTATGCTCCATCCAGAACACAATTAAAATGCATTATTCACATGGACCGGAGTACTTATAATATGCATTATTGGTTTAACTGTGCATCCGTAAAACAGGGTACATCGGGGAAATAAATAATGAATATAGAATACAAATTATTTGTACCTCGTTTTAAAGGAACTCCACCAGCATGAAGGAAATTCCATCCATCAGACCCATCAAACATTCAGAAAGGTCTGCCAAACCCTTTTGGATATACATAATTTATAAAAAAAAAAATTAAAACTGCATGTTTATACCCTGTTACTGCTGTTCTGGTAGACATGGAGCCCATAACAGTCACAGCGGAAAAGAAGCCCTCACAATTGCACTAATATATATTTTCATAAGGTTATCTGTTTCATGTTTTGGGATATCTTGCGTTGCAAATTTATCAAAGTTTCAAAAATTAATCATTATTTGTGGTCATGAATATGAATTTGTTTTTCTTCAAATACCAAGATACACTATAAGTACGGGGGCTTCCATAAGCATTGCCATGTTGTTACGGAAACTAAGTGTAACTGATCGTCTGATTGTTTTATCTTTTCTCCGTCACTGACGGTTATTATGTATTTCAATACAATATTTTTCAAGAACTGGTATCCATGAGACCTGTGAAACAAAAAACATACGTGTGACGTGCGGACTTGTATTGGTTACTGCATACCGATAAGAGTGTTGTGTCCCTATTCAGGGCGCTACATATTGCTGCTAATGACTACTCATCCGACAAGAATATTAGGATACATGACTTGAATAGGATCGAGTCATGAAATATGAATGTAAACATCCAAATGGTAGCATGGTAATTGTTTTGATAAATAGATGGCAATTGATGTCAAGGCTTCAGGGGTCGTATAGATATTAAAAGCAACTCAACTAAGACACATAATAAATATGGGTGAGATCAAAATGTTGGGATAAGGAAATTTTTTGTGCAATATCTTTAGCGACCGATCTCCTCCTAATGGGAGGTGCAGGGCCAAATAATATCATTGACTATATGAAGAAGGCTGCTAATTTTTATCATTCAATTTGGAACCCTATTTTATCTCATGGTCCACAGTCCATCCTTATCCATTTATCCATTCATCGTCACCTATCAAGTATTTCATTTTTTTACTTTTCAAGATCTACTCGCCACCAGATCCTCTGCACACTTGGTGGGTATGTGCCTAGGGTTGAGCTCTCTAATTATTTTTATGAAATCCACACATTTAGATATTATTTATTTAGTAATCACGTCCAGCTTTCGAAATAAACTTCACTTTGAACGGCCGACGCAAAGGACTAGCAATTAATATCTTAACTAGACAGCTAAACAATAACCTTGCTACAACTGAAACGACACTTGTGGCTGGTCGGAGAAATGTAAAACTTAAGAAGCATAAAGTTTTGGCGATCCGATAAAACTTTGGCGATCCGCACGAGTAAAACTGCATGCCCTGTGGTTGCTAATGATATGTTAGATGTAAGTATATTTATATCTGGTATGCCGTGAATCGGCCATACAATCTTTTGCATAGGAATCGTAAAACACATTTCCAGAGGAAACATACATTAGAGAATAAATTGTAAATATAGTCCACTGCATGTCACTTGACTCAATCTCCACCAAAATGTTTTCTTTAGGTGTGAGTGCTGTTATTTGCTGATGATTGATGTCTAAAATTACGTAATGATCGGAAAGAGTTATGTTACCATGGTGAAAATAGGGATGCACATATGCATGCTTATACATGTAGTTTTGTGCAAACCCGTTGACCACAGGTACTTTAAATTTGGTGGCAATGTTTCTTAGGTGACTCCAATCAAGTCTCTTCAAACAGTCCTGCACTGGTTGTTATTATATTATTCTCACACCGACCCAGTATTCAAGACACTGAAACTCCTCAAATTGGAAGATATATTTGAGCGGCGAGATTTTCAACACGAACACATCTCTCTCCCTGCTTATCAATCCATCCGATTCGGCCAAGCAACACGAATTTTATCAACAGAGCATTCGAAACAAAATCGCCTATACCCAAATCTAGTTAACGGTGAATTTACAGAAAATTGTTTCAATTATATTATAAAATCTTGTGTATAGAACGTGAATCTATTCGAATCAAATTTAAAAGGCATAGTTATATTGGATTCTCTGATTATATGAAATTTTGGTATGGCAATACAAGTTTGAGTGTATTTTTAAATTGTTATATATGTGAAAATACTTGTAACTCGTAAAGGTGTTAATTTGGAGATAATTTAATTTATTTGTGTGATTCAGACATTTGTATGGCTTATTGCACAGTATGCAATTCCCTCAGCAGATCTATGTTTTTATGCAAACAAACTTTTGTAACTTAACGTAATCTCTCCTTCATGAGGAGGCATCCATGAAAGCAGCAGATATTCCTGATTTAATGGTTTCTGTCCTGACAACATTTAGATTTCATGGTCTTGGTTTGCATTTAGTTTTATCATCTTGTGGTTTCCATGTACATGCACATTGTGTCATTGTCAAATAAATACTGTCTGAGTCTGAGTCTGAGTCTGAGTCTGAGTGGAATAGCAATTAACCGCTATTGCCTTCGATGTTGAAATGACATCATCTCCTATCATAGTCAAGATATTCAACACTTGAAATAACTCGCAGTTACATGAGCGTACCTCAATATCAATGGAAGGAACAATTATTGACATGTTACTGCAATGCGTTTGAAGACATGCACACAAGTCATCATTATTGAAAATGTAACTTTGCTTCGTGTTCATATAGCTGGAAGTTGGCATGAATCTCTGTCTGTCTGTTGTAGCTAAGAAAACATTAAAGGTTTTAATTTGAAACACCCCTGTACTTAGAATATCTAAACAAGCACAACTTTGGCTTCCCGTTCATTGGATGTGCAGTGGTCCACAACTGAAGAACAGAATATAGCATTTGGATCCAACGACATGTGATGTCCACGTTGATACCCGCTATCATGTGCCATTTGCTTCTATGGGTTCCTAGGCCCAATGTTTTTGTAATTCAACGACAGACAATGTCCATGTTGATCCCCTTCATCACGAGCACTTTACTTCTGTGGGTTTCATGCCCCCATCTCTTTTGTAATTCAGCGACATGTAATGTCCTTGTTGATACCCGTCACCATGAGCTCTTTGCTTCTGTTGGTTCTTAGGCCCAATCTCTTTCTAATTCAACGGCATATAGTGTCCATGTTGATCCCCTGCATCATGAGCCATTTCCCTCTGTGGGTTTCTTGGCGCTATCACTTTATAGTTTAACGGCATGTAATGTCCACCTTGATCCCTATATCAACCGCTAAATGTCTATACCGAAGTTACACTGGTATTCTTGTTTATTTTAGGTTTAATAATAAATATTTAAGATTTGCAATTTGAAATGGCTTTACCTTTTTTATTCTATATTGCTTGGAGTTTTCTTTAAAATTCGTTCGATGTAAAGTGGCCAATAATGTATATTTAGACGTTAGAGTGACATGTCTCTCAAAATCCTGACGAAATTCAGATATTAACATTCCAATGCACCGAATTTCTAACTTTTTGAAAACTCTGGAGTGTCATGCTATGGTGATCAATGTTAAGCACAACATTTTCCTGTCTCACAATTTCAACATTTTCACTCTTATGGTTTCTTGAAAAAAAGGGAACAAGGAACTTCTTTGTGGTACACGTACATTATTAAGGGCAGTCTGACATGAAAGCAATGGTCTTTCTTCACAAAGCATGAGATTACTAGTGCAAAAGACATTGGTCTAATTATGCTGATACTTCAATCAAAGCACGCACAAAATGACCACGCCTCTTCAGCAATCAGGATAGAATAGTTTCAACAGATACATAATTTTAAAATTATTACATCAATTTTTTTCTACTCTGAATCTTATCTTATTAGCCAAATAAACACTGCTGATAGAATTAAGTTGCAAGGGGGTATCAGAACGTTTTTGGCCTGACCCACTTGGGAAAGGGTGACAAACTCGAAAGTTTCCTTTCAGTTCTACATACTTTTCAGATGATCACATGCAGAAGAATATGTGTATAGGCTGCGCCCGTATGATTTAAACTTTTATTATCCCAAACAACTCCACGCAACAATGGCTTCCTTTTATGGACGAGCATAGTGTTGATGCCTCTGACCATACGAGTTATGTTACTGCACCATAATAGTTGCCTGTTCTATCAATGACCCTGTAGTAAGCATACCGGTGCTTGACTGAAAGGTCTTTTTCCAAAGCACATTAATATGTTATCCAGATTATAATTCAGAGACTTTAATTTTACGTTCTTCGATTTTAGTTGCAGTTGGCAGTAAAAGGGTTAATAAATCACCACGTATGAGATATTTCTGATGGATCAATAGTCAATGATTGAGACTCATTGTTTTGCTTAAATTGTTACCCTCTTCACCAATATCTTAAGTACCCAGAAGCCTGTGGGGTGTCAAAATTTAAAACAAATATAAAAACTGTATATATTATCAAAAATTTGCACTGCTTGACCCACAATGTTTGAGAGCACAATTAGTATTGGTTCAATATATTTCTAAACATGATTGGCGATAACGGCTTTTTGTACGTAAAAAGGGGTAAATGTGAGTTTTGACATTCTACTTTAAAAGCAAGAAATATACCTATTTCCAAAATAATTTAGGTTCATCAAACTACGATCATCAAGGAAGGACATTCTTCTTGAAAATGTGAGATAAACATTTGTATGCTCGAACAAATTGAAATATAACGGATTTGTTCCATAAAAAATGAATATCAAAAGGACCGTGACCTATATACAGATCTATCTGGATGTGATCATCTATAAAGTACATCTAGCTCATGACAATGTTCTGTGTTTAACAAGCTTCCCAAAGTGGGCCAGGCCAAAAAACGTTCTGATACCCTGTCCAGGAAAGCTATTGACCTAGACCATTTTATTCTATAGGACTGCAGGCATATTGGTGCTTGAATGAAAGGTAGTATTACAGAGAATATTAATGTGGTATCAAGTTGATAATTCAGAGACTTTAATTTTAAGTACTACGGTTTCAGTCGCAGTTGTCAGTAAAAGGGTTAATAAATCATCACACTTATGAGATATTCCTGATGGATCAATATAATCATGCGCAAATTAGCTATCGCTGTTTCATCGTTTTGTGCCCAACCCTATTGGTCAACAGAATGGGAACGTCCTAATGTGCACATACCGTCCACAAATGGGTGCTGAGTTGAAAAAGCTTGCTATTTTGTCATTTCTTGCAAATACCTATCGAGACACCGTTGAAATATTCATGGTTTGCCGACTTCACACTGCATTGCTTTTAAATTATCCATTGCCTCTGGAAATTATATGCTGCTCAGGCGATATTATATGCTCATAATTGGGGCTGTCAATGTTGAATTATTCGGGGCAAAGTCAATCTGTGTCCCACTTGGGATTTATTACAAGGTATTGGAAATGCAATATAGCGTCGAAACATGTTATTGTGCTATGTAAGCGACTTGTGTATCTTAAATAATTGGCGAATGTTTAGAAAAAGACGTGTATTGTGCCTGTAATATTCTTGTCAATGAATTTTGCAATTAAGCACAAAAAAACTGAATGATGTAAAGTACAGGCATTGCATCTTTGGTATAAATTTACCCCCAAAAATATTAATCTAAATGTGAATACTGTGCACATTAGAGAGTGTTAAAGTGATTATATGAATATATATATATATATATATATATATATATATATATATATATATATATATATATATATAGATATATATATATATATAGATATATATATATATATATATATATATATATATATATATATAGATATATATATATATATATATATATATATATATATATATATATCGTTTATGAAGCAAAAGTAGGAGTCTTACACTGGGCTCAAGGCTCAATATCTGATTGTATGAAGAACACACTGCACGTAACAGCTGAATGATCACAACAAATTATATATATTTTCTTGTGAAACAAAACATAAGTGAACAACAGACAGAACAACTTCACATACACACTATGTACATTTGAAAAAAAATTAGTAGTTATTGTCACTAAAGACCACCCCACTGTCAGTAAAATGTGATCCCATGTTGCAGACTCTTAAATATAGGTATTTATCAGTCAAATATTCGTGTCATGAAATGGTGCTCCTGATTGATACCTGGTCTCTGACGAGAGGTGGGTTTTAAATTTAAGCAGGTAACATTATACTGTGTTTCAGAGCCATTTTTAGTGTGAGCAGATGTACAATATACTGTAAAATGGAGGTACACATATCAACATTGAGCAACAAATTATTACAACAGTCTCGTCTTTGCAAGACTAGCTCTTAGGCAAACTGCTTACATATTGTAAGAGCACAACGTTTCACAAGGTTATAATTTTTGCGAATTATTTCGGCTAGTACAGTTCTGGGAAATTCGGTAAAATCTGGGAATGGTCTCGACGTCTGACGCACATGTGAATATCGAACTTGGGTAGAAACGTTAGACTAGACCTCCCATGGTCAATACTTCCCGCTAATTCGACGACAAACATTTAAGTTTGAAGAAAGAAAAGCAAGATGAACCTTTGTACTATATTCAATTTGAAATGTTGACTTTGATTTAAAATAAATAGAGGCGAAAACCCCCGGTTGTGGATCAATTACATAATAGTACTCTATGTACCCTTTTTCTCTCAGTTAAGAGATTTAGGGCAATAAATACTGCGACATTTTTGCATTTAATATATTTGAGAAGATAATCACTCGGCAGTAATTGTGTTTCAATAGTAAGTGGCTAAAATCGTTTAATATTGATCTTAGTATTTTCTTTTGATAGATATCATTGAGGTTTATATAATTTTTTGGTCTTATATTTGGCTAAGCAAAACCTGAATATATCCATTGCACAAGCATAAATAAAGGATCCAGTAATAGTTTGACTCTGTAAGTAAATGTCGCCCTGTGATAACCCTCAATTATTAGGCTACTTAACCTTACTATTACTACCGATTATGTCTGTGAATATGGCCAGAACAAGAGGAGATGGACCTACTCTACACCTATTTTCGGTGAAATCATTTGTCGATTAATATGAGCTTCACCTGTTTACAAGGTCACAAGACAACAGCCACATAGTGAAATAACTGAGCAAAAGGATCCGATGTTTCTGCATATTTGATATAGGCCTATCTAGCTACAGTAGTGCTATATAAGACAAGGCACCTACCGTGTCCGTGTAAGGCTAATATCAGTCTTATAGCCCGCAAATTTGGGTCGTATTAGACGCCAGTTTTTATGGAACAAATGAAAGTTCGAAATTGAAATAGTCATTTGGTGGTTTCCGGACGTAGCGCTGCTGAACACATTAGCTAAGAGGACGTCAAATTAGTGGATAGCAATGTGCTTCTCTCATGTTTGATAGTAGTTATATATTCCTGGAGGTAGGCCTGTCTTTTATATTATAGCAGGTTTGTAACATTCAGCATGGTGTTTTCCGTTGTTTACTCTAATGGCCCAACCTCGCAAATCTTGAAAGATATTCCAACTCCGACTCGTCTCACAAACACGCCTTTGAATGCGTTGGCATACTAGATTCTATTCACGGAAGTGTCTAGAAGAACGTATACATCATATCAACTCTTCATATAACATCGTATCATGGCCATGCAGTCAGGTAGAGTTATATTCTGCATGTTTCACATATTTTTTATTACTATTTTGGAAAATCACACGCAACATATCACCTAGAAAAGCCTACTCTCCGTGCGATGAGGGTGAAACATGCGATATTAAAAGCAGCATATGAGAAAGACTTTTCCTCATAAACATCATGAGTAAAAGGACCACAACCTCTTGGAATCATGTTTAGTTTAACGTGAAAAACGCGCTGCCAATCAAAACAGGGAACTCGATCTTTTCAAGTCAGGAGTAGTTCCACTTAAACATTGAATAAATAAAGGTGCTCTATATTATTTACCTAAAACAGTTTTTCACACATGTTATCATATGATTGTTTCACATATGTTTGGAGTAGTTCATCTCCAAATTTGCTCACATATGCACAGACAGTGTCACATATAAAAAAAACTCCCCTTTTTATTTCACACATGTTCCCGTCTTGATGCCATTAGCAATTTGCTAAAATGAAGAAGATACATTGGACAGCATCTAAAATGGTGTTTTGAGAGGCTTTTTAAACTGCAGGGCAGGTCCAAACTTGATCATCAAGCAGTTAGTTTTTGTATGGCTAAATAACAAGGAATTAAAATCAAAGGGGACCTGAAAATACAAATGTGATCATAAAGTCAGGTGACCTTGTTTGAAATTTAGCTGAAAATATTTGAAGAGTATGAAAGTGCGTTGAGAATATATTTTTAGCATCACAAACAATTTGAAAATAGTCAATTTAATTTGATAAAGTGAGACCTGTGGAATTTTATCTATGGGGTGTTCACTGGCTTTAAGACCAACTATCAGCAATGTTCGACAACATTTAAAAACAGACAAAGCTGTATAGTTTTATGGCACTTGAGTGTAAGAAATGATTATCATAAATTTATCCAACACGGTAGCACATTTTAGAGAGGTCGCCCCCATGATAAAAGATTAAAAGTCAAAGACCGATTCTTTTAAAGACTTTATCCGTACAAATCGTATGCCCACAATTTGCGACAACATACAGAATACGCCTATCTTTTGTTGATACTAGCTTTGTCTTTAACAGCGTGTGCTACAGTAAAGAGTACATCCCTGTAGCTCAAAAGAGATTGTAAAATTTAGAGTATGCCATGATAAATAGAAAATAATGGCAAAAAAGTACACTTATTAACCAAAAGCAACTTGCGATTATGAATACCCCTGAACAGAAATTACACCGAGTAAACTATTTCGGCGAATACTTTGCTATTTATAAAGATTCATGCAAATACTATCGAATTTTGTAAGAAAGTCTTCTACACAGAGCTGCAGAAATGTTAGTGTGCACATCCAATCGCAACGGTACAAATAAAAGGGCATTCATATAACTTCCATTGAGACTTTGGTACATTAAAACTAACTAGGTTCACTTTGATGGTTTTTGAAAATAAGATTTGAGAAGCATGCAATGTCAGTTCTCACTTATTTACAGATCGACAAATGAATAACATACGTGTTGTGGATGCACCCAAAACATGGCACATGAAGCAAAATAAAGCATGACAGGCAAAATTGCGTTCAAACCTGTCAGACACGTGTGGATCTGAGACAGGCTTACGTAAGCGGCTTTAGTTTACAACTTAATACCACTTTCAGAAAATTATTTCAACGCAAGTGGTGGCCACAACCTATGAGACGCCCTTTTATGCTGACTTTTACAAAAAGGCTTCTGTATGAGGTTTTAATGTGTTCTATGCTGGTGGCTTTGGTTTGGCATGGAAGATGCCATTCACTTGCATGTGTACATGGTTACATTACTTACTGAGGGCATATTGAACCACATATGACCTGCTTATGTTTGATGTCACCTAATCAGAAGCTACGCTTTCCCTTAGAATGGTGAACATGAACAGAAACTGATCGTGTATATCGTTACCAAAATTATTTAGCAACTCATGGTTACTTTTAAGTTCAATTATAGTACACAATTGATCTTTTATTATTTTTATTCTTAAAGGCTTTCTGTTGTGCAAGAGAATACAACGAAATTCACACACAGCAACCTTGAGTTTCAATAACATATATCATTTCCTTGTGCAGTTGCTCCAGATTACATGCTAGAAGGACCCTGAATGGAAGGTTTGCGACCTTAAGTAAATTGCTTTTTCTAGTTTATGTAACGAACAGTTTGTGTACTGATGATGTTCCACCTATCTTTAATAATTAAAATGGCATTGTTCTATATGTAGGGTGTCCTGTGGCCTTGAACATATTGGTGATTGATGCTGAGGGTTGCTTGTTCGAGACATGTCAAGGTCAAACGCATTTCAAACAATGTGGCGCTGAACGCACTGCACAGTTTGTATTAATATTGTAGTGTTGTTGGATTTGTTTTTAATATAAATCTTTAAAACATTTGCCATCAGTACAGTGTAGTTCTACAGAATGACACAGGTGGCATTGCCACCATACCAGGCATCGTAAACTTTTAGCCCCACAATATGCCTGTGATGCTAGAAACAGATATCCACAAGTAGCTCTTTCAGGACCACATTTTGGCCCGAGTCAATAGCATTCCTTGGCACGCTTCGGGCACAATGCGCCTTAAGCATGCCGAGGAAAGCTGTTCACGTCAACCTGGACTATAATGTTGTATGTAACTACAGGCATGGTAGTACTTGAACCAAAGGTGATGAATCTAGCACTTCAGAGCAGGTTTTTTTTTCAGTAGTTCTACTTCAGTCGCAGTTGGCACTGAAAGAATAAAACATGTAGAAAACATCATACGAAAATCACTTTGTTAACTTAGAGGCCCTGTGAAAGTGTATTGTATGATGAAGCATCAAACGTTTACACATAAATCAAGTTAATTTATCATGAGCTTCATAATTTTTGGCGACACTAAAATATATTGGTTTCAACGCAGTTTGGTGCACATGCTCTATAGGAATGGTAGCGGCCTCACAAGTATCAATCGTATTGGCTGGAGATTACACGTTCCAATCATGTGACAAATATTTCATGTAACCGTGTAAGTGGACCCACAGATATGAAACTCGAAGGATATTTTCTATTCTTAGAAAATGACCAGAAAATCTTATTCGACTATTTTAAAAATAAAATCCTACCAACAGTCAATTATTTATGGGCAGAGGGCCAAACGTTCAGACACATAAGCATACTTGCCTACACTAAGCAGGTCTCTTCTACATGAAAGAAAATTGACTGCATAGTTGAAAAAACAAGGGAATGGTGAGAACAGCCTGTCCTCATTTGACGAAGCCATTTGCATCCCAAATACATTTAGAGAAGTTCTTCCAAACACTGTTGAGAAAATTGCAGATACAGTCACTATTGTATTGCTTTACTTTTCTGATAATATCCAGTGGGATATGGTTTCCTGAATGTTTTCTAAAGAGGTCCATTTGTGAATGTTTAGCTTGGGATTACTTTTTCTGTATGGAAGTTAAACCTGACTCAATGTTAATTCAGTAAAATTAATACTCTGGAACATAACGATTACTCAGACCATCATGTATTTTACCAATCAATATGCACTTCAAAAACTGAGGATATGAATGCAATGTCCTACTCTTTATATATTACCTCTGTAATTGAAGACCTCAGTGACAGATTTTGAGAAAACATACACATCCACATCAGTAATCCAACACAACACTGACGATGGGTGCTTTCTTGGATCACTAAATCATTTTAAAAATTTATAGCAAAGGTACAACGTATTGAACAGTCTGGTGAAAACAAAATCGAGACATATTACCATCATGATTGAGACGAACTGAGTATGCTAGTTTGAAGAAACAATGAAACTACAAAACACAAAAATTTATTTTAAACAGCAAAAAATGCAGCGCAACACCTGTTGTTATGAATGTGGGTAAGCCTGTTTGTTTTGATTTGGAGAGGTCCCTGTATTCACTGTGTGTGTACCCGGTCACAGAGTTAGCCTGCTTTCTTGGGGTGACTCTCAGGCAGTTTGTAAACAAAGTGTTGACCTACATTCCCATGACTGATTTCATTGTATTCTCTGTACACCATTTGGAGGTGCTCTAGAAACATCAGAGGCAGGTCTGACATACTGCATTGGGATGTGTGATTAATTGGGAAAACTCTGGAACAATGGTAAAATATCTGTCTATATATATAAAGCAAATATTTTCCTGACTGGGGAGAAAGAATTCTGAAAGGTCTGACAGAAGCTGTGTGTTGTCATCAAGCCACTAGGGCTGTGAGCTGTTGTTAGTGTCAAGGAGACATCCATTTATACATTGTACCTGTGGAGTGTGGACAGTGTCTTGAGTGGACTAGTAAATTGGGTGCAACCCATCTATACATTGTACATGTGAACTGTGGACAGTATCTTTGAGTGGTCTGGTATATTAGGTGTTAATTGTACCACATTGGAACCAAACTGCACCTTTGTGGGATTGGATCAGCACCACACTTTTCAGTACCACATTGGAACCAAACTGTACCTCTGTGCATACTGCTGTGGGATTTGTACCAGATCATTTGGCACCTGTCATAAGACTTGGAACTATGGGACAGTACCTGTGGATTATCTCACCAGGGATTAGGATAAACCTGAGACTGTCTAACTATCGAAATATCAGTGTAGATAAGTTTGCCTACTTTGTACTGATTTTGATTGTTAATATGTTGTTATTGTTATAGTTATATCATTGTTCTCATTCTTTGTTGAGTTCTGCTAATATTCAGAAGGTTGGCATCGTAACACCTGTTGAACAAACTTAGATACAAATGTACTCAGAAGTGTTTTTTATTCAAATCCAGATTTCAATGTGCACCCTACCCCCGCCAAAAAAGAGAGAGGTTTAGTAAAGATGTCTCGATAGTACATCGCACCGAGTTTGAAATTGATCAAGTGTTGTGCAGAAAGGTGCATATAGATGCATGTACATAAGTATCTCCACATTGATCTTTTTCTACTAAAAGCACCCCGTATAATTTTTCAATGCTTTATTAACATTCGTTTTTCAGAACAAAACTTGCTGTGACAATATTAGATACGACATACCATAAACCATACCATTATTATTGTCCCTATTGTCGTGACATTTATGTTGAGTTTGCGGGACCATTGCAATTCTGTAAAGGATGACATAGGCCCTTACTTGCCCTCCCTTTTATATCGAACTCGTATTGTTGATCCCGACAAGTAGCTCAATGAAACCTTACAAGTATCTGAAGCGGAAAAACATGTAATTTCGTTCATTTATGCATATTCTTGCCTATAAGTGTTGGAAGAGATAAATATATAGACTAACATTAATAAACAAACTCACTTTTGATCGTGCCCATGCCTCTGTAATCCAGTGTGATGATGTCCCTCCCTATTTGTTGCTTTATGTAATTTCGTAATATTCCTTCCCGTTTTGGAAAGATCCACCGCATCTCGTCCTGCTACTAAATACTTTCAACCGACCAAGTACGTCAAAGTTAAACTATAAACCATAGTGGTCTACATACTTCAAAGAACATAACTTGTGCTAAAAGCATCTGCATGGCTTAGGAAATCGTATTCCACTGAGCTTGTCTGTCTGGAATAGGTGAACAGATTATAAAAATTAATATGCCTAGCCGCAGTGTGAATCTGTTTTTCTTTTCATGTGAAACAAGTTTCATCGTTCATTAATCTTATATATGTTCTTTGTCAAATTGCTAGGTCTACGGTGATCATGTACCGTGCTACACTTCAGTTATTTACCGTCCTCAATGCATCTAGATAGATCATTAATTCAACGTATCTGAAACATATATGGTATTGCATCTGTTACGGATACCCATTTTAGTCCGTTTTCTTGGTGTTAACTCTTCTTTGATGTGGCTTCCTCTTTAGCAGCGTTTTTACGCCTGAGTGGGAGTCTCTCAACCTATTGTTTCTCCACTACAAAATGTATCAGACATATCACGGTGATAATGGGGCTTCTTATATCTGAGTTTTGTTCCCAAGGATAAAATGATTTCCTAGCTGACAAAACGAGTGTCAAGTCTCGCGGAATGCAGGTCGCCATCACGGTGCTTATTCAGGCAAAATGGCAACCGTGCGTGCCGTAAATAAGTCATGTCTAAACCAACTCGGCGGTGTTACCAATTTACCAGTAACCAACTATCCCTGACAAGGTTCCATTCATACGTCTGCACATCGAGAGTAAATGAAGTACTCACCAGTCTGAAAACAGTTTATTTAGCACTTACTAATGTGAGTGCGTTCTTTGAGCTTGTCTCCTTTGTTAGTTTAGCAATATCAGTCATGTGCAGTCGGTGCAGTCACCAAGGAAGTTTCTTGCAACTTTGAATGGCGGGCTGTTGCGGCTTTGGTATTAGATCGCTCAAAATAGTGAAGAATGCCATGTGTTTAGCTTTCATGAACTGTTTTTCTGAGAATTATGTACAGTTTTTATAAAAAAAAAAAATCAATATTTATGGCTTTCTTTGTACTCCTCCTAGTGATAGAATGCGCAATGGGGGGGGGGGGTAATTTCTCTGTTTATAGCGACCTGTGTGAATGTGATCAAGAGATGCTAAAAGTGGTATTATGTGATCGAACGTTTCATTTACTATTGTAAAGACTAAAATTCCAAGCGTTGTTTTTCATCGTGGTAAAAGATTTGAACGATCAAAGTAAAAATAAAGCTGAAAATCTGTATATGTTCGTTGTGCCTCATTTTTAACTAACTCTTAGCAAAATGTATTGAAAACCCTGAAACCGCCTATTTGAATTTACAAGCAACCTAAATAAATTTAGCGATTCTTGTCTGTGTTAATAAGCTGAAGCGAATAAAGCTGGTTCACATATTAAATGAACAGTCACCTACGTGGGGATCACGGACGGACACACACACACACACACACACACACACACACACACACCTTACTGTCTATCTATCCATCTATCTATCTATCTATCTATCTATCTATCTATCTATACATATATATATATATATATATATATATATATATATATATATATATATATATATATATATATATATATATCTTCGAAACTGAAAAAAAATCTAAAGCAATTAACCGTACATTAGTTATGTTTGTCACCATCTTGCGCGTAAACATGCATGTACACGAGTAAACGGTATAATTTAAACACCCATATGATATAATATAATGTTAGATGTATGGTTTAAAAATTTAAATGCTGTTTCGTGCTAGCAATACAGTTCGGTTTGATAACTGAAATTCTAAACAATGTCAGATCGTAGTGTTATCAAAATCCAAATCATTTAGTCGTTCTTGAAGCTAACGAAAGCTCAGCCTTGGTGTCCAACACATTCATACATTTGAATATAATAATTCTGGCCCATACCACCCGTAAACGTATTTCACGACGCTTGAATTTGGGATTCAGTACAATTGCATTGAATGCAATGTAATTAGTGATCATCTGTAAAGCGTGTTTTGTTTTGTTTTCTTCGTTTCTCCCCTTTTGTTTTGTTATGTCTGGATGCTTACATAGACAAGGTGTTTATGCATCAATTCTTCATCTTATTTATTTATTTATTTATTTATTTATTTATTTATTTATTTATTTATTTATTTATTTATTCATTTATTTATTTATTTGTTTGTTTGTTTGTTTGTTTCTTTGTTTCTTTGTTCGTTCGTTCGTTCGTTCGTAGAAAGCACACGGACAGATTTGCTTTTGAAGCAAAAACTCTTTTCTAGTTTTTTTTGTAGGCTTGTGTGGGGCTTTGGAGGGCGGGGGGCTTCTTCTTTGTCATTTTTCTTGGGGGGGGGTTAAATGTATTTTTAATGCATATATTATTCTGCGCAAAGATATAGAAACTGCAAAAATTATAGGATAAAAATTGGAACACAAGATAAACCTAAACAATGAATCAATTTCCAGGCGCGTCGTCTACTTCAGCCTGGCAATTCTGCAAGGTAAGAGCCATCCTCCTAACGATTTCGTCATCTAATACTATGAATATGTTAATGACTTTGCGAGGACAGATAAAAGATGCGTCATTCAGACAACTCTAACAGTAGTTCTTACACGTAGCTATCCCGATCGACTATTATCCAGAATGGCTAGCACTACTCCTCTACCTGTCGTGGGCTTGCCTGGAAGTATGTTTTATGTGCTTCACATCGGAGCACTCTGCAGCCTATGCACTAGTGTGTCTGTCAGTACGGGAGTCCTCATATATTCAATCAAATTTAATCCCGTGAAAAACTTCTGGAAGCGAAACATAGGAGACCGTATGGTAGTGTATCTCGCAATATGTGACTTGTGTTTCAGCATCAGCCACACCATGGACCATTCATACATGTTGGCTGTGCTCAATCATCCTCCAGATGGCATTTGTACAGCCTTTGCCTACTGTTTGTGCCAGTTTATGCTCGCTGGGTGTCTTGTTGTGACATTGATGGCTATAAATGCTTTCATAATGGTTGTCAAGGAAAAACGTATTAGTTTCGGTCGTTACGACTGGAGGTTATTGCTGTTAGCCTTTGGAATACCTGCCTGCTTGGCATCGGTGACAGCGGCATTTGGCTACCTCGGTCCAGCGGGTGCCTGGTACGTTTTCCTACGTCTATATCTTTATCTTCCCATCGCATTGTTATTCGGCTTAAAAATATTTTTACTCGTTTTATGGGAACATGAAATATGTACAAATAAAACACATTACAACCAAATAAGAACATAATCTATACCCCCTCAAAAAAGAACATCTACACCAAACAAACGAAGATTTTGGGCCCTTTGTTCCTGGTGACTTTTTTTAACATCTCTGCTTGGTACTTATCATTTATATCTGGTAAAGTTTACACAGGTCATGTCTCTGACTATTTTGAAATATAGGTGACGCAAACTACTGGTTAGCAGGATGGCCTTTCAGACAGCAGCTCTTTTTAGCATCGTCTTCAGTTTTTTTGTCTATTAAGTTAAAAAGGAAAATATTCTAGCCTGACGTAAAAACATTTCCTGAACAACATTTTAAAGAATACTGTTTTCGAAGTTAAAGTTTGATCAAACCAAAGCGACATGCCAAAGGCGCGTTATTATTTTCATTCCAGTATCATTATGTTGAAAAGGAAACGCAGAAACGTGCCTAATTCCCACTGTGAGTCCTTAAGAGTCTGACTTGTCAGTGGCAAATGAATGAAAACTCAATCGAATGTATCTTATAGATCTTTCTTTACTTTATTTGTTGTATTCTGAATTAACTTATCTGTTTGAGAACAAAATTTAAAAATATGGATGGCATTAACTGTTTATATTTTACTTACTTGGGCTATGATACACACATTTTCTTTCCTGTGAATACATGACATTGGGAAGACCGAAAAATGGTGGCCAGCATGCTCTTTTACAGATTTTTTGTTCCAACATATATTCAATAAATGTTGCACTAATGGCATTTGCGATAAAACAATAGCGACACAGACATGCCACAGTGTTTGGTAAGCATCCATTCTCTAATCTGTCGGCAAAATATTGCCATATTAAATTATCTACTCCAAAATCACTTATAAATATTTGTCTCTTTATGATAGCAAACAGAGTGCGTCTTGCTGTTTTTTTTCGGTTTTTTACTAAAAGTGCGGCGAACAAAAGCAGAACATCGTATAATTGTTGACAAGTACATTTAATTACACAATTTAACAAATAAACATCATCAAAGTACATAGTTCAAAACATTTATAATTAAGGAATATTTTTTTCGAGTTAATTCCAAAACGATTTTGCCAGTAAAATGAAAAAACCTAGAGACCCTTGGATTACGTGAAAAGTCACATTTTACCTCAATATTTACTATAATATTTCCGTATACTTTTGGAATATATGGACGATGAAAGTCTCATTCTGGATAATGTTTCAGTGTACAAGTTCTAATGCATCATTATTGATAGACTATCACCAGTAACGGCGGTCGGTGGAATATTGACAAATTTTGGCGATCGTCTCGGTATGTGACGCATTAAGCAGCAACCATGGGCTTTCGGCGGCCAGTGACTGCCTAATACCGCCGTCGGACGCCAAGAACATTTCTTCTTTTGGCAAGGCTTCCTGCGGACCGTACAACGCCTCCGGACGCCAGCTATAGTCACTTTAGTGTCGCTTGGGAGCATCTTGTCCATTGAATAGTATTATTGTACCCGCGTAAAATTTACAAACCAATGGCATGGTACCTTAGATGACCGACTGGCACCATTAAAAAATCACCTATAGTGGGTAAGGGGCTGACTTAGGGGAAAGCAGATCATGTGGAACCATATTCTGGGTTTTCGCACAAGAGGCATATCTCGCTCTGATCTCTTTGATATTTAAATGGAACGAGCATATTTTTGTATGATTGGTCTTCCCCACCCCTAGTTCGTGATTTGTCTGATTTGCCTAAATACTATGTACAATGCATTGTTGATTCTGTAATATTCTGTGAAGTTTTGCTTGGCCATACACCCTAAATTAGGATTGTTTCTCACTGCCTCATTACATTGTTCATGTCATGCTTTCCACTCCTTTTGCTACAGTTATTTCCTCCATCTGGAAGGAACTAAAGCCCACAGACTTTTAAGACGGCATCAAGTCTGTGCTGTGTGTGTGAGTTAATCTGAAATATTTTCCTTCTGGCTGATGTGCCTTGGATTATCCTTATAGGAACTGTAACGAGCTTTATCCACGTTGCATATACCTTGTGTAAATACAAACATTTGAGCTGTGCAGCAAGTTCCCCTGTAGCTATTTAATCTAATGACCACATAATGGCCTCTGAAACAAATTTAGTATATTGTGAAATAGGGCATGCAGTAACTTCTTATATTATGACTGTACATGCAGTGGCTCCCGGAACATTAACAGTCATTGTAATATGAAATCACATGACATTCATTACCAGTCACGTGTGACAGCCACAAAAGTGACTTATATGTACAATATTGTAAAAGGACTATCTGCAAATTGCTGTTGGGAATAATACCCCCTCCCCCTACACACAAGCGGAATAAACCAGACAATCTAATCATATACCTCATTCATTTACGTCATCAGAATGGTGCAGACTCTCTCTTTCCGTCCACCATTCGCAAATGGCACGACCTACATCCCACAAGAATGCAGTTCCATTCAGATCTTTTTCCGGAAGAACCTGCATTGATGCTGGTAGTCCAACGCATTATTGTGATGGAAAAAGAAAGGCCCAAATGCATTATGCATGGCTTAGGATGTTCTAACCCCTTTTATATTAGGTATAAATGCTATTGAATAGGTGGCGCCTCATCTTTGTGTAGACAATAGTCTCGAAGAGTTTTATATTACCTAATTAATTGCAAAACCTTATTGCGAGCAGAAAAGGAACTTTCGGCATGCATGAGCCCTGAGTGACCGGCCGGTTAGTTCTGTATTGCATTTATGTCTTTTTGCGAGAACCACTTCCTAGTAGTCATTACCCTATTCCGTAGTCCAAACTCTTTACTCTCCATAAGCTAACTTGTCCCTGTCTAACCTATATACACATGGAATTACAATTGTCCATATTGCACACGTTCCTCTGAAAAATGTTGACAAGGGCTGTATCAGCCCAAATAAATTAAAGGGTCTTCAGCGGGTAACTATTTGACATGTTTCGGAGCCTATTACCCTTACATGTCTCTCTGAGTAGCGGCTCCTTCTCTAAGCTAAATATTCAGCAAAGAAAACCCACATAATAATGAATAGATATGAACGTAGCAAGCACCCGCCAGTGTATAACTGTAGTGGAAACAAGCTGGGGCCTTATATTCAGTCCCAGTGATTGTAAAATAAACAGTTGCAGCTTGACCACCTGTACAAACCAAGAGAAATCCTAACAAGGACTGCAACAATGGACATCCTGCACCAGAAATGTAAAACAAACTCCATGATGACACCTACCATTCAAACAAATAAGCTCTATTTCACTGTCAAAAACTGAGTCAATGTATCAACGTAATGTGTCAGGTTTGTGACATTTGAGAAAATACTGTCAATTTTGAGTATTTTTTTTTAATTGAGTAAATGTGCATTTAGGCATGTCAGAAAAGAAGGTAAGTCATTAGCATTTATGCCAAAACATTTTATCAAAACAATTTTTCTTAACAGGATTCTAAGTGCAATTATGCAAACATGTTACTGTCGTAGGCCGCAGCTTGCTACCGATAGCCCCGTGGAGGGTGGGGGGGGGGTGGGTAACCTGACAGAATCATGCAAGCTTAAAATATCTGAAAGTGAATATTAAAACAGAAAGATGCCAAAAGATAAAGTTAAGTAGCTAAACAGACAAGTCTAAAAACTGTAAATTATTGTAACTATCTGACAATCTTTGGATATTAACAGCAAATTTATAGGACAAGTCAGAAAAGAATGAGAGTCATTTTTATTTAAGTGAAGAGAATGCAATGGAAATATAATATTTCTTAACCAGATATTAAGTACAATTAGGCAAGCTTGTAACTTTCGTCAGTAGCTGCTTGCTACTTATAACCCCTGGGGGTTTGTCCTAACAGAAAACATGCTAACCTAAAATGTCTGAAAGGTGAACATTAAAACAGAATGATGCCAAAAGATAAATTAAGTAACAAAACAGGCAAGTCTAAAATCTCTAAAATTATTGAAGCCAAATTTTCTAACCATCTCGGGATATTTACAGCAAAATTTGTAGAAATATTTGGTCAAAAGTTCAAGTTTTGAATCTTCTTGACTCAAGCGTTTTGTACATAAATTTGGTTCTAGATGCAAAGTCCTGAAATTTAGAACAAATACGACCAAATCTCACAATTTGTGACATAAAATGTATTATATCCAATATATTTCGAAATATTACTGTCCGGGAAATGATAGTTCACTGCTTCATGTTCTTCAAAATCCTTCACGGGTATAGTTCTGTGCAGGTTACTTTGCGAGGAAGGAGTCATTTGTAGAAAATAATGATCCCGGGCCATCAGGCCGAAGCTCATCATTTTCTACAATTTATGCTTTTGCCGGGTGAATAAGCGACTTAAATATCATTGTTGACAGTCTCGAACGATTGCAACGGTAATTGATCCACAGTTAGCAGTTTCATTTGATAAAACTGTGGTTTGCTCACCCCAACTCCACATTTGTAGAGAATATTGATGAGCTACAGCGATACAGTAACGTCACCAGTGGATTCTATGTGCTGTGACAGATCAGCAACCGTCTACAGTAGAGCCTTAGTCCGAAATGAAATTCTTTGGGGCCGGTCTAAAAAAGCTAATACTTTTCTTATACCAGTGGTTTACGAACATACTAACTTCACATTTTTGCCCCCTCAGACCATGAACATATTAATGAACACACAAAGCAATCTATGGTTGTAGAAACAGCAAACATGTTGTGTATTACAAATAAATATGAACAAGAACTTTATTGACCTTCACCTAGTACAAGGTATAGTCCAAGAAAGCAACATGCAGATGTTCACACACTCGCGGAGAAACATTTTATATCACTAAAAATACAAGCTTGCAATGTGACAGTTACATTCAATGTAATCTTAAAACCCCAGTCTAATGTACCTCTTCTGGCAGATAATGTTAACATGTCTTGTAAAACATAAGTAGACATAGTCATTACTAAATCCCCACAGTTGTAAGACTATTGGGTTTTAAACCATCACTCAATTTAATATTACCATTTTCATGTGAGTCAGGTACACAAAATGCCCGTCTTCTTCCCTTTTTCACAAAATCATACTGAAAAACAAAATGAGCTGCAGCCTCGACATTTCTAAAATTATAAAAGTTACATAAGTGCTCCCCCACTAGTGTTTCGGGACTACTGTATTTCTCTGTTTCAGTTGCCAGTGTGCGGGCACTAATCCTCATTTTGCTAATTTGTCTGCTTTATTGGTATGTTTTTATACATTTAATTCGGAGTTGAATAACAACGGCACTTTTGAAATTGTTTCGAATTGTCTCCAGCAAAGATCCTTGTAAGATCTGTGTGTGTGTAAATTGGAAAGGCCCTAAAATATAGATGCGGGTGGTAATAAGAAACAGAAATGATTTTAAGAGGTGTAATCTGTAGGCCACTACATGACGTGCCACAGATTTTTTCTTCATTACTTTGTATCTTTACCTGTTAGTCATTGCAAATGATGATGATGCTGATGTGAAAAAGCCCTCCTTTGCTGCTGATGTCTAAGAAAAAGGGCCCCATTGTGCATCCTTAATTATACTGAGTGCTTTCTTCTATGTTAGTGATATAACGGTTGGTGATAGACTTGCCAACCAAAATGTCTACTTTTCACATTTTGGATATAATCTGTATATTAGTACTTGTACTATAATCTCTTATTAGCACGCTAGTTTTCCCACTCACAATAGGCTCATCTAAATGGAACTGTCCGCATGAATTGGCCCTGTCCAGAGTAGGTACCTGCCAATAGTGCGTTCTGAATATTTAATTCATGTTTTTTTTTTCAAAATGAAAATGCATGAAAAGTCAAGGGTTTTTGTTTGTAAAGCTCTATGCCCATAATGAGGTCTCTGTTGAAAATAGGAAAGGAATGTTATAAGTTGTATAAATCTTCATCAATATATATACTTCTTCATTATACTTCTCAAATGACAGCATGACTTGTACTTACAGAAAGATAAAATATTTAATCAAAGATGTATTCAACAGCAAAATCAGTTTTGCTCTTCCCATATATCGTGCATAAGAAGGCATTTACTTCAATTGACAAGGGTAAACATATTTTTGTACATTCACTAAGGAGGCAACCATCCATACACTTATTACAATAAATTTTCCATGAAATATACACAAAGTATCTAAAAGTATGACACTACATTGAATGTTCTTATTATGAAAAGACCCATGCGACATCTTTTTAGCACTCCCTCCATTAAAAAAGATTTCACTGTGAAAACATATCAAACATGTGATTATCAGCATTTTGTGCATCAAACTTTAAACAAATAGTTTTTCACCAAATAACACTCACATATGCATGGGGATTGAGACACGTCAGGTTTTCCCCAAAACCCTTTAGCCATAAAATTCTAGACCTTCAAAACATAAATTATGGCCTCAAAACTGATCTCTCCATTGCATATTGAATGGCAGCAAAGAAATTCAATCTTACCAGTTAGGGCATTTTTTTAGCAAGTACTCAACTCTTTTATAATATGTGGGGCCCGAAAAAACCTGATATATGTCCCAAAGTGACAGCTTCATTACATCGCATAAGCAATCCTGTGAATTAAATCAAAAGCAATTGAATCATCTCTGCGGGAGTCCAGGGACCATCTTCTTTTCTGTATACATTTTCATGATTTATGACAAAAATACTGTCTTCATAGGGGGGGGGGTCAGAATTGTTACCTTGATAGGGGTTGCTCTCGCTGGAGCGCAGCTCTCTGGGAATCCTCGTCTTATGAGATTTTGAGACAACTGGACTTGATTGTTCCTCTTTAATGCTGAAAAAGCCCACAGCAACGCGGCATATACAATGAAAACTGCGCGAAGTAATGCCCGCTTAGAATAATGTGAAATAATGATATATAGGCATATGGTTAAACTCAGAAAAGGGGCACAGATGTGGAACAAATTCCATACTTCTGGGTTTTACCCGCGCACTGGCCAACTTTGGCCTGGGGGTCCAAGCTATTTTTTTTTTCCGATTTTTCGTCATAAAAAAAAATTACCTTCGCCAAGCATTTGCAGTCTTAAGGAGAGACATCGCAAACACAGCTTCAAATTGCCGACAAGGGTTCGGGGAGCGGAGGGCTCGCAAATGGAGTCATCTATAAGGTTTCTGGTTCTGGAGGGCTCATAGTGGGACCTAAGGGCTCTTCAACGGAAGATTTCTCGGCATCAGGGAAACAGAGATTTGTCTGTCTATGAGACCCCTTAGCCTTCAAGTCTCTTACAGAGCTTTGTTATATAGCACATGTCTATTACACGCAGCACTTTTCGACTGAATTTAAAGTATCGTGATTAGACAGTGCTACCACAATGCATTTTACTTAAAACAAACAAGTATGTAAAATAAATCTATTCACCGTAGATTTGTGCTGTGACAGAAATATTAAATTCTTCATTTTTCTTTACAGTATTAATGCAAGCTGCTTTTTTAGTGTTTCTACTTCAGCCAATTTTTGCCCGTGCAGGGTTTGTGAGAATTATATCAGACGTCATCATGCCTTACATATGGTCACAACTTTTTGTCAAACAAATGCCGCTTGTGCTCCCCTAATATGCTTTGGCGAATTTAATTGCCGATACACTGCGATATTAGGGGGGGGGGGGGGGAGTCTCAAAAATGTATCTTGCAATTCACATGTTCCCAGTCTCTGGTAAAATACACCCAAACCAGAGAGCATTGTCACCCCGGCCTGTTGTAAGCCATCTTTACTGATGCTACTGCGAAAAGGAAATCACAAGCTTCAGTGCGGAATTACTAAATTTCCCGCCTTTTCCGGGAAATTAAACCTGAAGAGCGAATAGGAAATGGTGAAAAACACGAGAAGTCCCTTGGTACAAAGTACTAAGAATTCAATTGTTGATTATCAAACTCTTGTTTTCTAGATTCTTGCAAGAGGTCTAATAGTGTGTGCCCCAAAATAAAAAAAGTAACAAACTGTGTGAGGAAAACTATAAACCAACTTTACTTCTATGTAATGTTTCAAAAGTGAACACATAATCTGCAACATCTCCTATGAATATGACTTTAAACAGTTTATTTTCTACCAAATATTCGCTTTTAAGAAAAAACGACTTCATCATTAATGAGCTTGTTAGCATACTTCATGATTATCACAATGATTTGGGCCATACAAAGAGGCACGGATCGTGTCCTTTATTATCCAAGACCGCATTTGACATACCAGCCTACTTTTCAAACTGAAAAAATTCCTTTTCGATGACCCTGTGGTACAGCTCATAGAAAATTATCCGTCAAACCATCTCAAACCTGTGGAAAGACTCACCTCATGGTGGCTCCCTATTAAGGCCAAAGTGCCTTAAGGTTCCATCCTTTCTTTAACTATATTAACGACATTTCACGAAAACATTACCTGCGACATCAGACAAGCAGTATTAGCAGTATCACCTGTGGCAGGTGACATTTAATGCCATCAAATCTACCTCTGTAATCTTCTCTTGCAAACAGAAAAGCCCACCCAACCTTATCTCTTGGAACTACACTAATACCTAAAGCCTCCTACCATACACATCTTGCAGTCCCACTGCAGCAATCATTTATTTTCCCAACATATAATACAAGTTATCAATAAACCCAGTCAATGCCTTACCCTACTATGCAGGTCAATTATATAAACTCTTCTGTCAGACTCTTATTAGATTGTATGCTTCCACGGTACCTCCCATTTTTCAATATTTGGGTGTCCTATGTGACATTTGTACCCAAAACATTGCACAATCTATTGAGGCGAAGCAGCTAGGATTTGTGAAAGCGCAAGTCTCTTACTCTACATGCCCTACTTCTTAAAGAGCTTGAATGGGAAACTCTGTCAAACTGAAGAAAACTCTTCAAGCGCGTGCTGTTTTGCTTTTGCAAAACGTACAATAAATTGACTGACCAATATCTGCATGACCTTGTTCCCCGTGACGTTGCATCCGCTATTGGGAGCCTATTGGCAAATTGCGCAGATGACGCCAAATTAGATTTACAACTAAACGCGTCAGCAAATTTCTTTCTCATTTGCTGCTAGTTTAGGAAACAACCTCCCCATCCATGCCCGTAACACTGATTCCCCTACTACAACTTGATCCCAAAGTAGAGTTGCTACTCTCATATGATGACAAAAAAAACCTCACATCTTACGTTTGGCAATCGTTTTCTGAATAATTGCCCCAGGCAAGCGCGTCTTGGTTTCTGTTTAAAATGCTTCTTTACATAACGTTAACAATCCCCCGAGCACAACATGTGCATACTCTCATCCCTGTAAAGATACGAAACATTTCTTGTATATATTGTCCTAAGTATGACATGCAGAGGGTTTATTTCTTAAACACTGTGTGTCACTTAGTCGCGCCGCTTGTAAACTCTGCTTTAACAATTTATTGGTAAAGTAACACGCTGTTAAACATTTTCTTGAAAGGCACTGATGACCTGTCATTCACTAAAAATGAATGTTATTGCGAGGCCGTCCTTCGTTTCTTGCGGTATGTAGACGCTTTTTTCCTATAAGAAATAATTGCATTATATTGATAATTGAAAGGGTATCACTTATATTTACTCATACTAACGACAATTTCTCAAAAGCTTTCACTTCGTCTTCAGTGTGCTTGTATGTAATGCTGATGTTCTCCCTGTTGCTGAAATTGCCCCTCTCCCCTCCCCCCTCAACGTCATGACTCTGCCTCCTCCCTCCTCCATAGTGGTCATGTCAACCACACAGTCTTCCACGAACCTCTCAACAGGCATTCGTCAAACTTTTATTCTTCCACCATAGAAAAATTCAAGCAGAATCCGGATTCTTCTGACCACATCACACTGTTCCATTGTTTCTGGACCAGGTTGCAGGTTTTTTTTTCATACCAATGTACCCACTGTGTCCTTTGTGGAGGACTGAGAGGGATACCAATGTCAGGGCAGAATGCCCTCAGTTTGGCCAACACTAGGCCCTTGGTAATGGTAGACAGTGATAATGTGCTGTTGCAGGCCACTGCTGACGATACTTTCCAGAGAAGGAAACCTGTGCCTCCTCACATGCTGGATCACGTAATTGTCATTGGTCCAATCTGACAGTCTTGGTCACACAGATCCAGCCTTCATCTTGCATCCTCTGGTTTCCTGGAAACAGTCCCACCAACTTTTTACGGATGGTCTGGATCACCCCATCATCCTGGCAACCACCAGCTGGGAAAGGCCAGCCTCCAAAATCCCAATGATTCTGCCTCTTAAAATTAAGACAGTTGTGAGTAACCTATATGCTGTGGCACTGTGAATTCACGCTGATCCCAGTGGTGCCATGCCCCCCCCCCTTACAAAGCTTATTGGCACCGCAATACCAGACACATTTTTGCACCTCTCTGGCTATTATCTTGTTTCAGGACATTTTGTATGTCTGTGGTTGCTTAGATATACCATGAGCTATTCTGTCGAAGCTACATAATATTCCATGCAACACCCAACTTTTCCATATGAAGGCATATTTAGAGCAACCCATGTTAAACCAATGGGGTGGCATCTTTTTCCCCGGCAGTACATAACCTGCTGAGAGCTTTGTGAGAGAGTTTGTATTTGAGCCTGCACAGAAGAGCAAGACGTTGACTGGCTTTACTAACAATTCACATAATATGAAGGTGCCAAGTCAGATTGATTGACAGAGAAACTCCAAGATGTGTGTGTTGAGATGCTTCTAGTATCAGTGTATTTCCAAAAAAATGAGGCCTGGTGGTCTGGTTTATATAGTCCGAAAGAAAAGATAACTAAAAGAAATTCGTTTTAAGGCATTAAATGTCATCTGCCAGAGTTTGCCCGAAAGGTAGATTAGTACACGATTGATAATAAGGCTTTCTGCAGTGGCTCCTGAAAGATTTCAAAGATACTAGTATCATCAAGAAATAATTGAATGTTACATGTAATGTTATCAGTGATGTTGTTTATATAAACAAGGGAAAGTAAGGTAACAAGGATAGAGCTTTGAGGCACTCTGGCTGTCATGGGGAACCATGAGGAGTTCTGTCATCTTATCATAACATATTGAACACGGTTGATAAGGTAGCTTTTAATGAATTGTAGGACAAAGACTTCGAAATCTGTTTCAGTTTGAAAAGTAAACCATTGTGTCAGACTCTGTTGAAAAGCCTTGGATATATCACGGAATGCCATTCGTACATCATACCCAGCTCAAGTCCATTGTAAATGTCATAAAATATGCTAAGAAGCTGGATGATTGTGGAATCATTTTTCTTAAAATTAGAATTTTTGGAAGAAAATAAATATAATTGTTTGAAAGAATATATTGATAGAAGATGTCATAAACTAAGCAGTCAAAGACTTTTGAGACATTAACCAGCAGTGAAATTGACATATAGTTTCCTTGGACTTTTTTTAACTTATTTTTGTGAACACAAATTACACCCCTTCAAAGGATCAGGGAGAATTTCGCGTTTTGCTGGTGTTTGGCTTGTGTTTGGAAACGTTTGAAAACGATTGGAATGTGTTTGGAAAGTGTTTGGAATGTGTTTGGAAAGCGTTTGGAAAGCGTTTGAAGAAAATTTCAAACACTTTTACAAAACGTTCGAACATGTTCACAAAGCTACGGAACACTTCTCCAAACGCTTTCAAACACTTTCCAAATGCGTTGAACAATTACCCGAACGATTTTAAACACTTTCACAAACGCATTCAAACACTATGCATTTCAAACACTTCCATTTAAATGATGAAGAATCTCTAAACGTATTTTCAACAGGTCCAGCAATATATGATGTACCTACATGTAAATGTGCACTTATCCAGCATTATAGGTTGTATATATTTGTATAAAACATGATCCAAATACGTTTATCCAAGTGTCTAATTCAACTAAAATTAATTACAGACTTAATTTTTCATTTAAGATGTCATGAATACTTCATCTTTCAAAAATTGTTTTGGAGTAAATCCATAGGCAATATCATTCATGATCTGACCATGATATTGCCTATAAATTTACTCCAAAATAATTCCTAATTTTTCAATTACTCCAAGGACCAATGGAGTATCGCCTGGCTTACTCCACTGGAGCTAATTCTATTGCTTGGTTTAGTAAGCCAAACAATACTTAAATTGAGCTGCTTCTGTATTTCCATTCCAAATTTTAAAAGTAAGCCTTTTTTCAAGAACTTCACTTGTAGAAAAAGTACATACACATGCATTGTAAGTGATACATAAACAAACTGTTAGATAGAACTGATTTTTTTGAAAAAGCATAATTTCAACTTTATTGTGAAATATACATAGTAGAGCTTTTTGGCTGATCCATAAATGAAGGCATGCACATGTTGTTGGGATTTTTAGGTGTTGATAAGCTTTTCAGACACTTTTTAAAAATATTCCTGTCATTAGAATTAGATTACCAAGTGTACATGTACATGTATCATATAAGTTTGGCGCAAAGTGTAAAGTGTTTGAAAGCGTTTGGAAAAGTGTTTGAAAACGTTCGGCAAAGTGTTTGCAACGCATTTGCAAAACGTTTGACTTTCACTGAGAGTGTTTGGGAAACGTTGGTGCGTTTGGCATTTGTTAACTTGAACGCGAGCGTAACTGTATACTGTCGCAGGAGCACAACATTTTTAAAGAGTGTTACCTATACTGTCAGGACCACATGCTGAACTGGTTTAGAGAGACATTAAGATCTTTTCTACATCATGTACAGTGGCTCTAAACATAGCCATATGGACCTCAATCTGATAGGCAAAGTCAAGCATGGGTAAAGAAGCATCCTCAGATTGAAGCTTAGCAAAATATGTATAGACATCTTCACACTTCTATGTGTTGGTATTGAGGGTTATGTCATCATAGACGAAAGTTACAATGTTTTGGTAAAGTTTGTAACCAAGAATTGACTCGCTTAGGCTCCACCTTTTTTTTGGGGGGGGGGGGATCTCCTTGGAGTCAAGTGTAGTGCAGATAATGGCAAATTATAGACAAACAGAATCTTTTATGTTGTTGACAGTAAAGTTTCCATTACGCTTATAAAGCTGGAAAAAGTTCAATATTTCAAGATGTGGGAAGAGGGTGTGGCCTGGGATTTTGCGTTTGGCGCTTATATCTTTACATTCCAGGCACGAATGTGCTATCTCACAACCTCTTGATTGCACATGTTACCCATGGGTTTGTCCTGAGGTCGAATGGTGACCTCGCAGAATGGAAAGAATTGTTTACAAGTGTCTACAAAAAGGTCTTACCAGTATGAAACAATATCATTTAGATAGTTGAAGCCAGCATCCCAGGAAACATCGTAAAATGTGGTATTCATATTATCCAAGTCTGCTCTCTTGAAGTCCCAGACAGAGTGTTTCAAAGGAACAATCCTTGTAGACAGCCACAGACAAATAACTAAAAGCCATGGAATGACCTGATGAGGAAAAGTGTCAGTTAAGGATGTAACCAGGTGCATCCATTATCATGACATCCAGCATGTTTTCAGAGAACCCTGAGACATGAGTGGGTTCAGATATAAGCTGGTGTAAGCTTTATGGGGCTGAAAGATGGAAAAGGTGCTCTCCTGTCAGTGTAAGCAGAGTCCCAGGTATGGCACCGATTGTTAAAACCACCCTTTAAGATCAGTGTTTCGGGGTTAAGTTTAACAGCAGATGAGACTGACTGGGACAAGTTGTCCAGAAATAGATCCCTGTCTGTAGTGGATTGACCTGGTCCTGGTGTACAGTAATACACACCGAAGAGAAGTTTACTTGCAGGGCCAATGATTTTGACCCAAATGCATTCACTACTGAGAGCCTCCAGCTCGACACATCTTCTGGGAGGTAAGTTATGTTAAAGTAAAATGGCAACACCTTCCTGAATACCGGTTTTGCAATCCTTGCTTATTGGAGTCTGGAAAACATCAATGGACAGCAATGCATCGGAAAGGAATTGTGAGCCACGTTTCAGATATAACTTTTTGGACACAGCCAATATACTAAATGCTTCAGGTTTTCCCCTGAAATGTTAAGCTACGGCCCTCGGCGTGACTCACAGAAAATTTATTGAGAATATGATGGTGTATTGGGCCTCGATTTGGGTGAACAGTCATAGGAAGCACATTACGTATGTTGACAGTCACATGGCGTAGATCACCTAAACATTGTCAAAAGTAAAACCAGTGAGAAAATCAAAGAAAACTGTCAAACGATCATAACGTGCAGTGGGTGACGTAGGAGTGCAGAGGTGGATAAGAACTTTAAGCCACTCCGATTAAATTTTAGCCCTACCATAGCCATATACTTTTCCAAAAAGATTCCCATGATAGAGTACTGTGCTGGACAGTTTGAGTCAAATTGTATAATATCACACAATCGAAGAATGTCCACGTTAAGAATTTTTTGACTCAGCAAGTACATGACATTGTAAACTGGAAAGCTTAATCTTCAAAATTACACATAGAAACACATTCATAATCGATAAAACACTTAAAATAAGAAGCATAATCCTCTATGTAATGAGTTGAAGAACTTATAGAAAAGGGCCACAGGGGATCAGACATAAAATTAGCATGGACGATGGTATATAGTAATAGAGTCGTGCAACACGTGATCTGTTTTAACGCAACTGAATCCAAAATATTATCATGGATACTTGCACAAACAAGATTTTATACAAGGAAAAGGAAAAGTTTTTATGGACATTCGTCATGGATACAGGGTATGGTCAGCATGACATTAGAATATATACAAGGAGTACAACATGCAGACAAATACTACGAAACTAAATATCATTTACATATACAGTGCATGTTTAAATTTGATACACAAGTGGAGCAAGCGATGCATGGGAAGTTAAAATAACGACCAGCAGTGATGCTACCATTTACACAGAGTGGACAGTGTAACAAAATAAAGGTGACGTCACACTAGGCAAGTGATTTACATAAAGCAAAGAATCAATGCATCTAAAATTTACCAATTATTGTTTAAAATGTAATAGACAGAAAACAAGCACAATCGTTTAATAGACCAAAAAGGAAAATACGTAGTGTCGAGTAACTCATGTTAAAAAAACATAAAAAATGTTTGTTACCCAAGCATTAGCAACTTCAGCAGAAGAAATACCTTTCAAACTACTTACTTGTGTGAGCGTTGGATTAGTTCACAACAAAAGAAGTGTAACATGTGTACATACACATTGCAACCCTAAGAAGACTCAAACTTATTTGAGGAAAATAAGATCACGAGTTGGGAACCCGTAGGACATATACTATAGTATCGCTTGATTATGGGCAAGCTGCTGTTAATAAGCAACACAACCATTTAATTACAGACCACAGTTGTGATTGGCTTGTTGCGCATCCCAATGGAGATAGTCCATAATTGTGAAAATACTGTTTTTTCAGCATGCTGTAGCTTCTGTTTAAATAAAGCTAGCTTATTCAGGTTTGCTGAATCACAGAGTTGCTTCATTGGCAGTCATATAAGTGCACTATCTTCAAGGCCAGGTGGGAACTTTATGGTGGGGAAGGACAATGATGTGACCCTGGCAAGAGCACAGGTCATACACCTGTATAAAGCTGACACCCAGGTGTTGGTTCGTATTTCAATTATCACAAATTAACGAGCTGGGAATTATATGACAAAAATCCATCCTTGTTTTTCTGACATTCTTATCTGTAAATGCCGTTCATGTAAATAGGTTGGACAGTGACAGGTTAGCTTATGGACAGTAAAGAGTTCAGGCTGTGGAATTGGGTAATGACTACTAGGAAGTGGTTCTGGACTAAAAGGAACAAATACAATGGTGCAAAAATCTCTGTATAGGTCCTAGGCCTAACTCACTGGTTGAAGTTTAAGTCTCTGAGTGCTGCCAGATTTTAGCCTGCAATAAGAAGGCGGGCCATTTATTCCATGGGTGATTTGCTGTCTTGTGTGCAATTTTTCTCGCCGTTCAATGACGTCTACCCTGTTTTTGCTGTAGAGTGCTTTGGGGTTTTTTTATCTGCGAGATGGATTCATGGAGAGGGGGCAATAGAAATGTGTTGAAACTAAGAAGGCAGGCCATCTTGTGCGGTTGCCAATACTGGCAACGCTGCATGCTAATATAGACAAAACAGTAGCAGTTCTAGCTGTGTGGCTTATGTGTATTCTAATGCCTGGGTATTTACCTCTTTTGAAGTTTGTGGCATGCTGCAGTAGTCATTGTTAATCCGTAATGGGCATGCACTTGACTTATGGCTGCTTTTCAATGTGGCTCTTTACCTTAACGTATCCCAATCCTTATATTAAATAACTAAATAGAAGAAAACTAAAAGCTTACTGCACGTAGGCTTTTAAAAGATTTCAAATTCAACTGGTTTGGACTTGATATTTACACTGTCTTAGCGTGCAGCATAAACTGCCAGCATTGCCTGTTGGCAGCTGCACAAGATGGCCTACCCTAAACTTTAACCAGTCACTTACATAGTAATTTTCCCCACAATGATTTTAAGAAAGCAGCCCTCACCGCTGTAAACTTTCCAAGCACTAGCTTTGGTGATATTCCGTGGCAGCGGTGGCATGGTCAATGCTGGGTGCAGACTAAGTCCCAGTTGCACCGGCAAAGGCCAGCTTTGCGTAGCCTGGTCATGGCTCCTTCCAGTAAGGCTGAATTTCTCACTCCTTCCCCCTTCCTAACCCTACATCTCCACCCTCGTGCTCAGTAAAGTCCTCTTCAGACACGAACAGCTAAACATGCTAAAACTGAGATCAAGCTCATCTGTGTCACAACTGCTTGATGACCAAAAAGGCAAGAACTCCGGGCCCGTCATGGCCAACAAAATTAGTTTGCAAATAAATTTATTTTTCATGCGGAAATATGACAAATTGTCTTCACAAAAGTGCTATAATACTCCATGTCCTTCACTTTGAACAAAAAAAAAATTGGTGTTTGGGACCTTTAAGTTAATATACTTCACAATTCAGGACAATCACAATAAGCCTACTTTTCAACAAAGTTAAAATACACTTTTCAGAGTGCACTGCTCATGGAGACAGTTATTGAAGGATATTTTCAGAGGAGACCTCTCACAGGTAACAGCTTTCCTCGGCTTATCCCGGATATTTGGATCAACAAGTGGGCCAAGGGCAAGAGATGGCTCACTCAGTTCAGTAATTTGCTGAAGGGAAAGGCTGTAAAAAAAATAACAGTAATTTACATGCTTACCAAGCAACTAGTAAATTATAGCACTCCCGTATTCATATCAATAAGTCCCAGTCTTGTGTCAGTTGTTACTACCAGCAAGCTGCCAGGTATAATACGTCCCTCTAATAATACAAAGTAACTCACTGGCAGCCACACAACCACCAAATTTAACAATATCGATCATCTTGCCTTGTTTTATTTTGTGTTGATTTTGCAACAAGATAGAGGGCACAATTATCCCAATCTATTTTGAAGCAACGTATACCACACACCACACACTTTGAAATAATGTACAGAAATTACGATTCAGGCTCTAAATGAGGAATTGCTTGATGTTGTCGGTAAATAAAAACATATTAATACAAAGAAATTTACATTACAATACATTATTTAGACTAGGGTCTACATGTATATATATATATATTTATCTATATACATATATATATATATATATATATATATATATATATATATATATATATATATATATATATATGTATGTATATATATATATATGAATTTCCAAGAAACTAGTAGGAGATCAGATTATCATCAATACGAATATAAAGAGCCAAAGCACAGTTTGGCCGATGTATGAATCGAAACACCGGCAGTAAATTGTGCAAGGTGGTCACAATTCAAGTTAGTCAGTCCTAATGTTTTACTTGTGACTGCAGGGCGCACGACTTTGCCGAACTATAGGTAAACAAAATGGTGTTATTCCTTTACTTTTATTATCAAATGCTAAATTCATTCTAACGTACAATTTCAAAACTACATAGGCAAGCATTTGTATAGTAAGTTTCTGAATTAATACTTTAATTCACTAATATCTGGTTTGAGCTCTTTTATATTATTCTTAACTTCTTAAAATATCGATGGCAGACTTCTAAAATTTAAATGCATAAGATGAGATTCACCACACATTTTACGCTTTATAGTGTTAACATCCATATTTGGGTCTTGACTCTTCTCTGCTAGTCCGGTGACGCTTTTTACCTTTTTTACACTTACATGTATCATTGACGACCTCAGAGGGATCATTTGAAAACGATTGGATGTGTTTGATGGTGTCTTGCGTGATCGGACTTCAATATTGGGCCAACACCTTTACATGGTCAGCACACTTATGACAATTTGCGTCAGTGTGTTTTTCTTTGCGGCCATATGAGCCACATGAGTAACACGTTAATTCTGCTCGGTCAATCCGGATCAAGAACTCTTTTTTATTTGAGAAATATGTGCACATATCATATTGCATTTGCAATATGAGACATGCGTAACAGTTTACTCCGGGGATTCCGATTACAACAAGCATTTAGAAGCCACCCGCTAAACAAAGTACACATGATGATCAATACAATAATATGTATAAAAACAGTTGCACAGAATATTTATAAAAATATTTTATGCGCATTTACGTCTGATGGAACTCACATAGGACCTCAATGTTAAAATAATGATAATCTGATGGAACATAACAAGAAAGGAAAACTTAGGCCTAAATTTCCAGCCCAAACATTTAATGCGATAGAAAAAGGAGAAAAGAAATATACTTTTATTTTAGTAAGCAACGTTAAATGGGTCGATTGCAGCGTCCCGTAGTAACGAGTAATGCTGTGAATGCGACGACGCGAAAAGGTACGTAGCCATGGGATGGGTTCTCCCGTTTCTTTTGGGTATAAACCTATATCCTTTTATCATAACGTTATTATATTTCTATACCATTTTTTTAAATACAAACAAAGCTGTCAATGTAAGATAAACATGACAAATATAGCGCCATTCCGCCACAATGACAGCAAAGAGATTCCAGAGTTACCAAAGCACCTACACTCATCATCCAATACCAAGGTGAAGAAACAAATTTCACTCCTGACTTGACACAGGCAGTCACCCACTAAAGGCAACCGGTGGTTTTAAGTCGGTCCATATAGATAGACTGATAGAGATATATAGATAGATAGATAGATAGATAGATAGATAGATAGATAGATAGATAGATAGATGGACAGATAGATGGATGGACGGACGGACAGACAGACAGGTAGGTAGGTAGGTAGGTAGGTTGGTCGGTTAGTCGGTAGGTAGGTATATAGAGAGACCTTCAATTCTCTAAAGAAGACACACCCGACTTTGGGATATCTACAACGTCGTAATCACTGTCATTTTGTTCAACAAATAAGCCCTAAAAGAAGGCGCAACCCGACTTCAGGCCACTAAGTTGAAATAATCAAAATGAAAAGACTCGGCCTCAGTTTCATGTGTGCAACTCCCACGAATTTTGCACCATATGACCGTTCTACGTTTTTCTTTTCCTTCATTGTGAGATGTATTTACATCATGTTTTCAATATTACAGAAGCATGTTATTACCCTTTGCTGTCTGTGTTATTTCTACCAATCAAAAGTATGTATTTTAAAAATGCAACCCTTCTAATTTTATTTGACTTTATGATGTTAAGTGTTCTCGTTGTGTCCACTCCTGAAGCTACCATAATAGCTCATCAGGTCTTGGTGCAGGGAAAACTCTATATTGTAATACGCACCCTGACTTCATCATCTTCAATTTAGAAAATTACAAAAAAATGTAGTCTTATACAAGCCGTGGCTTCAATAAGAGAAGTTGAGATATATATATATATATATATATACAACCTTTGAAACATGACTGTTTCTTTAGAAATAAATCATCCTCTTCATTTGTTATCAGCAATGTACAAAGATAGGACAGAAAGACAGACAAAAAGAATAGTAACAGATCACGTACAAGCAACCCCCTGAATGGATTTTGCCCTCAATAGTCCGAAGAATAACTTTTTACCAGGATCAAATCTAATAGTAAGTACAAGGAAACATTAATGTGAATCTAACCGGTCGGTACAAGCTCCTGTCTAACGTAATCAAAGTTTCAAGCTTAAAATGCTGTACTGATAACCATGTTTACACTGGAAATTTTCACTTTCTTAGTAAATAAATGCATGAAATGATAAATAGCATATCAAGATGTATAAAGCAGGCTAAATTTCAAAATGTACCAACAGCAGCCATAATCTATTGCATTTGTTCAAAACAGCCAAGCAATACAGAGGGTTTTTTTTAACAATGGCTCAACAATATCCACAATCGTTTAACCGAGTCATGAAACACGTTTCAGAGGTCCCGCCTCTTATACGACGTGCAAAAATATTGTGCCAGTTATATCTTTGATTTACTTTTTGGTAGTTAAAGGTATGACTAAATACAAAGTGACATCATTTGAACACATGTTTATCAGTGCCAGAAAACATAGCTTCATATTACTTACTGAACGCTTCCTCTTGACACACCATTGCCTACACCTCAGTGTCTGGCCACATTGCCCAACACATTTGAGTTGGATACTCATTCTATTGTTTTCCAAAACCTGATGGTCCTGGTGATGCCTCCACTCTCTTCCTCTGGATTCAAGAATTACTTCCTGTGCACATGTTCCACTGATCTTCCTTTCCCCTTGGGCGCCATTTCTGACGTGGTCTAAATAGTTGGGAGCTCTGTGGACTTTTGTTCACCAAGACTGTTCTAGGGCTGTGACCACTTCTCTTCTGCAGAATTTATTTCTTCCGAGATAAGAACCACTTATATCTGATATTTGCATACCCAAGAGAAAAGTGGAAACAGAGCTGGTCATGCTGGTTTGAAACCAACCTTTTCCAATATGGTGTCTGGTGGGTAAAATCGTAGACAGAGGGAGGACAGTGGCATTCAGGCAATCACTGCTCGGTGGCGTGCTGTGGGTGTCCATCCAGTGACCACTTCTCCTATTTCCCTGTTGGGAAAATGGCAGGAGATGGACTCACACAACTACTACATGGCAGCTTGGGGTGACTATCAATACTGTTCTGGTTCCTACCAGCAACCTTGCTGCATGTTATTTTGAGAGAATACATACAGGTTATATGTAAGGAGAGGTGAAGATAAGTGGCTGCTCTACGAGCAGGCCCAGAGCAAGAGCAAAAAATTTAAGTGTAAGCATGATGCTAAAGCCATCAAGTCTGACTCCGACGAGTCGTCTTTTACAGCAACAACATGAAAGAAGCAAAAGTGAACCCATGTGGCTCACCCACAGGCTCAGGGGGCTACTTTAACTCCTTCAAGTGAACCCCCCTCCCTTCATGGGAATATGGAGAAGTGGCATGGTTGCAAGGCAAGCAGCAAGAGATCACCTCTTAGGGATCCCGAGTGCTTGGCATTACCTTAGGTGACAACTAAAGTTTCATCAGCCATTGATCTAAGACTCCTGGCAGTCTTTGAGTCTTTAGCCAGGCAACAACTGATGCAATTGGAGTTGTTCCGCCAACTGTTCCTGTCCACTAAGCCCACCACTTTAGATCCTATTCTGAAGAGGCAGGCAAAGTGCCACCTGGATCTTTTGGTCAGGACCCCTTGGTCCGAGAGCTCAGAAGCCAAGGCAGGCAAACCAGTGAAGCCAGGATGAAAACCTGGAATGGTTTCATGTCTAGAGATTCTGGAACCAAGGCCAATCACTGAAGTCTGAGAGCTTAGGTCAAACCTACAAGCATCCCAGAACACCAATATCCCAGCCAATTCACTGAGCTCCCAGGTCCAAGAGCTCAGGTCAAATGTCTGAGCATCTCAGAGCACTGGACAAGGTATTAATGTCAGAGGTGGTGTCTACATGTAGCAAAGCTTTGGCTCCCATGGGTGTGGCCTCTACCTCAACCCAAGTGCCCACTCTGGAGCATCTGACCCTTGTGCCACCTGCCACCTGCTCAATGTCCAGGCCCAACCTGGACCAAGCAGCTGGTAGTCCCACTACACCCTTCCTCCAAGCCAGGTATCATGCCTCCCTTCTTTGAGAGACAAGCAGGACTGAAGCTCTGCATGGTGCAGCATTTGCGAATGGAGACTCTGTCTTCATTCACCCCCACCTATAGTCCTGCCATGTTGGAGTCAGCCATTTCGGATGATCAGCTTGTTGTCTTCTGTTTCAGACAGCTCAGATAGCTAACACTCAGATTGCAGGGTCAGGAGTACTTACAACTCCAGCAGGTGCCCTCTGGCCACCAATAAGCAAGTATGCGGCAGCTGTTGGTCCCATGCTGAGCCTCCCGGAAGTCCTGCTCACTTACACTCCATGGTAAGTGCAGACTAGCTGCAGAGGTGGTTGTGAAGTCTTCTGCCAAATTTTTGCTTCCCCTTTACAAGGTGTGTTGAGAGACATGCTCCTGTCAGAAGCAGTGATCCTATCTGCATCAGATGTACTCCTGCTTGATGAGGCTTTGAGGCTTCTGGTTCCATGCCCCAGTGGCAACTATTCAGACTTCAACTTTGAAGAGGAGGAGTAGTTTCTTTTGTATTCATGCTTAAGCAAGCCCAGGCTAATAGCTAGCAGCTGGTGCCCCAACTGACTTAGCTTTGCTTGACAGAGCTCTGCACCATCTGTGCATGCTTCTGCTTCCGTAGATACTATGGTGCATGGGCTCATGGATTTTAACACATAAAAGCTCTCTTTTGGAGCCTAGTGGATGACCAACCTGTGGCTGCTCAGCAGGAGGAGAGGAGAGAGGCCATCGATATGTGGTGCCAGTACTTGTCCTTGCAAGACACACATCATTAGTCCCCGATAATATTATCACCCTTGATTGCTGAGTTCGATAAGCAGGTGGCCAGACTTCATAGAACCTGGGTTTGCATGGAGTAGCAGACTTCTGGCTACCTCAAGCAAGGGCGTGCTGTCCCCAGACCAGATGTCCAAGGTAAACTGCCTGAGAACGAATCTATTCTTCCTAGTCACTTCCAGTGGATAAAGATAGGAAGGAGTATGATCAATGGGCCCCGAAGGCTCTTTCCACTTCCTTGGATGCCTTCAGGAGACTGGAGGAGGATGCCAGAGGCTCCACCCTGATAGTGCCCTACCCTGATATCTCAGGATTTTCCTCACATTATAAGCTCAAAAGTGGCCCACCTTCCACCTTTTCCTTACCACCTTTCATGTTTTGAAGCACCATTTACCCATTTTCATTAAAATACATGATTTTTTATCATTATTTGATAGAACTTTATACTAGAAAACAAGAAAAAATAAGACAATTTCATGTTTACAACCTTTCAAATTTTAAGTTCTGGGGAAAGCCCTGCATCTATTTGTCAGCACTGAGGTCTCTATTGGATGACCTTCAGTGCTGAGTGCAGATTTTGGAGAGAGTCCAGGGCTGGCTTGGTCAGGTTGCCTTGCTTACGGCATTGTTGTCATGAGCAGTGGACCATCAGATCAGGACAGCCTGCAACTTTGAGGCAAAATTGCATTTGCTATGCAGGGACGCCTACTTCCAGGGCGAAAAGTTACCAGACCAAATCCATCACATTCAGTGAACAAAAGAGTTACGACTCAAAACTGGGGAAAAGCCCTTGTTTTTCTGCCTGGCCTCTTTTGTCCAAGAAGTAAACACTTTCAACACCATCCCTGTGGCACATGATCCAAATAAAAGCAATTTCCATATTGCTTAATATTATGTACACATTTCTGTGGATTGAGTAGCTATAAAAAATTGATGCAGCATTCCAACTAACCTCACAGACAAGAAAACTCAAACATTTCAATAATTCTGCAAATTCAGCATGATATAGCTATGAAGTACATAATCCACACCAAAAACAAGCAACCTATTTAATAACATTGGATATGAGTGTAAGGATGTGTGTGGTTTGTTTATTATATTGTACCAGTGCTTTTATTACTATTTTTGGAGGATGTTGTCCTGAAAAGGATCCCAATGTTTATTTGAAAGCTGCGCACTTTAGCTGGTGAGCTTCGCATTTTTGGTCTGGGGAATTTGGCTCCAAGTGTATGGGAGCCACTGTGCCAGTGGATCCAGAGTGGCCACTAGCTCATCGTATTTGCCTCTGACTTCACAGTCAAGCATACCCTTCAAATGTTCACTGGGCAACAGGCAAGGAGATTGGGCTGTCCATGGCAACATTTGGATGTTGTGATGCTGGAGATACCACTTGCTCACTCGTGCAGTGGGTGGCGGCACATTGTCTTGCTGAAACAGTATCCCATGATGTTGCTGGAAGCATCTGGCGACTGCTGACAGGATCTCATCCAGATGGTGCTATTCTGATAGTGTCATTTACCCTGATGATTTTTTGCTTGTCACCATGATGACCTCCCACATCATTACGCTCCTTAGCAGTCCTCTTCTACCATGCATCCTTGGACAAATATATCTGAATGCATACGTCTAATCTGTGTTGTCCATTCATAGAAATTGAGGCAAAATTGTGACTTGTTCAGCCAAATCACATTCCTTCACTGATCCCTGGTCCAGTCAGTATCCCATGATGTTGCTGGAAGCATCTGGCGACTGCTGACAGGATCTCATCCAGATGGTGCTATTCTGATAGTGTCATTTACCCTGATGATTTTTTGCTTGTCACCATGATGACCTCCCACATCATTACGCTCCTTAGCAGTCCTCTTCTACCATGCATCCTTGGACAAATATATCTGAATGCATACGTCTAACCTGTGTTGTCCATTCATAGAAATTGAGGCAAAATTGTGACTTGTTCAGCCAAATCACATTCCTTCACTGATCCCTGGTCCAGTCAGTATCCCATGATGTTGCTGGAAGCATCTGGCGACTGCTGACAGGATCTCATCCAGATGGTGCTATTCTGATAGTGTCATTTACCCTGATGATTTTTTGCTTGTCACCATGATGACCTCCCACATCATTACGCTCCTTAGCAGTCCTCTTCTACCATGCATCCTTGGACAAATATATCTGAATGCATACGTCTAACCTGTGTTGTCCATTCATAGAAATTGAGGCAAAATTGTGACTTGTTCAGCCAAATCACATTCCTTCACTGATCCCTGGTCCAGTCAGTATCCAATGATGTTGCTGGAAGCATCTGGCGACTGCTGACAGGATCTCATCCAGATGGTGCTATTCTGATAGTGTCATTTACCCTGATGATTTTTTGCTTGTCACCATGATGACCTCCCACATCATTACGCTCCTTAGCAGTCCTCTTTTACCATGCATCCTTGGACAAATATATCTGAATGCATACGTCTAACCTGTGTTGTCCATTCATAGAAATTGAGGCAAAATTGTGACTCGTTCAGCCAAATCACATTCCTTCACTGATCCTTGGTCCAGTCAGCGTGTTTCTGACACTTGTTAAAATGGGTAGCCTTGTATGCAGAACAGTGAGGATGCGGTTGGCAGGGTGGTATAACCTCAGTTTGGCAAACGCCAGTCTCCCGTTGTTCGAATGTCGTGATGCTGCAATGTTGCTTGCAAAGACCTACTTGCAGAAAGAAACCTGTATCTTTGCACATAGAACAAGAGATAACAGTCACCCCTCCCATCTGAAAGTCTTGGTCTTTCAAATCCAGTTTTCTTCTTGCATCTTCTCGTTTGTTGAAAATGGTCCCACCTCTGTTCTCCTGACCTGGCGCTCCCCATTCTCCTGATAACTTCACGCTTGGAAAGACCAGCCTCCAACATTTCAATGATCCTGCCTCTGTCATATTCGGGGAGCTGTGAGTAACCCATATGCCATGGCCTTATGTAGTCACATTGATCCCAGTGTTGCCGGTGACCCTTATAAAGCCAAATGGAACCCCAATACCAGACACACTTTTCGCACCATTGTGGCTGTTATATCATTTCCAAGACATTTTGTGTTTGTGTGACGGCTCAGGCATGCCATTAGCTATCCTGTGCATGTGACATTACAGTCCATTTGGCATTCATATTTCCTACAAGAACTAATATTCAGACCAGGATATGTTAAACCAATGACTTTTTGGCCAGAAGTAGATAAGTACATACATAAATATTTGTCGCCCATATATATTGCTTTGACGAGAACAAAAAGACTAATGTGCAATCCACAAGACAAGTTTTTCTTTTTCTTCAAAACCACTACAAGGGTCTCTTATAAGCATTTGGGGGTCAAGTTGTGTGCCTCAGCCCAACAATCAATCACTGGAATACCAGAAAAGCGTTTCGACGTAAGCTACAAAACTTACCTCGAATAGGGTTTGCTTGCTGTTGTCGACATGTTTCCACCTGCGCAGATAGACAATGCTCGTTTTAAGAAAACCCATTTCCGTTTTCGGAAAGATATGTTATATATGAGGGCTTGCAAAGTTTTTACTCCTTAGTCAAAAAATCAAAATCATTGATATGTTGACCTTATATTTCCTTCAGCTGTTTACAATCAAGTGTCTACGTAAAATGCTTCACCTAGTACTTCATTGCCATTTTCACGTCGTATGTTCTGATCATGTGTGTTGTGTTGGTAACATGAGTAAATACAATGAACTGGGCCATGTTGATTATGGCGTTCACGCATACCTGGATCCATTCAATAATTCTTCTTAGGAAGGGGGATTCGGTACAGTTTGTATGTCTGTTTTCCCATTTTTGACTAGGTGATTGATGCCAAAGGTTGCCGGTTCGAGACCTGGTGGTTCCATGCTCACAAAACATATATATTTTCGGTGCTCCTGTGCTGCTTGTGGACTTACATATGTACAGTCCCCGATCTGGGAGAACTACGAACACAGTACTTCATGTGCACTAATATGATTAGAATAGCAATAGTGTATTTACATGTTAAAATAGGTATGGCTGGAACGGAGAGAATAATGGTAACTGGCTAACACTTTACTTTGCATAAAAAATAAAAAGTGACACGTTATATTTATATATTCAAATGAGAGCTGCAAAATTTCATCTAGAAAATTAACTTTGGATTTAAAATCTCGAAATTTTGCAGTCCTACGCTGATCAGGAAAATGGTGCCCAACCTTATCATGAAAAGCTGTTGAGTTAGCCTTATTCCAACCAGGTAGGGATCAGGGTCAGGCATGTGAACACTTGTGTAAGGTAGATGAATCGTCAAATGATGAAGAAAACAAACACATGGAGTTAGATGAGTACAAGAGTATAGAAAAAGCACTGACAGCAGACATGGATATCGTCTAAAAATGCAATTGACTGGCTGTGTCTTTATTGCAGTGTCAAAGCAGTTTCACTCTATAAGCTGAGAGGCAGCAGACTACAATTATAAATCCTTTTTTTTTTTTTAATATTATCATTTTAGTCTGAACTCTATGGAGTCAGCGTTTTGTCGACTAGCAAGAGGTTAAGGTCAGGTTTTGTACACATGTATGTAAAGTTGATGAATTATTAGACAATGAAAATAAACACATGGAAGTAGGTGAGAACAATGATCAAGAGAAAGGACTGACCACAGGCGTGGATGCCATCTTAAATAAGCAAGTGGCTAGCTTTGTCCTAATTGCAGTGTCAATGCCGTTACATACTAAGAGCTGATATACGTCACAGTGGTAGCATGTCAATTATCAACAAAGTGTTTAGTCATGTTTTGTTAAGGCTTTATTACCACACATGCAAAAACGTGCTACGATAACGTTTCTTTAACAACTGACACAATTCTTTTTTGCTTGAACTTGCAACGAAAGTAAAATAAAACATTCAAAAACAATAAAAATATTATTTCATTGCTTCCCAAATTATGAACAAAACTGACATATTGCTGGGGAAACCTCCCAGTCTCGAGCGTTTTCGAGACCAAATTTTGCACCATTTTCTCCAAATAGTGATTTTTTTCTATCGAGTTTATCTTGAAACTAAAATTTTAGACTCGAGCTTTATATTCGACTTTTCTTTGAAAATTGTGACTTTACAAACTTGAAACTTTGTATAATAAGAAAACTGCAAAATGTCGTGCATTTTTCTCGAAATTTTTAGTTTTACAACCTTGGAATTTCGACAAAAAAAATCAAAGAAAATTTGGAGATTTCAAAGTCGAAATTTCGTGTAAAGGATTACGTAATTTCAAGAAAATACACAAAATTTCGAAGTTTAAAACTTATACTTTTAAAACAAGGAAGTCATAATGCCGAGGTTGAAACTCGAAATTTGTTAAATTATAGTCCTCAAACCTGTAGTGCAACTGCAGTACCCATGAAAAAAACTTTTAAATTAATTACCCTCTGCGAAACCTCCCTTTATGAAATGTTAAATTTATCATGCAAACTGCAATGAAATACAGCTACTGTTTCATTTTCAGCAAAAATGACTTAACTGGCATGAGTATACCCTGGTGTACTGAAAAATTCATTAGATATATCGTCCAAGTCCACCAAAGAAAATGTCCTTTTTACAAAATGGCCGTGTAATAGAGAGGCAAAAACTGCGAAAACACATTTTCATGGTTTGTATACACAGGTACTCTTTTTGCTAGTAAAGAAGGTAAATGGAAAGTCTAATCTATACATTATCAAATGAAGTGCACTCAATCAATATGAATGTAACCATTTATGGCTCGAAACATATATTCAAAATTATTTACATGGACTAATATGTGCTTCCATCAAGTTATTCATGAAAACAAAAAAGTCTCCTCGGAGCTTTGAAACCTACGTTTAATTATAGCTGTTGGTGACATGTTGATTCATGCTTATTTGACCATATGGACTTCGGCAAAACTGTGTTCGACTCATATTCATCAAAATTGTTGTTTAAAAAGTGACCAACCGACGATTTATACATAGGTGCATTACTCAAGTTACAAGTCACCTTTGCTCACCACCGACTAGTACAGAAAAAAACATGGCCAATATTCATGAATTCCAAACCCAACAATGACAGCAAAGTGATTCCAGAGTTACCAAAGCGTCAAAATTCGTTTTCTAATGCCAATGTGAAGTACCAAAGGTCACTTCTAACTTGAGACAGGCAGTCATCCATAAAAGGCAAGTGGTGCTTTTAAACCGATTCTCTCAACCTTTGAAATATTTTTCATCAACTACAAACTAAAGTGTTTGCAAAAGTATGGGCCTAGCCACTCAAAACCGAAATTTTGTACTCCTGCCAATAATAACAAGAGACCTGGTAGGCCTATCACTGTTTGATTCTCCTGACTTGCCAGTCAGCTCAGTTTAAAGCAAAAGAAAAAAGTATGCCTAAATCGTTTTTGTGATATTTATAAATCTGGAACATTTTAAACACACTCTACCTCCATTATAACTGTGAGTCGGAGAACATAGGCCACAGCACAACATAGCCAATGAAGTATGTATCAAATAGTACAGAAATACATGACCCCTATTCATAAATTCCAAACCAAACACTGACAGCAAAGAAATTCCAAAGTTACCAAACACGGAAATATTCGTCTTCCAATACCAATGTGAGGTACCAAATTTCACTCCTAACTTGAGGATAGAGGTCACCCATAAAAGGCAACTGTTGGTTTTAAACCGATTCTCTCAACCCTTGAAATATTCTTCTTTAACAACAGACTATAGTGTTTCCAAATGTATAGGCCTCACCACTCAAAACCCAAATTATGACTTCTGCCAATAATAACAAGAGACCTGGTAGGCCTATCACTGTTTGGTTCTCCTGACTTGTCCGTCAACTGAGTTTGAAGCAAAAGAAAAAAGTAGGCCTTCATCGTTTTTGTAATATTTATGAATCTGCAAAATTTTAAACACAATAAACCTCAACCCACAGCACAACATAGCCAATAAAGTATATATCAAACAGAACAGAAAAACATAACCCATATTCATAAATTCTAAACCCAACAAGGGCAGCAAAGATATTCAAGAGCTACCGAAGCGTCAACATTAATCTTCCAATACCAATGTGAAGTAACAAATTTCACACCTGACTTGAGACCGGCAATCACCCATAAAAGGCAACCAGTGTAGATTTCAATATTCATAAATGTATTTCTCCTTGATAAAATACAAACAATACAGCATTAGCTGTGGGCTATAATGGAAGTTAGAGCAAATCAAAAGCATACACATTTTCATCCTGCTAGTTTGAATCAGTAGACCGCTTGGCATTCTCACGATAATTAGTTTTTGCACCTTTTCTTGCTAAGATCACTAATATGTAAAATGTGAAATTTTTAATTTTGTTGCCCATTTCTACGACTAAATAGCTGAGCACTGTCCTAAATATCCTCAATATCAAAATGAATTTTACACAATACAGTAAAATAAGGTATGCGCATTATAACCTGTAATCATGTAAACCATGTCATTTATAAAAAAAATGTAGAAGATCAGGGGACCCAAATTGCTACCTGGAGGATGTACTTTAGGACCTTCGGCTAGTGACTTCTGTGCTTTATTGTTTTAACCCGTGGATTTCTGTAACGCAGTTAACGTACCATAGGTTCAACAGATTCTTGTTTTTAATCCATTGGCCGTCAGTTGTGCCGAAGCAAACACATGCGTCAAACGATCGAACGCACGCGATAAATCTATTGGGATTGTGCCAATATATTAATTACGATCCAGAGCATCTCTGCAGTCCTCAGTTATTTTCATTAGAAGACGGAAAACAACCATATTTTCAGTAGACTGGGAGGAAAGGAGGGTAAATGTTCTCAAAACAGTATAAGTTGATCTGAGATTGCACTCTCAAATTTGGAAAATTAGGCAAGGTATTTGTTGTGTGAAAATTTTCTGTTTTCAGAGCGAGTCTTTAAAAAAATAAAGAGGTGTAATCTTACCTGACTTGATGTCATAAGGAAAAGCTGAATTGCCATTTGTGATATTGATGATTTTAGACAGAGAAGTTACAGAGCTTCTACACATTGTTTTACTACTTTAAGATATACTGCGTCAAGGCCGGCTGATTTGGGGGGCTTAATTTTCTCATCAAATCTTTAAACTCCTGTTCAACAGTTTCAAATGCAAAGTTATTACCTCATTTACACTACCATGCATCGGTAAACCATTGGAGTTAAACCTTTTAATGTCCCGTAAAGATGCTATGAAATACACAATTTCTGAGAGCAATCAAACCTGAGATGTATGCTGTAGAATCATATATTTTGGCGAAGGACAAATATTTCCGATTTTTTCCGAGCAGATCCGGTTCGGGAATATTAAACTCGCGTAATTTTTGGCAGAATAGATGTTAAATAAAAGCTTGAATAAAAGTCGGGAAAATAAAACTAGGGAAAGTAACTGTCGGGAAACTTTGAGCATACAAACATTAATTATTTTACGGTATTATGTACACTTTCCTGCAGGGGGTTCAGTGCAAACTCTGCACGAAATTTAAAGCTGCACAGAATTAAAACTGTCCACAGAGAATTGAAAACTTTGCACAGAGTTAAAAAAAACTATTTTTAGTGAGTTTCGTATACATAACTGCCTGCAGAGAATTAAGAATCTGTACAGCATTAACAACTCTCTGCAGAGAATTTATGAATATTTGCCGATTTCGCTTGTCGGCTGGCAAAAACTGGCGGCTGTCTCACGGCTCGTGTACAAATGTGGTTGTGCATGCACACAAGTATTCCTATAGCACGTAGCATAATGACAACTGAAGCCACATCAAAAACCAAGGCCCCAACCAACTGTTTACCTCAATTGCAATCTTTGTATATACGCTTCATAAAATCTAATGTCGGCAAATTAAAGCTTACTGTTAGTTTCACTTGTTATGTAATAATAACAAACACTGATATGAAGATTTCCAAGCATTTTACCCGCTTAAAAAAGTACATCATTAAACCACTCCCACATAAGAGCCATGCATAGGCTTCAAACGTAATGTCAAATCGATAAAGGACAATATACCTTAAAGCATTCAAAGCATGAATATTAGAATATCAAAATACATCAAAGTTAATACACAGCTACATCAACATTACAAAAATATCAACATATCCATCAAAAATAATACAAGGCAGCAACCAAAAGCTCGTCCTCAGTTGCAAATTCATTTAGGTAATTTAACTTTTGGCAAACAGCCACAGACATGACGGTTTGTTCTCTGTATGGTCACTGATGCGATGCAGAAAACTCATGTGACAAAATTTAAACAACATTATAACATGTACTATGATGGTGTTGTTTTTTTAACACTATATATTGACGCATATCTTGTCAGTTGTAATTAAAATTGAATCCAGTGTCAACATGCACATGGTGCGTATTGTTCCTTTGACACTGGCAGATTTAGATGTAAGGGTTAAAGTGGGCGTCACCGTCAGTACAAACGAGTAAAATAAGATGTAAAAGGCATGGTGGAAGTAAAACATAACACTCCAGGACGTTGTCTGATCAGCAAAATGAAATTACTTATGTGTGACCAATACTCTTCTAAGTACTTTGAGATTCGCGTAAGAAATTTATTTCCTTACAAAATGATCAGAACGAAAAATGTAACGAATGATAGGCGATGTCATTTCAATAGTAGCATTTGTGAAGGTATGATATCTTTGTATGGCAACGCACATTAATCAAGTAATTAAACGAAAAAAGTTAAGTTGTGCCAGCTGGAGGATATTCTGTTATGTAAATGGTACAAGACTAGAAATTATAGTTTACATCCAAGGACAGAACAAAAGTAATAGGAGAAGATAATGTGTTATTTGCCATTTTCATGACTGATTATCTTTGCCTTAGAGAACCAATTAGATATGTATGATGATGGTGCATCAGTGAATGGTTGTAAATGTGTGACGATGTGTTCCAGAGTATCATCGACTTCGCATATTTACATGTACGTGGTTGGAGCAAAAATCAATGCTCATTATCACAGATCCATTGCCAAGATGTTTAGCTGCAGCAAATATTAATCGCACTTCAAACATGTTGAATGGGCGTACTCTGGAGATAGTTCAATGTGTTAAGTTGCTAGCAGTTAAAGTACAACTAGCACTCTCCCGGATAGAGCATTGTCCAAAGGTTTATTTCTCTGCAGACATTTATCGGGGGGGGGGGGGGTCATTTTCCCATGACAGAAAGTACCCTTTCAGGAGGAGGGAGGGTGTTTAAAAAGATTGTGTACTTTCTTGAAAATAAAGAAATTTCGAATCATCCCTAAGGGGCAAAGGAAGCTAGTCAATTAATCGGATTGTTTCAGCGGCTTTCAGAAAGAGTCGCCTAAAAAGGACACATTTCTACAAGTAGTTGCGATTTATATCTCAAAGGGATATTTCTCAAATATTCGAGATTATTTACAGCCGGAGTTAAAGCATTTTACACTTAAAGACACACCAACTCTTTCAGTGAACATTTTCGGTGAGCTTGGCTTGAAATTGTCATTCAAGAGAGTTTGGTAGTCTCGCGTGGCGTCTCTGCTGCAGAGTCGTCAATATTCAATGAAAAGCTAACAATTTTCTCCAGTTTTCGTTCTAGCATCTCTTTTCTGTAAATGCAGGCTCTCGCTAAGTCAACCTGGTCAGCATGACATCTTTATCAAGGTAACCTTAAGTTCTTATTGACATTCCTATGCAGGAATAATTTACATGATGATAGACCTCTATTTTTATTTACGAGAGCAAATAGCAACCTGATTTTGGCTTAAATGTGCACACTCCCTAATGGTCTCGTGGCGGCCTACAAATATTGATTGCACGGTATATGTTCGGCAGCAACTTTGCATAGGTCCTGCCAGTGTGCTTATAGTGCAATTGGTGTAATCTGGAATCATGCAAAATTTGGCCACACCGCAATGTTGATTGCTTAGTTCACACAGATTCAAGAGAAGTACGAGACACGCAATAGCTTCTGCCCCTGTCGCTATGGAAGGTAAAACCCATGGCACGACGGTATTAACAAAGACACCAAGGGTATTACTAACATTTCCAGTTAAAGAAAAATTATTCCATATAGATGATGGTTCCTTCCTATATCGCCCTCAATGTGTAATATGACTATGACTAATAAATCATTGCAAGTCACAAGTTTTTGCAAGAGTGACACATAAGTCTTTGTCTGATAAAGGGATCTACCCGCACCAGGACATTGTCAGGCACTAAAAGTAAATTCCCAGGTAGCCAAAATTCAGGTAAAGCAACACCCTGGAACCCGGCTGGGCATGGCCTGGTTTTGATCAAACAAAAATAGCATACACCAGCCACCATTCCAGCGACCATCCCATCGATCAATCAGACAGTCCACACAAAATGAACAGTCAATAAATGATAGCAACAAATTCTGCCAAATTTAATATTCATCATCACATGCACTATCAAGGGCTATGTAACATAATAGTCAGGTTGAAAGATCTGCTTTGCACAGTTATCAGTAAGCGTGCCATCACACTCTTCTTTATGGTACTTGATGATTATTTAACAGAAGGAACTTTTCTTTTTGTAACACAGAAACATGATAATCACTGTCGCATCAGGTTGCAATCTTGCTATTTCCTTGTAAGCCTGTTACCAGAGTCCGAGAAAAGGTGCTCACACGAAACCCTGTCATTGGCGTTGCCAAATATATAACAGCAAAAGTAGAAAGTGACAAGTACTGGTATTTATGCTTTTACTACTATTCTACAGGGCTTCCATTAATACTTGACGCGGGTTCTGAGAGATAACAGGGTAACTCTATCTCGGCATCCACTGATTCAGTGAGTTCTTTGGCAGCTATCACTCGTCCGAATAGAACATTCTTCACTGAAAACTGATCTCTGTAATCTGGCTCGGTGAATTTCCGCTTCGCTAGTGGAAGCTAGTCCCCCCTTAATTATTTTATGCAAAGCCAAATTGTAAACCTTGTCCCTTACTAGGGTAACGCGGTGTTACGTGACTAAGCATTGGAGATCAGTATTTTTTGCTAGTTATCCGCTTCTTGAATGCTGGAACCTCGTACCCGAACAAAAATCATAACCCCGGTGCCCGACAATGCTCTAGCATTTGAGTACCTTCCTATTCAGCGATAGGACCAAAGCAGCACGGCCGTTCGAATGTCGCGCGCATTGCCTGGCAGAGCGGTCACAATGCACGTGCCCACTTTGTGCAAGCCCAAGTTTCTTCCATAGGGTTAGCATTTTGCAATAGCAATCCCGATGAAAACATCATGTAATTTGTGACCGTAAGAACATAGGAGACGAACGTAAATACGACGATGTACGTATACAACAATCCACAACTGAAAAGTATAATTGTATTTTTTTTAACTGCAAAGTCTCATGATCTACCAGAGAAGGCAAATCGGATAATAAGCCAAATCCGCCCATTCGTTCCAATACTTTGCGATTTGTTACTGTCACAGATGTGCAGTCTGTCCGCCCTCATTAGCGCGTCATGGGTCACGCACGTTGAAAACACTGACGGTACACATATATTATAAGAAATATTGCTGTCTCACAACACAGCTTGGGAGGAAGCTGATTATTTCCTTGTTTCTCTCTCTCTCTCTCTCTCTCTCTCTCTCTCTCTCTCTCTCTCTCTCTCTCTCTCTCTCTCTCTCTCTCTCTCTCTCTCTCTCTGGGTCAGCATTCTGTTCCGGTCTTCCCAACTTTCTTTACGTCTTTGCACAGTGTAGGGTTTGTTGTCGTTTTGAAACTGTTCAGAAGACATTATCCCGGTATTATGGCTAATGGTATACGACAATCAAAACAGAACAAAAAAGTTCAAAGTAACAAGGATCAATTAAATAAGAAATGTCCGGGAGCCTTCGACCATTATCTTCACGGGTACAGAGACTATTGATCTGCGGATTTCATTCTTCTCGTAATGTTGAGTGATGAATAATTCTGTTGGATAACGTGTGCCCATTTGGACATTCGTGGCGTGAGATGAGTGAAATATTTTGCTTGCAGTGTTAAAAGTCTCACCTACCCATTGTGGTACTGGAAGCGCTAGGTGTACGGTGGATGCAAACTCGCGCGTCTCCTGCCAAAGCAACAACTTCCGCGACCACAATTTCTGTTATTAGTGTTAACTTAGCACAGATTACACCAGAAAATCATGTCCATATTCAATAACAAAAGGCTTATCTCCTTCCCAAACCCTCCCAGTCAATTCTAAAGCCACAAAGAAATGAATTAAGGGGCTATCATCCGAAATACATGTATAATAAATATAGTATCTGAAAAATATGAATCAGATTTAAATTTGCCTATTTTTTTTACTGTCCCAATTGTGTAATACATAGTTGCAGGGCATGAAGGAAATGAATTATTGTTGTTAAACAGGTTACCTTTGTACGAATTTTATCTCATCTTATCGTTTCATCAAAATACAGTTCTACTAGGTCATTATATTTCAACACGATAACCTAAAGGTACGTAGCTTTTAATACCCAGGACCGTAGTTCAGTTTCACTTTTACCTTACGATGGGTAGGTTTGATGTGGCTCAGTAATTTTTTATAATATTTTATTCTAAATGTATCTCCTATGTATTGGTCGGGTACGACAAGAAGAGCATATTTTCTTTGTTGCAATATGTATGGACCCAATGTTTGATAATAATAGTGTGGTAAATGAAAGAAGCCTTAAGTCGTGCGGAAATGTTCCCAAATAATGGGCACTCAAAGGTAACAACAGGAGACACGTTTTTGCAATATCCGGATCGCAACGAAACATAGGGACTTGAACCGGCTAAATCGATCATACATTCAGGTTATTGTTATTAATTATGTGAATTAAGTAGAAAACTGATACCCCCTTAATACATATAAAGCATTTAATCAAATCAGCTATATTACGTTAGCATCGTTCAAAAATGCACAGGATGTTGCCTCCCCGAAATCGGCTAATCATATTGTTCATATCAGGTTAATTGTATTGCAGCTTTCCATCTGTAAATTGTTTTCCATTTAAAAAAACTACAAAGCCGATCGTTTGAGATTCCCATTCCAAGTGTAGCTACACTTATACCATTGATGTGTATCCCGCGATTAGCAAACAGCCATATTGCCGATTAATCATGTTCCTAATAATAAAATTCATCTAAACTTGGAGACCCGCGTCGTACAAAGAGTGAAAAAAAGGTCTTGGCGGTAAAAAATGTAAATGTTTGACGTCAGATGCAGCAATCAAATTGGAAACAAGGAAAAGCGAATGGAAGTGAATACATATCAAAACAATATTAAATTAAAGTCCAAAATAATATCACAATGACACCTATCTGGCCCCACCGCTGTCACACAGAAAGTTTATGGCTAGTCCAAGCATGACTTATGTAAAATCGATCTGCAGATCTGTCTTACCGCATTTACTGAAATTCGATCATATGGAGCAACAATTGCATGCCCGCTTTTGCAAGATCTTTCAATTTATGTACACAGAAAAAAATGATACAATGGTCCTTACGGTTCACAAAGCACCAGAAATCGCATGGAACACTTGGATGTAATGCAATTAATGTCTCAATGCAAATTATCTTTTCGATTCGGTAGTAACGGATATATTACACTTAAAAAGAATATGCGTATAGTTAAGATTCATTCTCTATTCAAGAACTTAAATATTTTGAGGGATCACTGGTGTTACTCAATTTTAATGCCATTGAAGTAAAACAATTATTGATGGAATAGCTGTAAAGTAAGGGCACTGGTATATTTCCGTTTTCTTCTTTCTACACACATTGTAAACTGTGCACATCAACTCAATACCATTTACAAATACTATGTAGGCAACAAATTATATATATATATATATATATATATATATATATATATATATATATATATATATATATATATATATATGTAGTCATTTCTGTAAATACTACCTCTTATAAACCAAACAACAACAAAATATCGTGACAAAGGAATTTTCCCATGCAAGGTACATAAATGTAGCACGCATACTAAGTACTCGTACGCTTTGAAATTTGTTACGGGCAGTGGATTCAATAACAATCTGTTTGTAAGCCAAAGGGCATTCAGGAGGTTCAGGGTTGGTTTCTGGAGTGTCTAAGGGTACAAAGTACATGAGTGACTAGGTAACCCATTGAACTACATTTATTTGGGGGTTGGGGGGCAGACACAGTGAACGTATGTAAATTACCACTTAATTTTTTCCTATCTGGGGTCTCCATAAGGTGTCATGATTACAATATTTATCTAATTGGTTGCATTTTTTTCTTTCCCTTCCTGTCTGAGCCAAATAATAATTTCCTGCTTTTCAGTTTTAAGCCGGGACCACTCCAAGGAACTTGATTGAAAGCTACAGATACGTTTAAAAAGACAGTTCTCAGTACACTTGCATATGTACACAGTCCCACGGGAATATATCATGAAGAGAGCGCAAAATAATCTTGGCAATACCAAACCGTGAGAACTGGAACAAGTTCCGTTGATACATCCATTAACTTGAGGCATTATGCTTTGGCATGAACAATGACAAGTCGCGATGTTAGCACCACTGGCTGTCATTTTGCTGCCATATCTTTCAACAGTCTAACTAAATAATATAAAGAATCCATATGGATTTGGGATATGCTGCTGTATTTTCTTAGTGCTTTGATGTATGCTTTGGATTTATAAATGTGTTCAAGCCATTTCTTTATATTCACAATATTTCTGCAGAATGTTGACTTTCATTAAAAAAATCAAACTGCAGCGGACTTCAATCTGGTGGTTTGTATGCGTTCTTGCAGAAGAAATTCCATACGTATTGGTCGCTACAGGAATCCTGATCATAGTGTATACTGGAGGGAGTCATACAAACCACTGTTTTTACAAAAAAACCTACCCTTGCGAGCGAACTACTCTATTTACATTTTCTGCATGCAAACAAAGACGAAGAAAGCTATCAAACATTCCCAAAAGACAGGGAATAATTATTTGAACACCCCTCTTTATATATTAACAAAACAAATCCCAGGGTGCATGCCCCAAGATCTCTTTTGCCTGGCTCTGCGCTTATGGTGCTCCCTTAAAGAGTTTATTTCCAACAAATCCGCGTTACAAACAGCTGGCTGCAGGAAAGATATTTACTCAACATTAAAAAATTACTCAAAATTGACATTTTTTTCTCAAATGTCACAAACCTGACACATTACGTTGATACATTGACTCAGGGTTGGCAGTGAAATAGAGCTTAATTGTTTGAGGAGTAGGTGTCATCATGAAGTTTGTTTTACATTTCTGGAGCAGGATGTACATTGTTGCAGTCCTTGCTACGATTTCTCTTGGTTTGTACAGGTGGTCTAGCTGCAATTGTTTATTTTACAGTCACTGGGACTGAATTGTTTCCACTTCAGTTAAACACTGGCGGATGGTTTAACCAGGATAAGCTGTCCAGCTAGAAAGGGTACATATTGGTTCAGGGGTAAGTCAAATTGTTCTCATCTGAACCTGTACTATACAAATGTAGTAATTATGGTTTGTTTGACAGGTATTCTTTCATAATGAAGCTCTGCATTTATAAGCAAAACTTCACGTATTTAGCTAATTCGTCATTTATCACGTTCATATTTATGCATTATTATGTGGGTTGTCTTTGCTGAATATTTACCTTAGACAAGGAACCGCTACTCAGAGAGACACGTACGGGTAAAAGGCTCCGAAACATGTTGAGTAGTTACCCGCTGAAGACCCTTTAATTTATTCGGGCTAATACTGCCTATGTCAAAATTTTACAGAGGAACGTGTGTAATATGGACAATAGTACTTCTATATGTATATAGGTTAGACAGGGACAGGTTAGCTTATGGAGAGTAAAGTGTTCGGACTGCGGAATAGGGTAATGACTACCAGGAAGTGGTTTTGGACAAAAAGACACAAATACAATAGAGACAGGCTGGGGAAAATTAATTGAGCATACGAAAAAACAAAAACTGCACAGCGAATTATATATGCTTTAAACATTGACTGGCCTTCAACCCGGGATTTGAGGGGAAGTGGAGGGTGGGAATAATTTAAGATGTATCCCTAAGTGTTTGTTTTTGCTAATTTATCTTATAAGGCAAGTGATTAGCTCCGGGTGTGATTGCTGGTATTTTGATTTTATCATAAAGAGAAAAGTAGTTTCCTTTGTTGTAATTATAGAAGGGCCTTTTTTTCATCAATCAGTGTTTAGAAGAACTATTGATATGAGATAACAGGTTCATAAAAAGAACCTTCACTTGGGGGACATTGCTTCAAGGTAGCTCTTTTCAGCATATAGTACTTATGTTTAAAATCATGAATACAACTACTCCATTACACCTACTAAGTTTCTAATCAGGAACACATTTGGGTCGGACTTAAGAATTAAGAACTTTTGAAGCGATGAAAATTACGTTCTAAAATTCATTCTTTCTTTCAGCTATCCCGGAATGGAATTTATTAGCTCGTCGTGTTAGGGATATTGGCCGATTAGATTGAATTGAAAGAAACCCAAAAGTAACGAACTGTTTTATAATACATAAAGAAAAATTACTATTATGCATGCGGAAATGCAAATGGATTGCATCTACGTAAATAGTAATCTCGACAAAATGGGTGTCTGGAGTTTCCATCATGTTCTTGCGGAGGAAAATTTCACCACTTTTGGTATCAATGCAACAGTCCCTTTGGCAAATTTAATATGAAAACATTACTGTTTATAATCGATAGAAGTTTGACTATAAAAGTGAGAACGAGGAAATTTTTGAGGCAGGTCAAATTAACTTCAGTTTTCTGAAAGGTTTAAAATATAGTTTACGCAAGAATGTGGTAGGGTTTATTCCGCTCATACGCGGTTCCCTTCCTTCCTTTTTCTTCTTAATGTAGTCCTGCTTGTTATCTGTGCGTCAATTCAAGTTTTGAAATATCCGTGTTGTCTCGTTCATATGTACAAGGGGCCTTTATATAGGGCGGTGAGCCTGTTGGCTAACTGTTTTTTCCAATAAAATATATTTTAACTAAAGTGTCCCAACGATAATATCTGGTGTGTAAATTTATATAATTATGATGTTCGCTGCCGTATTGACTAAGGAGGATTCTACACCGATAATTGTCCACACAAACAGTAGTTTCATCTTTTGTTCTGATTCAAAAGAACGATCCCCTAAAAATTTATTTTGGAAATATTTCAAGTCATCAGAATATGCTTTTCATACTGAATTGTATTTATTGCAACGATTATTATATCTATTGGCATATGAAACATTCAATGCATTTACTTTTCTTCAGTCCGCCCATCCGTGGAAGCATAGTAAACATGATTAAGGAGTTGAGATACCTCGATGAATATATTGATATCCCTGGTAATGTCATAGAACACGCGAATTCAGAATAAAGAAACATAAAGGAAAGTCTGTTTTGCTGTGGCATTGGGACAGTTTGCAGTTGATTAGAACACCCGATCACTCGTGATTTATAGTTTGGGTTCTTCCACTCTCCAACGTGGAGGCTAGAGAAGCGTACATTTCGCGGAGTTAATATTCGGTTTTACGACAAAAGGATCTTTCTGTCGCTGTTTTTAAAACTTGTGAAAAGTGCCGGAATATTTTCAATTTTTATGGGTGTCAGGTTTGCCTGCTCAGCGGCCTTGGCTTCAACGGGTTGTCGCCATGTAACAGTGGCTGTAGGCATAGCAGCACTGTTCGTTGCATCAGTACATCTGTCGTTAATACAGCAACGGCGATAAAAGGGTTAAGGCGCATAGCGTTTGTACTCTTAAAACCGACGTTGAGTTGCAAATGTCATGAGCTGCCACTTAACCGCGACGACTAAGTACATGTCCTGGTTCTCCGATTAATTTTATGGAGTAACATTTGCTCGAAAAAAAAAGCTATTTTGTTGGAGTGGATGGTAGAAAAGGTAAGGCAGGTAAAGCAGTATTTTTTTTTTTTTTTTTTTTTTTTTTTGTTTGCCATTGAGAGCTTAGTTGCAAAACGTTTCTGTTGCGGGTGTAAACGTGGCAGTACAGGGGTAGTGGACATATCATTTAATGAGATCATAACATCAATGACAGTACAACATTAGCATGAAGATTTGCAAAACAATTCCTTCCTTCGCATCATTAGATCTTAACTCTTTCACTGTCGACAGCGACTTAAGTCGAGCTACTTCAAACGAAATGCTGTCAATTAAAATGAATATACTGCATTCATGTTCATAGTGAAAAGACCTTTCAATAAAACACCAGCATGCTGATAGTTCCATAGAATACCATGGGCGGGGTCTACAGCTTTCTTCAACGCGTTTAAAGCGCGTCGAGGAAAGTTGCCCACTCAGTCTAAAATGTGACACTAAAAAGCTAAGACATCAATAGCCAAGACACCATAAATAATTAGCTATTTACAGAGGGAAGCTTATAGTAGCACTAGTGCACTTTGATAACAGTGTAGTAGTAATAATAGTACAGTGAAATTCTATATAATGACACTATCTGTTTCCTAACAAATGTGTCAGATAACTGAATATGTCAGATGAATGAATAAAATAACAAAGAAAATGAACGTTTTGCCATGAAAAAAATTGTGTCATTATATCGAATGTGTCAAATATCTGAGTGTCGTTATAATGAGGTTTCACTGTAGTAGTAGTAGTAGTAGTAGTAGTAGTAGTAGTAGTAGTAGTAGTAGTAGTAGTAGTAGTAGTAGTAGTAGTAGTAGTATTTACAGTACAAATATCTCTTCGCTAGGTATCACAATACTTTATTTTGCCTTTGAAAGCGAAGTTGCAGAACGTTCCTGGTATGCTTTGGTAACAGTGTAACAGCCTGTCATATGTGTTCAATCTTTGTAATATACTAGTGTAAAAAATAAATTGTAAATCTTTATTACCGGAGGTGGGATAGACTCGAAACCCAACTCTTAACGTGTCATGCATATTTAAGTATCCTCACTGTGAGCTCATTAATCTAACATACATAGATCTGTGCATCATTATGACTTTTTCATCCATCTACACTGGGGATAAGTCATATGATTTCACAGTATTTTTGGGTTTCGCATGAAAAGGTCCATAAGAAACTTTTTTACTCTGTAGGATGCTATACTTTTTAACAGAATTGATATGCACAGAACTCACTTCACGATCATTTTGTTCAGATACGATCCTTGCATGATCATATGTGACGAAAGTTTCAAAATGAGCATGTCCACTGTATTGCTCCCATTGATCGTTTGGCTACTGGTCTATAAAATCTCGTAAAAGGTCTCTTTCTTTGAGTTGCTCTTTTTTGCTGATGTTTCAGAGAACATCCATAAATCTATATGTCTGCTGAGAAGGAATAAAGAGAAGAATACAACGAAAACACTTAACGTGTAATTCTGAAGAGAGCATGCCCAAAATAAAGGAAAATTATATTTGCAGTTCTAATTGAAATTAGGTACCACACATATATTCCTAATTAGACATATAGATCCATTCCAACAGTTGTCAGTTTTTTTAAATCGCTTACTTGCAGAGGTATAAATTTGAAACTATATATATTCGATTGCAAGCAACATGGAGAACAGACCCACTAGTACCGATGCGCCCATGTTAAAAAAAAAGTTATATTAAAGGGTAACCATCATGGAACATATTTGTCTCTTGTAGCAATGACAATAGAAAAGAACGACTGAAACGGGGATGTTGTTCCGATTCGAGCGGCTATATGACTTTGAAAACTTTAAAATCGTCCACATTAAATGTAAATTCAAAAAGGTTATAAATCTTAAACTCATGCAAAATGGGTGGTAATGATTCGACCTGTGATCAAAAACACGCTTTATCGTTGAAAGGTGACGGCAAGCTTAGAATTAGATTTAACTTACAGTTATGATACCCATGTTATAATTTGGAAATGAGGTCTTTCTTTGTTGCAACAATGGCCAATAATAAATCTCAAATTTGAACAATTTCTTTTTCGAACGGACACATCACTTAGACCTTTTATTTGTTTTAGGTATTAGAAGGTGTATCTTAAGCTTAGCTGGTTAAGGAATCGACGTAATGCAAATTGATCGATAACTTTTGCGGTTACTGCCGAAATATGTTTTCTTGTAATACGTTGGTGACTGCAGAATAAGGCTTTGACTACAAAATCATACTTCCTTGCCTCACTTGAGTGTTAGTCCACTGTTCTGATGTAATGGCACTTAAAAACACTGAGCCATCCGTGAAATTCTACACCTTTGAAATTGGTCTGGAGGAAGGTGAAGATTGGTTATTCAACACATTTCCTGATGGTTGTATGACATTGATATTTTCTGTTTGTTTGTAAAGTGTAAGTACTAATGTTTCCCCTTGAGTTGGGCTCTCCAGCACAAAGGTCAGCGTCATGCATATTGGTTGATAACTTTTTGAGTTATAAGCTAAAATGTTCCTTGTCGTAACTGGAAGATTGCATATGCAAATGTAGGTCAAGACAACAATTTGATAATGCAAAATATAATTGTCCTTGACGGCACCTGCATTGTCCAATATTGCTACAGAAGTCTTTGGGAACCCAGATTTACGACTGTCCAAATAACAAAAAAAAACTCAAAAGGTGATGACCTTTGAAATGTACATCAGGGTACTGACCAAATTCCAAATGAGCAATTAAAGGGCAAAACTGTACTCCTAGTAAAATGACAAGACATGAGATTTTATGACCTCTGCAATTCTGCGCTTGTTATGGTGCATAATCACACCATGTGATGTACGGATATTTCGCATGCCCTCATAACGTCTGAGATTTGAATGTGCAAAACTAAAACTGCTATTTTAAGTGACCATGTCACCTTCACATCTAACTCGGATCCGAGTTGAGAAACTTGCAATTGAAGTCGCACGTTCATGCAGTGGGCTGTGTATCTGTATCAGGTTTAACATATTTATATATATTCGAGGTATCTTGAGAAAAACGAAGAAGCATGCCAGATTATGCGATATTTATATGACACAAAATGAAAGTAGCGCATTAGTAGAGTTCACTATATTATTACGGCGGCGTTTGGGAATTTTGGCGGGGGGGGTGACGGCAATGTGCAGTCTGCAGCCACCGAGGATGGCCGAAACCCGCCGCACACACACTCACCTGCTGTGTAGTCTCAACAGGAATGGACAGCGGATGCTGTCCATCGCCGCCTTCTGCCAAAGAAGAAAATCAGTGAGCATCTGCATCTTTCAGTTGTAAGTTATGAGAACAAATATATGCACTTAGTAAACAAATGTATAAACTAATAGGCCCAGCAAAATGGACAATAAAAGGTAATACTCATTTATACACACACATGACGTAGGATCATTTATTATGCACACACACACACACACACACACACACACACACACTCACAACACTGCGTATGCATATATATATATATATATATATATATATGTGTGTGTGTGTGTGTGTGTGTGTGTGTGTGTGTGTGTAGATTCTTCATGAATTAATAATCAAGACATCATTATCAGAATAAATGTCTTAAATTCTGTCCCCATGTACATGAACCTGTGCCCTTTATAACTGTTTACAAACACAATGAGATTGTGGATATCAAGCTGTCTACACTGGAATAAACACCTTTAATTTATTCACTTTGACAAGACATTTTAAATATGAAGGCTGTAAACATGTACATGCACTACCTGGTAACTGATATACAGTATATATATCTAACATGTCCTTTAACAACCTTAGACCAATCTTAGAACTTACACCATCCAAACTTGATTATATGGTTCTCAGGCATATTTTGGAAAAAAATGAAGGACAAAGTGGACTTTGTATCCTTTTTATTGTTTTGTTTTGTTTACATGTTGATAAATAAATGCAGAGAAACATACACAAAAACAGAAAAAAAAACAATGTTTCAACAAAAATGATGATGGCTTTTTGAAAAATCATTTTGATTTTGGCAAGATAAAAAATCCATGAGGGAGGGTGTCAAGTGATTAGGGAGGTGCCTGGCAACCAATTTTGTCCTTATGATGGACTATATATATATATATATATATATATATATATATATATATATATATATATATATATATATATATATATATATATATATATATATATATATATATATACATTCATAATTAATTTATGAGTTTATGGCTAGTCACCGTTTTGTGATGTTATCAAATGCAAACTGTGGCTATTTCACAAATTATGAAACAATATATCCCAATAAAAAAATTATTGTGATTAAAGACCCCTGTGGGACCATTTACATGGTACTGCATACAATATGATCATTTTATTGACAGTAGCTATGTTGTAGCTTTCAGCCCTAAGAACAATGAAGAGTTATATAATGCAGTACTTCTATGAAGCAAACTTTAATTTGTATTTATCAACCACTCTACAACACTTTCAATGAAACGATCTTACATATCAAGCATTCTACACTTACTTAATAAAATCAACCCTTCTTGCTGAAAGTTACATGTAAATTTTGATAGCACCATACTGATATTTTCTGGCTCTAAACCGACTTAGGAATGCTGCATTTGCTCGATGGAAATAGGCAAATATCGAATGCTCCAAGAGGAGAGGTTGCATTCAAACAACGAAAAATAAGCGGTAAGAAACCATTAATTGACTTCGTATACTCAAACAGTGCTGTACAGCACACAGAAAAAAAACATGCCAGACAATTTTCACTTTTGACAACTTACACCACAAAAGTGAGATCGATACATTAACATTACCAATTACTAACACAATGCAGGAATAGGTAGCACTAGCTACTTCAAACAATATTTCATTGACCAAGACGCATACATTCCTGTCTCCTCGAGCGAAATAGTCAGTCTATTATGTGGTTGTTTTTACATAAAAATCGTTATTGTAATGAGAATAAATGTAAAATTACAGCAGTAGTGATTTCATGAACATTACTTTGTCTGTTGCAGTTTGACACCACTCCTTGTGACAGTAGCTCTTAATGAATGGTTACTCCTTGTGACAATATCTCTTAATGAATGGTTACTCCTTGTGACAATATCTCTTAATGAATGGTTTGTGTGCAACATTTATTCAGCTCTCATCCAGCCCCATTATAAGGCGAGTCAACAGATTTAACCATAGTATCCACCGGTCGCTTAGCATGCGACCCCACAATGCAGGAGTGCAATCTGTTGACTGGGGCATTGTTTTGAATATACTTTTTTTACCTCAAGAAGGATCAGGAAAATAACCAAAGGCGAATCAAAATTCGTCTTCTCGTGTAAATAAACAGTAACATACATTCGTGATCGTTACATACAACAGTGAAAAGCTGACAAATATAAAAGAAACATAAATACCAACAATGTATACAGAATATATATAGCGTTGCAGTTGACTGCCCTCAAATGATGATCAAAATGCAAATGGGCGTATAGAGGCTGGTGGCTTCGTCTCAAATTTTTATTTTGAAAAAAGAACAAAAACGGACCACAAAAGGACAAAAACATAAGCAAAAAACTTCCATACAAGGGTAATATTACTGTAACAAGACAAATTAGACGATATTTTAACTGAAAGATGGTTGTCTACGAGCTTACCAGGAAAGAGTTAAGAATACATGTGCCTATTTGATGTCATATTGTGTAATAAGCATAGTGGCAGCAGACAGGTAGGTGTTCTATACAAGATTCATAGACGGCAAACACAGGCCACTGGCTTTGAACAAACGTATCTTCAATATTCCTAAAAGTATGCGCTGTATGCTTTGCTGCAAGCTAACACCAGGTATAGGTACATGTACATACCCACATGCATTATTCCCTTGACGGAAGCAGCATAGACGCCGGAACTTCATACTCACAAGCCTATCTGCTTTGCCATTGTCCTTTTACCACGACATTGATTAAATATGAAGAGTTACAACACAAAACTTTGAATGCAGAAATAGTTCAAAACCCTGGCCGTGTGCCTGAGTAAAGGTGCACATTATATACCATATAATATTTTCAATCAAAACAAACGTAGCCTGTCGAAATGTATTTGGGAGGAACTTCTGCATAACTTGTCTTAAATTGTCAGTTAACGAGGTTAAAGAAATATGTCAGTTACTAAGCCAGTTCAGCTTATCCGCTGGTCAATACTGGGGCATTTTGGTCTTCTAAAAGCAATTGGCCAGACCCTCTTCAAATCTCGATAGATAGGGTGTTCAAGTGGTTATATACTAATTTATGACTCAGCTGACCAGTCTGTCATCTGAGCTGATGACGATGACGTCACTATGCATCGGTACTCTGTCGTCCGTTCACATTATATACTTGCGATTCTCGAAAAGCGTTGGGTGGTGGGACACAAGGATGCTAGGCCTCCACGTTCGTTAAATGATCACACTCTATCGATTTTCGTCATTTATTGGAAAAGAATTCAGAATATTTTTTCTCTGCAGCAGCTTGGCGAGTTGTTTTCAAGATGCAAAGAAATACATCTGAATACTAAAAGAAGAACGGAATTGTTCAACAAGTTGTTCGTGGCGTGGGTGCAATCATTCATTCCTCTCCCAAAACCGCAATCTGCATACACTCTGTTCCAATTTGGGGGCTAGTTGGATTATAATTTGATTCGGTCTCAATCGAAGCTGCTGGCGATGTGTCGTTGTTGTTATTTCTTGATTTTTACAGACCTTTCAAAATTACATGACAATTGATAAGAGTACATGTTAGTATGCTCAATACAGAGACACGGGTGTAAACGTATGTATATGTAGTTTTCTGCAAAGCAGTTGACCAGCTCCACTTTAAACTTGGTGGTGACATGCTTGGGGGGGGATGTCTGGGTCCTAGTATCGTATTTATGTCTGTGTGCCAACACAGACATGTTGTTTTTTGGGAATTCTTTATTTATTTATTTATTTATTTATTTATTTATTCTTTCTTTCTTTCTTTCTTCTTTACATGCAAATTTGTCCGGCATTTCATTTGAAAAGTACTTCAAGTATAAATTCTAAACTTGGCACCATTATACTTCTATAGATGAAGTCTCGCCTATTTATAATGAGAGGTCATGTTTTTCAAAATTATGCAAATAAGGGCTAATTAAAATTTTAAATCTTCAATATCTTATATATTATAGTAGATGTGGTTCCAAGTGTATAGGAGTTCGATCATAGCAAGGCAAAGGTCATCTCAAATGCCAAGGTCATATCAAAGTCAAAGGTCATGTCAAGATCAAAGGCCATTTTCGGTGGTGGCTTTCTTCTAGCCATAACTTGGTCAATGTTTACCCAATTTTGATCATGTTTGGCTCAAACTGTAGCTATAGTAACACTGCACATTTTTGAAACTTACAGGACCTTTAAAGGTCAAAGGGCAAGGTCTTTTGGACCTTTGAAAGTTTCATCCAGTCATAACTTGGCCAGTTTGCATCCAATTCTAATCATGCTGGACTCAAATTGAAGGTATTATAACACTGCACATTTAATAAGAATATGTAACCTCAAAAGGGTAAAGGTCAAGGTCATTTGGCCCTTTGAAAGTATCATCTTGCCAAAACTTGGTCAATTTTCATCCGGTTTGGCTCATGTTGAGCTTAAATTGTTGGTATTGTAACACTATGCAATTTACATGTGTCCTATTAAGGTAAAAGGTCAAGGTAATTAGGACTTTGAAATTTGTATCTAGCCATGAGCTTAATGTAATGTGAAGTAACAAAGGATAAAAGTTGTAGTATTTAATATTTACAACCTTTGAAGGCATACAGACAGATTTGCTTTGAAGCAAATCTTCTTTTCTAGTTATGTATTATTTGTCTGTGGGCTTTAATACTTCGTGCTTTGACATTTTTGGCTTGAAATGTCTCATGGACATGGTACAGCACTAAAATACATGTCATATAGAAAATTGAGGTCACTATGTCATACATCTGGGTCCCAGTTATATATATCCAGACTATTTATCCATGGAATATTATACATGGCCTGTAATAATACCAGATCATGAGACCAAGTATCTTGGTAAAAGTGATATCCATTTACTATTTGCCTTTAACTTCTTGCTTTTTTGTCCTTTAGCAACTCAATTAAATTCTCGGCACTTCATTAAAAGTTCTTGAAATTTTATCTATGCTTTCATGGACTGTACTGTTTCTGAGAATGTTGATTTGTTACCAGGTTCTGAATTTAATTTTCTTCGGTGATGAACCCCTCTCCAATAAAATGAATATGCACACTAGACGATGCAGGCTATGATCATAGAATTCACGTTGGAACTTTACTTGATGGTGTCTTAACAATTATTCTCGCGGAGCTTAGCCTTGATGTTAGAAATTGGTGGAAGAGATGCAACAATTATTGATGGTGAATTTATGTTTCGGATCGTTTCGTCCACCCATTTTCTCCCTGGTTTTCGCTGAACACTACTGTCAGGGCTCTGTATGGTAGGGACGAGGTCACTCTAACGGTCGTTTTAGTATACAGGTGCCTCCGGCTGTGCCCAGGTAACAAATTAAACTGACGTCAAAAGAGGTAATGTGTAAAAGCGGAAAGAACACCCATTTTAAACATGTTTCAACAAATGCCCATGTTACCGAAGGCCTAACGAAAATATTTGCGTGTTTCCGGCAACCTGACAGACCCTACTAAAAAGCCCCAACCCTAAAATTAATGGAACCAATACAAAGAAGGTACACTTACTTTCAAGCCGCCCTTTCCTATAAATATTGATCGACCCACGCCAGTGCTAGAAACTCAGACACCCAGGGGGTCCAATAAAGTACATATTTTTCCAGTGACTCCTATGAGACATATGTGGCCAAAGGGTCAAAGCGAATGCATTTTGGGGGTCTAGGACCATTACCCCATCCCCCAAAAAATTCGAATTTGAGCATGCAAATGGGGCATTCTGGGGAGTTTGAGTGGAGAATCTTGCCTTGACATAATTGACTAAATCACAACATTTTAGTTACTATTGTACTGATTTTGCTTTTTTCCCTCAGATTGTTCAAAAATGTGATGGAAATTAGCGAAAAATAGTAAAAAATAAAATTTGACAAATGACCATCGCCCTGTTATCAATTAAGATAAGACAATTTTTGTATTTATACATGTAACGGTTAAGGGAATTTTTGAAGACATAGTATGATTATCAATTCGGGGAAAATGAACATTAAATTATCCTGCAATTAGTAAGTTGTGTATTTTATCTACTAAAGCAGAGGAAAAAAATTAAGATAATCACTAGGCCTGTATGTACTTACCTTTTATCTCTGAATGTTGATTGATTGATTGATTGATAATATTTCATTCACACATATGCCAGCATTGTGCAATATAATTGCTGAAAGCACACCAAAAAAGGGAGCACCAAATGCGTAGGGAATCTTGCCTTTGGTTATTTCCATGGTGGACCACAACAGGACGATAGCAAGTATGAACTCAGAAAATATTAACTTGCTTTGCACAGGTTTGTAGCTGAAACGCTTTAATCATTTATGAATTCAAGATGGATCTAATAAATAAATAAATAAATAAATAAATAAATAAATAAATAAATAAATAAATAAATAAATAAATAAATAAATAAATAAATAAATAAATAAATAAATAAATAAATAAATAAATAAATAAATAAATAAATAAATAAATAAATAAATAAATAAATAAATAAATAAATAAATAAATAAATAAATAAATAAATAAATAAATAAATAAATAAATAAATAAATAAATAAATAAATAAATAAATAAATAAATAAATAAATAAATAAATAAATAAATAAATAAATAAATAAATAAATAAATAAATAAATAAATAAATAAATAAATAAATAAATAAATAAATAAATAAATAAATAAATAAATAAATAAATAAATATATATAAGCACCAAAGGCATAATTATTATAACACTAAAATACGGAAATTATAAACATACGAAGCGGACCTCTCCATTACTCCCATCTCGTGGCTGTCATGCATGTTATTGTAATATTTGTAGTCCTTGTATCTACCGATGGAGGCATAATAGAAAAATTATTGCATCATCATCTCCTTTGCAAACTTGGTAGAGGTCCACTTGGGGAATACCCATGTTTTGTAATTTTTTGTGTAGCAGTTGGCCCCTTGGGGTGTAATTGGTTAATAAAGATTCTGATTCTGATTCTGCACCAAAAATTATTTCACCTTATTTTTGAAAATGTTCTTCCATTCGCTCTCTTTTATATACCTGGGCAGTTTCTGCATGGTATAATCATGGAACAGTAGTACCTGCAATTACCGATCCAAGTCGCCACCATATCAAAACGACCAATTTTCCTTGGCACGGGCGCTTTTGCAATGTTAAATGATGTGACGCAAACGACCACAGCGCTGTCTAACTGGAACTCTGTGTAGCAGCAAATTTAGATTCCCTGGAGCATTTTCGCGACTTCTTCACGTGAGAAACACTTATTTTGGATAACTTCTATAGCATTTTTCAAGAACTGTGAAGCAAAATTTTGCTCCAATGGCAATGCTCCAGTTGGACAGCCAAAGACCCGCTGCAACACACGAAAAACGGCCAGCAAAATCGCCCCACAAACGACCACCCACAAAAAGGTCGTTCTAATCAACCGTAACCAAGTTAACAGAAAAGCTGGACAACGTGCCGTTATTTTGCAGTAAAGTCAACTCAAACACAGCATTTTAATACAACTTGTCTGGACACTTTACTTGGGATGGGGGAAAAGCATAGCCATAGCTGCTGCATATAGCCACGGAAATGCGTTATCAGTTTTTAGTATCGCTAGGTTCCAGGACCATGTGTCCGTTCTCCGAGTAACCAGGGAAAACAGTTGTCAACGTATTTTTAAAAGATGACTTACTATCTTAACTTTAATCTGCCCGCTCGGTTGTGTCTGAAGCAGTTATCATCTGTTAGCTATGAATCCAAATGCAACACGATACAACTATGGCATACAGGAACACACGGTCATCGTTATTTACAAACATGGCGCAATGCATTGTGGGAAAGGAGAATCACAGTGAATCGCGGCCACGTTTTCAGCACACTTCCGGGTGTCCGTTCTCCGAGTTGCCAGGGCAAACTGTCGTTCAAGTACTTTTAAAACATGACCTACTATCTTAACGTCAATCTGGTAGCTCGCAGCATAATATTATATCATCGTTATTGATGCTCTGGAATATACTCCCCCCCCTCCGGCCACCTCGTAGATTGTCCCATTTGTATCCTCCTTCACAAACCGTTGGGTGCGGGATCTGCAGTTTTTACAATGGCAGCCAAGTGCCGGTGAGTCCAAAATATATGTGCGATTGGGGTTAAAGGAAGGTTAATTTGTCGAATAAATGTAATGTGAAATATATATTGTGACTTTTCCAGAGTGAGCATAACCTAAAAATGTAAATACACTACAATACAAGCATCACTTGTAGCCAGGGGTGGGCCCCAGAGTGCGTATTTTGCATCAGACAAAGAAGTCGCCCTCGAGCTTAAAATTTTGCAGTAGCACTAGTAAGACCCGCCACGACCCCCTGATGTGTGAAAGCTGGCGCTTGGTCGAGAACGATGCCCCGATAGTGGACACAGGTCCAAAAGTACTGGCGGGTTTTTATGTTAGTGGTAATTACCTTTGCTGTACACTATAATGCCTTTTTGTGCCGGACGTCTAATATTGATTTTAGTCTGTAATCAATGAATTTTATATCTCAGTTTCCGCACTTCTCACTGACCCCGATCTATGGAATGCTGTGTAATAAGTTATTGTCAGTATCGTTATTATGCTGAGATTTTAATGTTTCATGGTCTAACATTCCTGCGAGAACAGTAAAGTTCATTAAAACGTCGTGAAAGTCCGGGGAATTATCATAATAAGCTGGACTTTTCTTCATTCCAAGCAAATAAACTCAAACCGCGGAACTACACAAATATTAATACATGTAATGCCTCATCTCAAATAAGAGTGCTAAGATATAATTAAATGTGAAGTTAAACTTCGCAGAGCCATCCGATTCAAATTACTGACTATATACCATTAAGTTTATACCCACAACTGGACACATGTGATGAGAAATTATGATCTGAATGAATTGGACAAACTATTATGGGAGTTTGTTTCTTTTTGGTATTTTAGAGTTGACGGGACCGAAAAATTCCTTGTTCCCACCAAAATTGTCCAATAGGTGGTACTGCGTTCATTATCTGATTTCCAGACCAATTTTGTACAAGTGCAATGGCAATTTACAATAAAGAGCATGGTAATTATGAGAACACATGCAGGAATAAAATAACAGTACATGTCCCGATACGTGAGGATGTACCGCCGATGTCTATCAAAGAAGTTGGTCACTGCTGGGCTATAAGAATTGTATTTTTCTATGATTTTTTCCATTATGTTAGATAAAATTACATTATTGTGTTAAATAAACACTCAGCCGCAGCAAATTGCTAAAAATAGCACTGGGACGACACATTGCTGTTCTCCTAACCCAACGTCTATTCAATAGATGACACCTAATGCCCCCACCCCCACCCATTTTTTTCTCGTTCGAGGGTGGCATGTCCAAACTTCTTCGCGGGTTGTTCTGAACCATACTGAGAATGTTGCGTGAAATGATTGCTTGTATCTCCTCTAAGCCTGTTCCAATTTACTCAGCAAGTTGTACAACTGTCAGTGTTTGATTTTGAAGATGTGATGAAGTACTGAAAATACATGTTGTACATGCTGGCATATGTTGCTATGTAACCGTAGTAGATGTGTAATCAGTTGCACGCGTTAACCATTTTCCAAGTCAGCTGGTCATGATACAGGACAAGTTGAGAATGCAGTCTCAATGTTTCACTGTTGGTCTCTTGGACTTCTAATACCGTGATTAAGTCTTGCCCCTCGACTTTAATTAGTTCTCCCTATGATGGGGTACGCTTTACACCACAAGAGTTGTTTGATATTGTGCTTATGAAGTTGTTTTTGAAGCGCACGTTGAGCATTAAAATTCCACTGTATCGCGTACTAACATTTTTTGCATGCTGAAAAAGCAACAAAAAAACCCGGATGATTCTGCACCTGAGTGCAAACAAGCAACCGTAAACGATACACAATGATGCAATAGTCTGCTTGCTTGATCTATTTACTGATGGGCTTTCTCTAGTGCTTTCCTTGAACACTTGGAGCGAAAATGCAAAGTATCACTGAAAAAAATGAGACACTTCAAATGACTGGTCATTGTTAGCAGTTTAAAGTGGAAATTACTAAGCACGAAATTTCTGATGAAGTTTTCATTTTTTTTCAAGCATTAATATGCAAATGACGTCCACACTGCAAAGTCCTTTTTATATATTTGAAGCATTAGTGTCATATTACGTGACGATTCCACTCAGCAAAGAAACTTTGTCTTTCAAATCGACCGTTCTTCACCCCACCCCACCCCCAAATTAGGAATGAGTCAGCGGCTTTTGTGCTGAGCCCCTCCCTGAGCAAAGCAAAAGTTTCAAAACTCAACATGATGAGTCTGCAAATTGGTTACCCACTCTCAAGGTCATATATATATATATATATATATATATATTTATAAGTAGTGCACAATACAACAAAGTGAAGGTGAGTGAGAGAAATGAAGAGACCAAAAAATGGATATAGTTCTTACGGAACTCTTGCTGCGTAGGGTACCTGGTGCACTCAACTCACAGCTGCAATGAAATACAAAGAAAGTCAATTGTAATTATTATCCCGTAAATACGTGTCAACACAGAATATCACTTGATACTAATGGAGCATTTTCATGACAAAGTGTGTGTTCAGAGTTATCTTAAGTGAGCACTGTACAAGCAGTGGTGGTCCGTCCGTGTGAACACAGTCATTAAGGTACCACTAAAAAATGTCAAATTTGACTTAAGGCTTCAAAACGCAGTGGCAGGTAATAATAGCCGACACCCAGTGAAGTGATGTACTTCAGTTGCAAAGCTCACATGATAGATAGGGACAATTATTTTGCCGCAGCGTGAACGGCCATTTCAATATAAATTCTCGAAAGACTCCGAACATTCTCTTTTGATAAAGATAGTGGAACTCTGCATTAAGAGCAGCCCAGTAACGAAACTACCTCATAAATAAGACCAATGTATTTTTACCATATTTTACATCTTGATTTGAGAGTGAATGCTTTGGGGCATGCGCGGTGTTGATGCCATCACTGGATATATTGCTCCAGGTTGTTACCTGTGCAAGAGTGGGTACAGACTGGGTAAAAAAAAATCTGGCTAATCCAATGAGCCCAACATTCTCGACAGGAAGTGGTGTGTCATGAAAATAGGGCCCTAAACACTGCCGATTACACAGGTATTTAAGCGCACCTGAGAGACCTCTTTCACAGGATTTTTTTTTTCATTTGGAACTGCTACTTTTAATAGGTTCGTGGTAAACCGAGCACGGCCGACGAGTTTGTGAAGGAAACGAGGTCTGAGCATGGCTGAAAGGTTCAGACCACAGTCTGAAGAAGAAGCTGTCTGTCCACAGGGAAAATAAGTTTGTGACGTTATCACATTCCTTTGAATTGAGCTGTTTCGTTTGTTCCTCTATTATAGCCACTAGTGGCAGGGTGACAATTGCTACCAAACTTTTCAGCTATGGCACCTTTTCCCGCTCAATAGAACTTGAACTAGAGCTGACAGAAGGCCTTGTTGATGCAGAAGCTTCCCGATATTTTGAAATTTGTCTTCAAGGTTGATAGTTTTAGGCATTTTTATCAACATAGAACGGGATTCGTTTAATAAATATATAGAGACAACTCAGAAAAAGTCTCAGCAGTAAAATCAGGATAGTTTTGAGTAAAGTATGATAAACTTGTTGAGCCAAAATAGGTCAGTGAGCATGGGAGCAACAATCTTGAATCTTAGTAAACATTACGAAAATAAAAAGAAGTTTCAGTAAGTCAGTTCGTGGTTTGGCATAGAGTAGGATGAGTGCAGGTCAAGGGAGGCAGTAGGAGGGAGGTCTTCTAGAGGGGCAGGCAGGTAGAAGGTATACAGGTGGAGGCAGGGCAGGCGCAGGCACGAAGGGATGGTAGGGGCTGTATGAATGACCACATACAATGTGACGGGTGCTGTATGTGGGCCAAGTTTAGTGCTACAGGACCAGCCTGCTCTCTGGAAGAGGCAAAGGAGGAAAGTTTTTCTTTTAGTAGTGGGGAATGTGGGAGAGCAAAACTCTTGGAGGTACAGCTGGCAACCCTGCAGATACAGCTGAAGGAGGGTAGGGACAGGGCGAGGACTGCAACTGTTGTGAGAGAGGGAGAGAGTAGTAGTGAGGAGGTTCAGGATAGGGTGGAGCAGGCTGAAAAGAGGTGGGTAGGATGAGGGAGAGATAAGAAGGCAGGTGGGTATGTAGGGGATTTTAGATGTGACAAAGGCATATGATAACGAATGGAGAGACGCGCTATGTGGAACACTTAGTGGGTTAACATTTGGAGTCAATTGTTTGGAAATAGTAAAAGGCCTATACAAGGATGTACGTGTAGAATTCGCTATTTCACTGGGAAATGTAGTAGCACAGTTGAACATGCACAGTTGAACATACATGTAGGCGTAAAACAAGGCTGCGCGCTTTTCCAGATTTTCTAGGCTCTATATATTAAGGACGTAGATGGACAGCTAGTGGTTTGTGATCAGGGAGTAACAATAGGACACCAGACAATACCTGGGTTAGTTTGTGCAGAGACATGTCCTCACGGCCAAGTCTCAAAAAGAATTACTCCATATGATAAACATTGTTGGCGAATATGGGAATAAATAGAGATTAGAAGTTACCAATGACAAAAGCCAAGTTATGACACTAGGAAAGAAGGCAGATGGCAACAGAAAATGGAGACTTGAAGAAATTTCAAATTCCAGAGGGTAGAGAGTGCGGCGTGACCGAGACCTCGACTGTGAAAGCGACCTAGCTATAACGCATGTACCGCTTCAAGACACCTCATATGCTTGATGCGCTGTGAAAGCTAGCTAGCTTTTACGTCATCTGCCAAGCCGTGATCCAGACCTTGCTCTTCTCTCTTGAGCCCGAGATACTTTTCACGCATAAAAAGTACCTGAGCATGCGCAGTTGAGAGCTTATATTACCAAGTTCCCACTGCTGGTTTTTGCCCGATAAGATGTGGCTGCCCTTAGTTACATTATATGTAATATATAAAATATAATAACACACACACAAACACACACACACAAACAAACAAGTCATGTTTCAAAGGTTGTACTCTTAATGTGTGTATATGTATATATATATATATATATATATATATATATATATATATATATATATATATATATTTGGCTACTTTTTTGCAAGCTTAATACTTGTTATCATTATATATTTGATGAATTTTATCATTTTTGAACACTGCCATGGGTCTAATGATCGTCCTGCCTTCAGACATACACTTATGTATTCTGTTGGGGTACCAGTATTAAATACTATCTTGCTGCTCTGATTCCGCGAGGTAAGTTTCACGGCGAGGCATGTCTCGAAGGGAGCTGAGTGCTTGAGCTCGAGGCAAGTTTCACGCGTGAAGCAGACCTCGCCGACGAAGAAGCTTTAAAACCGCTTGCGAGGTCTTGAAAGCGAGGTCGCTGTATGCTGCAACTGCAGCTGATTGAAATTGGAGAGGTAGATGAATGTTGAGGTAAAGATAAAGCAACAGGTAAAGGTATGTTCAAGTACCATATTCAACAGATGAAGCACAAGATGAACCTTACAAAGGGAATGACAAAAGCTAAATCAATAAATTGTTTTGATAGAACATTCACAGGTCGAGTGCTGTAGGACAGAGCAGCGATATTAGAACTGCTATATGGTTTAGATGTTATGGCAGGAAATGAGTTGGATATCCATGCGATGGAGAAAAGACAAAATGAAATGGGACAACGGACTCTGGGACCACTCCCTTGTCCAGTAACAGAAGCTATCTCAGGCGAGTAAGGATGGTATAGCATAGCAGACAAAATTGCCAAAGTCCAGTTGGACTACTGGGGATATTTACAATCAGTAAACGAAGACAAGTGGTGCAGGAAAATATATAATGAAGCTGGTATAGAACAGACAAGATAGGTCAAAGACATAAATATGTTGGCAGAAAAGGATTGACTCAAAGTTTATGATGAGGTTGACAGCATAAACAGGGAAGGTTTTGACATAAGGATTGAACAAATACTGACAAAGCAACTGACAGTAAAAAAATATATATATATGGCATAGAGAAGCTTTAGAAAATGACATGCTTGGAAGGAGGAAAGGGATCCACACTTTTTTTCAGAGCAGGGCAAGAGTTATCAATTTAGAAAAGAGAAGACAAAAATTGACTGCATGGAGAGATGAGGGAAATATGTTTAGAAAAAGGCAGAATGAGGATCATTACTATAAAGTCTTATAGAACGTTCGCCACTCAGGAGCAGAAGGGCATGTGGCACGGATTTTAGGTTGACCAGGGGATTACCAGGAAGAAAGAAAGAGCTCAGAACTGTAAAGGACTTTCTGGTAGAGTGCTGGAAGAGGAAAGAATGGAGTGTAAGAATAAGAAGAGAAATGAGTTCACTAGAATATCAGCTTTTAGGATAAGGGAGAGGTGGCATCCCTTACCAGGGCTCCCATGGCTAAGTGCACAAAACATGAAAAATGCGTTAGCCTTAGAGGCGCAGATAGGGAACCGCAGAAAGTAAGCAGAGTGCAACAGGATAAGTAGAAGTAGTGGTAGTAGTAGAAGTAGTAGTAGTAATAGAAGTTGTAGTAGTTGTAGTAGTAGTAGTAGTAGTAGTAGTAGTAGTAGTAGTAGTAGTAGTAGTAGTAGTAGTAGTTTCCAGACAGACAGCGCCCTCTTCAGACCGCTGACTGAACCTTTCAAATATGCCCAGATCTTGCTTGCTTTGCAAACTCGTCGCCTGTGTTCGTTCCTCCCTAAAAATAAATTAAAGACGACATTTCCAAATAAAGAATTTCCGGGAAAAGAGGTCTTCCCACTCTGCTAATTTAAGTTGACTGCAAAGAATCTTTACAGGTTGGCCACTTTTTTTAGAATCACGTTGAATATCACGAAAGGCACTCTCCTTCAGTGAAGGTTTCCTCATGAGTGAAAGGCACAAAAAACTATAATATGTGCAATGCAGGTGACGATATACGGCCAAGCGTTCCCAGAAAAGATATGGACTTTTGTGTGGTAAATTGTTCATTCATAAAGCTTGACTTCAGCTGCCTTACGTGTATTATACTTAGACATAAAAATCAACTGGATCCGAATTAACAATTTATATGGTTTGATAGCGTATTCCACGCTGTTTACGTAATATATGGTAGTTTGTCCACATTTGCTCAATTCGGGGGCAGAGGAATGATTGTCTCAGCTGTTACCGTCTACCATTCTTTCAAGATATTGATGAAAAGACCTCCCTGTAATGGTATAGAGTAATTAAGAAGCCTACGTCCAGGGAACCGTGTCTGTTGAAAACGAACGACTTCTTCTAAGTATCGGTCCTAAAAGTCAACGCACGAGACTGTGAAGGTATAAAAGAAAATTTAAAACGACATAAACATTTAGCTTTAGAACGTGACATGTGTAAAGGTGTTAAAGATGATATATTTCATTTCTCGTTTCTTTGTCAGGTTTAGAATGATATTAGCAAAAAACATTTGAGTGCGCCAGAGTAACCGCTCCAAAGTTATGGTGCTGAAGAAGCGTGATATCGTTAATGTGCGTCATCTCTCTTAAGGAAGCTGTTTTTATTTTTAGGAGATTATGGCCGCTTGTACGCTGTTTGAGCTGTATTTAACAATTATCAAAAGAGGTTTTAACCAAGTTTTAGGCATGATGATGATGATGATGATGATGATGATGATGATGATGATGATGATGATGATGATGATGATGATGATGATGATGATGATGATGATGATGATGATGATGATGATGATGATGATGATGATGATGATGATACGAGCAGCTTAGCTGGGAACGGTTTGAAATATGCCAAAATTCCATGCTATCGTTGACTTGCCTGAAGAGGTACATTGACTGGGGTTCTTACACACTGGGTGTACCTGTCACATTGTTATCTAATATTTTTGAAAGTCACATTATGTTTCTCCGAGTGCCTGAGTACGTGTTTATTCTGTTTTCTCAGGTCATACATTGTACTAAGTGAAAATCAATAAAATTTTATTTAATATTGAAATAATTATGATATACTTTATTTATTTCAGGAGGATTGGAAAAATAACCCTCTGCTAATACAAATTCCTCTGCTCGGGTATACACAAAATACATCGAACTGATATAACATTACACATATAATACAATATAAAAAGAATAAACAATACAATAGAGCAAAAACAAGTAGAAAACAGTAGTCCAATGAAACGCAAAATAAAAATGCGACCAGATTGACCGTTAATCTGTGTCAGGGTCATTTATTTGTTAATTTGCTACATCTGGCTGAATTTTTGATAAATTCCGTAGTTGCTGAAATCAATAGGCAGTTAGTGTCATACGAATCTAAAGGTGTAGCTAATAACACAATATAAACTTTCTCAGAATTTCGTAGTGCGTTCCAAATTTGTCCTGGTAATGTCAGAAAACTTTGCCAAAAGAGTTTGTCGTGCACTATTATAAGGTGGACACTGCAGTAGAAAATGAACAGTTGTTCCACATCGAGAACCATATCTGTACGTTGGGTAAACGCATATACAATGTGTAAACAGATGGGCATCTAACTCACTAAAATCAACCTAAGACGATTCATTAATATATTTAATGTTCTAGTGCCGTGCGTTAGCTGCCCAAGACTGAGAGGGAATAGGACACGTTTAAGTTGCGTTTTGAAAATATTAGCAATACGACATTCCTCAAGTTTAGGGGAAGGGTGGTACAAGCACGTATGGTAGACGGTATAAATGTGTTCATAAAATGTGAAGTACGTACGGAAAAAACGGATCTGTCATTAATGTAACGCAATAAATGATTTGTCACTCTTCCGGCGTTACGACGGAAGATCGAAGCTACCAGGTGTTCAAGGCAGACACGACGAATATTTTTTAGAAAACAAGACTAGTTTGCTATTTTTGAGTCGAACCTCCAGGGTAAGCCAGCCGAGGCACAATTAGACTTTCAATTGGGAAGATGATTTCATTGCTCCAGAAACAAATGAACTTTCTTTATACTGAACATTCTCTATCAACGTCTTGCTTAGCCCTGAACAGCCATCGAATACAGGTGAATCATACTCAAGAATAGGACGAACGAAAGAAGCGTGAATATGTACATTCGTGCGCACTGCAGGGTAGAAAATACACACAAGATCTGATACGTCCCAGTCGTGACGATGCCTTGGTACATATGCCTTTTATAAGATTATCCCAACTTAAATTGTCAGTCAATATAACACCTAGATGTTTGTGTTCACTTACACGTGCAATTGGTGCATTCTTGAAGGTCAACAAGTCGTGCAGTGGCTTTTTATTTTTAAGGACACAATCATGTGTTCAATTTTTTTCTGGATTAAAGTCAACCTGCCATTATAACCCTATTCCTCAACGACAAGCAAATTGCAATTAAAATTTGTAATTTTAGCCTCAGGGCTGTTAACGATTTCTGATAGAGTAGTATCATCCGCAAATAGATAAGCTCTGCAGGGAATATGTTCCAGTAAATCGTTGATGAAAACCAGAAGGAGCAAAGGACCTAAAACACTGCCCTGAGATACGCCATACTAAATGTTAACCCTTTCAGAATATTTTCCATCAAGTATAACTCCTTGTTTTCTAAAAATCAGATATGAACGAATCCATAAAAGTAGTGGCTCAAGCATGCCAAAATGGTTTATTTATTAGCAGTGAACCTCAATATTATATACGATCAAATGCCTTAGAAATATCCAAAAAATATTAACTTCGAACTTCTTTTCTACTACAACATTCATTTAAGGAATATTATTAATTAACTGGTATACAACTTCTTAAGTTTACTTTTAAAGGCATAAAGGGATGACAAGTTTCGTAAAGATATTGGGAGTTCATTCCAAATTCTTGGTCCATTAATCTTAATAGAAAATAAAGAGGTGTTAACCCGATAACGAAATATATATAAGTTATGTTTCTCTCTAGTGTCATAGTGATGAATATCTTGGTTAACAATAAACAGATCTTGACAAAATGCCGGTAAAAGATTACTCATTATTTTAAACATAAATAACCCAGTTAGGAATTTGTTTAAAAATTCAAATTTCATAATATATAACTCTCGGAAAATTGGTTCTGTGTGATCATTAAAGCCTGAATTTGACATGATGCGTATAATCTTTTTCTGTAATTTAATTAAACAATCCAGATTTGATTAATAGTTTGCTGCCCAGGTGATATTGCCATATGTAAAATATGGATAGATTAAAGCAAAGTATAAATTCCTTAAAATATATGTACCAACACTTTGTTTTACTTTTTTCAATATCCCGATCACTTTACTGATTTTGTTAGAAATATATATATTAGGTGGAATTTCCAGGTTAAATGGTCATCCATCCAAATTCCTAAAAAATTGACTTTCGTCACTTGTAATTCATTCATTCATTTATCAATTCATATTAAGCTCGATCGGCACATGCACTGGTGTAACAGCAGATAATGCATAATTCTCAGCTTTCCTGCTTGGAACGAGTCTCCGACTGGGAGACTCCAAAGGTTGTCTAAATGACGCAATTTTGAGGGGAAGTAGCTAACTTTGTTTTCGTGCACTTTTCAGCTTTTTACGTAGATCTCCCCGTTACACATTCACCATTGAGAAAGAAAACTTCCTCCATGCATGCATGTAAGAAGATGCAGTAGATAGGACCCCTCGAGGCATTAACAAAAACGCCAAGCCACTCCATCCCATTTTGCCAACAAAGAGCAATGTGATTTGCCTATATTGACTTTACCACTTCTTTCATATGCAGGAATACAGTGGCACTCTTTGCGTCAGCCTCAGCCGGTTTTACATATTCATTGTATCATGTATGTTCACAGTATTGATATTACCATGGTCTCATTCTTTATTGTCGGAAAATAGTGTATCGGCGCTACTATTGGATTTACTTATTTGTCTCGAATTTATCATATTTATTAGTGTAGTCATAATTTTTATCGTTTTGGGGTTTCGGTGTCTGTGTCGGTGTCGGTGTTGGTGTCGGTGTTGATATGCTTCGGTTTCGGCATCAGTATTGGTATAAGGTTAACCAAACATTGGGCTGAAACTTATCACAATTCATGATTATATTTATATGCCACACAACAATAAAACGTAATTGATATAAGTGCAAGCAAGCGCCTTATCCTGGTGCAGTAACCACAACATATAAGGCAAACATGTCAAACAACCGGATGGCAGAGTACTGGCAGCATAATTTTACAAATACGATCAAAACACCGTATTTAGCCAAAGTAACTGCACATAATAAATACTGCTAACATCGATGAGGTTTGTATCCTGGAACATAGACCATAAGCAGGAGATAAATGTCGCAATAATGACATTGCAAAATAAATGATTTAATATCGCACGGTATCAAATATATATGCATTGTAGTACGAATTTTCCATACCATACAACTAAATAAATTCTACCGTGATTGGACTAATAATTATGATTCGTGTATCGTGTTGCTGGTAAGGTGTTACCAATCTACGTAAGACAGATTTTGTTTTCTGACGATTTCATAATATTAAAGTAATTTAACCCATATTACTCTCATATTTAACTTTTTCTGTGGACACGAAGATTTGAAATGACAAACCATTTGATTGTAATTATACGCAGTAAAAAATATTTCATGACAATTTACCTCATAAATTTTCTTTGGGAACAATATATTCACCACAAGTCAATAGAAATTTCAATTCTTTTTTCTTTATTGGTAGGTAACTTGTTACCATTGTTTTCCCTTCAAAAAGGGGGCGGACAGTTATAAATGAGGTTTTATAATGTGCATGTCAAAAATCGAATTAGTAAAAGCAGCAAAATGGGAATGTTTGACTACTTTGTAGAGCAGAATCACCAATTTAAAAGAACGCCTGTACATATTCCTGACCACAGGGTGAGGTTTTATGCTGTCAGAAGTTTCATGTGTGGTAAGGGAAAGTGAGACAGAAAGCCTGCATTTTAAAACAGAACAGAATATTCCTTTTTCAAAGCAGAGTTGCCGATTTTAAAGCATACTGCAAAGATTCCTCACTACAGGGTCAAGCTTTGATGGTTTCAGAAATCCAATGTTAGGAGAGTGAAACAGAAAGCTTACATTTTAAAGCTCAGCTGTTCTTTGTTTTTTTTTTCATGCTAACTTTAAATATGTGTAACAACGAGCGTGATTTCCACTTTTGAAAACTTGAGAATGTGATTTTGTAAAATAAGCTAATGGGCAGTGATAAAAAATCAGAAAAGTGCGTCATGCCAGCAGCATTTTTGCTAGCAGAGCTTGGTCAATTGGATTTTTGGATTTTAGCTATACAGATAACTGTTGGTATCTAGATGCCAGTATACCACACACAGGATATATTAGTCTCGTTTTAATCTAAAACTCATGAGATAGGAGCATAAACTACAAGTATGTGATATGAATATTTACACCTCAGTGGGGGTTCCACCAATCCCCATTCATGGCCGTGAGTGACGGGCTGAAGGGAGCACCCACTTGCTATATGGGCTTATTACACACCGGTACAAAAAATCTGGCCTCTGCTGTCCGGCCTTTAAAATCCCAAAATTGTTTATGCATGTCTGTAATATCCCAAAATTGTTTATGCATGTCTCTTTCTGTCTGTCTGTCTGTCTGTCTGTCTGTCTGTCTGTTTGTCTGTCTGTCTGTCTGTCTCTCTCTCTCTCTCTCTCTCTCTCTCTCTCTCTGGTCGTGTGCAAGTAAATGTGAAATTTAAATTGACGTTTGTTACAGAATCAACAAGTACACTTTTAATTATTTCTTTCTGTTCTGTTTCAAGGTGCTATGTGGACATGAGGAAATCGGAATCTGCCTTAGTAAATCAGCTTTTGGCAGCGGGCATTGTGGGCGTCGCGTCGATCAACCTGATCTGTTACATTGGTGTATGGACCAAACTTAAACGTGTGCAGCGTGCAATGGCCACCCAAGGCGCCAAGAAGGGCAGAAAATACGATACTGTTGCAAAAATGAGCATGTTATTTGTCTTGTCATATTTTGCTCAATTCTGGCCCTTCATAACTTACTGCTTCTGGACATTAGCTGGGGGACCACCAGTTGAGTTGCTTGTCATCTGCGTCTTCTTTGTCAACATGGGGGGTGTCTTCAACTTTCTTGCGTACACGTACATCAAACGGAAATTTCAAGGAATAAAACCCGAAGGTGATACAGCCAATGAAAACAGTACCCACAAGAGTACAATGCCGTCATAATGATGATATATGCATGCATGTCAGACAATAATTTGAACATAGTTTAAGATTTCGTGGACACGCATTCTATTGCCAAACTGTGTTGCATTAAATGACAGCACGATGCCTCGAGCAAGGCCAACTTGCAGTTTTAACATTTCAATCCTTGTGAATATTTTGTACATAATTTGACCATATCTTCGGGACACGCCTTTCGCGGATACTGCATTGAAATACCTCAGCTATATAAGTACCAATAATTTATGTAAGGTTGTTTAAACATATAATCCAATGGGAAAGTACGCTTTTAGGTCTCCAAAATGGCCCTGTTTATGTTTGTGTAATCAGCTGAATACCCATATTGCCAATTGTGACCTCTATTATGGTCCTCATCAGTACGGTGTATCGTGTTTTGTGGTCTTTCCAAGGAAGTTAAACAGGCATGTATAATCCACCAGGTATAAATGTAAACTGAAAAAGCGTTGCTGGTCTGATTAGCTGAACAAGGAACCAAAGGGGTCCTTTAGAAAACAACAACAACAACAAAAAGGAATTGATGGACACACGAGCAAAGCTTTTGTGATTGATAGTGATAAAGTTTTATCTATATTTGCGCTGGAAGGAAGATCCTTCCTCATATTATAAACATTTCTAGCACCGTATAAGATCATATTTGTATCTGTAGTTCAGAGATGAAAGGAAAGCAACAGAGGAATAGCGGACACGTCAAAGTAAGCGAAGGCCTTATGTGTTCTATTCAGACAAAAGCTCCGTTTTCTATTTGTATGCTGATGCTGCAATTTGTCAAATATCTGGTAAAAGCTGCTTAAAATGCACTTCAATAATGTATTTTATTTGGAGGGTCAGTCGTTTAAACGGAGATGTTTACATCGATACACTAAAGCTCCCATAGGTCACTAGTGGCCGTATTCATAAAACAAACTAAGTTCAAAATTCAGACTAAGTCTAAAAATTGAACTGTAACTAGCGTAACACTGATTTTGCATTTTGTGCACAGAAAATACTGTTGATCATGCACATTCTTCTTAGGAAGATGCTAATTAGTATACCATAAAAATGTGTAAGACTTTCATTATGAGTCCATTCAAAATGGACAGACATGTCAAAGAAAAAAGAACGGAAAAGGGTGTCAAATGTTACCCAAGTTACAGTTCATTTTTTTCAACTTAGTTGAATTTTAAATTTTGTTCGGTTTTATGAATACAGCCACTGATTATGGCATTTCTCATCATAAAAAAAGTGATTAAATGTTGCGAGGTTTGTTACAGTTTATGGATTTTTGGGACCATTTTTAGGCATAATTTGTCTTCCTTCTTGCTTCTTGTCTTTTTTTTCTTTCATTTTGCATCATCACCATCTTCTTCTACGTTTTCTTTTTCTAAACAATGAGCAAGTCTGTCAATTAGCCATGACCTTCCAAACATAATGAATGCAGGTTTCATTAAAAATATAATGATAAAGGATTCACCAGATACGATTTTAACGAACTTGAAAAAAAGAATGCTTTCTCTACAGCAGCGTGTGGAATAGTACCTTATTTGACAGGCCAACTTTGTTGGTTTTGCTCCTTATCCAGCTCGCTGACCCTCCTAAATTGCGTCAAGGCATGATGCCCATGGATTTTTAAGGTGTTTGAATATTTCATCTAAGTTATTACAAAAAAATCCCTAAAAAGTCGTTATCTCCGATAACGCTTGACAAGTGGCATTGAAATTACACAAGATAATCTATAGATACCCTGAAATTTAAATTATGCAACAGATTTTGTTAGGATTTTATTTATAGATTCTTTTTATAGTGTGAGTTGTTGTTTTATTCAAATTGCTGACTTCTTCTCAGAAACCATTTTCGGATTATCCTAAACTTGGTATGAAGTGTTTTTTTTCGTGAATACCAAATTTCTCCATCCAGTGGCGTTGCTTGTGTTTTTGTTATTGTCTTTTGGGGGGTGTTTGTTTGTTTGTTTTCTTTTCTTTTCTTTTCTATTTTCATTTTGGGTTTTTGTGGTTCTTACATTTTTATATTACTCACTAGTTAAATAATTAACATAATAGCGTGGTTGGTATAATGGCAACAGTGTTAGCCATGTGTATATAGTTTAATCTGGAGTAGTCGACTAGATTCTAATGAAATTGGGTTGACTTTGGATGGGTCTATACCAATTTTGTTTGATAAGTCAAACTTCAATGATTTTTTATAGGTTTTATGAAGAAATTAAAATTTGTGCAAATTTGAAAGTCCTAACATGACCTCTCCAAAATGCTTGGTCAGTTCTTTTTGAAATCGCATAGGCACTTCTCGGAACCTGTATACTATAATTTGTCCAACAACTGGTGCTGCATCTTTTTTTCTTGTTTTATGAATTATTTAGCGCTCTCTCGTGTTTGGCATCTTTCCAAATATCGCTGGTGGATTGTTTTCAAACTTTGTGGGAATGTTCTTCGACTTGGTCTACGGCAAAGTGTTCATATTGCGCGGCTCCTATTTCCTCATTATTGCGGAATTTAAATTAGTTTCATAATGATACAGATCAGTACATATTAGTATGGTTAGTACAGGGTAGGGGAGTACATGGATTTGTATGTACTTTTCTCCAAAACCGTCCACTGCATCCTATGCAACGTAGATGGAGAGGTACCTACGGTAGGTCTTTGGCACGCACACGCTCGCACAGAACAGAGATCATGTAGACTGACACAAACAAACTGGCAATTACCAACGGTAAGTTATTTACTTATTTATTCAAAGTGGGAGTTCACACAAGCATATAACTGCTGTTTGCCTATTGTTTTAATTAACTTTTGTAGCGATACTTTCCCAACTAGACTGCACCTTTATTCTGTAGCCTCACTTTGAACACATAAATGGTGTGAACATCTTTGGCTCTCGGGAAGGTGTTTTAGTACACAAGTGCCAGCATTTGACATCATCTGTGCGTGTGGACCTCCGAATAGATTTGTTCCATAAGATAAAAACTGATATAGATTAGAGACAGCGCATTTGCACATTTTGGCCAATGGTACACAAGCTTTTAATTGAAATCAAAGGAAAGACATATTTAGATTTTGAAAAGTTTGTATAAACACAACGTGGTCAAAAGTATAAGGGTTATCATATATTTAGATCATACACGAACACATATCATATTCAGTGAGTTGTTAAAAAGTTGACTTGCCTTAAGAATCTTAATGTTACGCGAGCTCATCCGCGCTGAATTAGTTAAGCGTTGACCATTGATTAATGTACTGCCTTTTCCAATCATCATCGTCATCATCATCACCATCATCATCATCATCCCGCTTACCGGCGAAATAGCCGACCAGGCCTTAATTTAATTTTCGTGGTGTGCAAAAAACACAGAAAGTTAATAAAACCACCAGTACAGCTGCAAAATGTAGTCATCGCAAAATGTAAGTTTACAGTTTGCGCCAATGCAAAATGCCGGGAAAATGTCTACTGCCGGAAAAGCTATTAATACCAATGTGTAACGCAAAATGTAAAGCTATATAAAATAAAAAATGATGTCATAATGCATGCATATGTATATACATACATTGTTTGCCAAATTTAGACTGTGATTCAACACCAAATGCAGTACTTTTTTACTAATCCTTATTTTTAGATATCGGGAGATATGAAATCTGTACGTTTCCAAACTCTTCGTAAGTGAATTATTATCCAAATCAAGTTTCAATAAACCACACCAGTGGTATCTTTGGCTTTGAACCTGCCAAGTGTTAAGGTAATATCCAACCCGGCCAAATCACTTCACCCCTGAGTCAACTATCACATAAATATGCATTCTTACATGATACACCTTTATACTAAGTTGACCACAAGGCTTTGCAGAATCATTCTGCACTAAAGATGGACCTTTACATTCAACTTTATCGTACAAACACAAACACAAACACTTCAGGTAAATATGTTTTGTGAACTTTTGGATATTTCTTGAATAATATTGAAAATAAAATAATCAAATTTGTGCTATCATGATGTCAATAAATCTGTGTGCAAAATTGTATCAGGGATTTTTTCATAACTGCATCAGTTTTTTTACAATGGTGATACAAAACTTGAAAAATTGTGATTTTATCATTTTTGACACACGTTTTAAAAAGGACCTGGTTGTTCCTTAGAAAACCCCGATTAGGTCTTTGGTGCAAAGGATTTCCAATTAAAACAAAATAAAATAATTATTTTTAGAGTTACATCCACATGGATTGGATAGTTTTGGTGCAAATACCTGTTAAATGTAATCAAGATTCAAAGGTAAACATGGTCCACTGGCTGCCATGTTGGCATTAAAAGTGTTTTCTTAGTTTCTTCAGAATGTATTGGGACTACAGGCACTACGTTTAGACAACTGATTGGCAATACACATGTCTACCAAAATGTTCCAAACTCGCAAAATGAACAAAATTATTCAAAGCCGGTTGCACATTACCTTAAGAGGAAGTTGCATATCAATCCAGCAAAGGGATTGGTAGGAGGATCTTCGATGATGCCATCTCGAAAGACTCATAGGTTGTCTTTGGACAGACATAAAATCCCGTGAGTACTTCTCTAAAACGGCAATTTGCAGGTAATTTGTATTTCTACATTTAAACGTGGACTAAAGGTGTATCTAATATACGATATAGGTGTTAGGGGTTGAATTGATATAAAAGTATTTATTTTACACGTTTCTGGTTATTCTCTTGGTGTGGCAAGTGCACACGTACTTAATATTAAACAAGACAGAGTGTGATAGTTGATATTTACAGCAGTGAACCGTTGAGGTAGATTGGTGACTTCAACACCGAAAACGATGTGTTACTCGTTCAGACATTTTCGTAATAATGTTAAAATGAACATTGATTTACTTAAAATGAAGGTGCCGTGTACTATATTTATTTTGATTTTGTCTGTGTTATTTGTGAAATAAAATAAGAGCTGACTCTTATACACAGATTTTCTTTTAGTTCATAAAGAGAAGAAAAACTAGATTATAAATAGCTTCCTTCTCCAAATCACAAACATTACACATTGCATCACTCAGAACCCAGCGCTCTCTGTCGCCATTCAAATCAAAGACACTGGTATCAGCTTTGAATTAGATATTTCACTCCTTTCGAAACCCCAAGGTCAAAAAGATACTTTAGTCAGCTGCAGCTAAGTTTTTTAAACACAAACGTGAATTAAGTCGTGATTCAGAATCAATTTCATTGTAAAAATCAGAGCTACAAACACCTAATCTTAATTGAAATAAGCAGTGCTTAAGCAATACTTTCAATCGCTTGGTCCATGCCATAATCCAAGCTTCAGCCAGACACTGTATACCTGAATGTAACTTGCATGAAAGGTTTAATAATTCCCAAGCTAGAGAAATAACCACATTTGCCTAGCGATAGGCATGTTCTCCTAAGGAAAGAATGTGTTTACTGAAGATTGATGCACTAAAAACTTCGACATGTATATTTGCCGCACCATTGAACAGTGCATGTATGCCATTCATTGCATAGTGCGGTGACTTCTAATGATGTTTCTAAAATGTTTTCCTCCAAATATAATTTGAAAGCCAAATAAATCTCACTAACACAGTGCTTATGGTATATCTTAAAGAAAAACAACAACTATAATTATTAAAATCGACAAGAACAAGATGAGATTCTTATTTTGGAAAAAAGAACACTGCTCATCAACAATCTTGTATATAATCTGACCATCCTGACCCACGCATAATGAAGCGATATTGAGCATAATCCATGCGCAGGATGTGTCCTATCTGTCATAGTAGACCTGAAACACTTCTGATCACTCATTGCACTGGTTAAGTGCCTTAGTTGTTACTGCGATGGTCTGCTTCACTGATGTTCTTGCTTGGTATAGATGTACGTTGGCCTAGGTTTACATCACCCAGAAGATCCATGTGTAAAATATATTCGACAACTTTATTCTGAGAAGTTTGTGGCTTTTTGTAAAAAGTATCACTCTTTACATTTTGTGCTGTTAACAGGAAAAATGGCAAAATTTGTAGAATTTACATTTTGTGTCAACGCGAAATGGAAAGTTTAAATTTTGTGGCTCTACACTATCCACTCGGCTAATTACAGTCTCTGAAGCAGCAAAGTAACCAGAAAAGGTAATCGTGATTATGGCTGGGTACATTGTAAACCAATTGAACATGAAACACCGGCACGGTATGGCGTGTGTTGTGTCCTCAATAGACAGGTTATTTTTGCATATGATACCTTGTAAACTGTCCAAATATGTCCACTGTAGATGGTGTCTTCAACGTGAAAACGAGCCAGAAAAAAAATCTCATTTCTGGGCACCTGTCCACATTGAGAAGATAGCCACGATGCAGAAATTTCCGCAAGAACAGGTTTTGCTGTATTTTCAGAATAATCCATGAGTTTGGGATCTTTAACACAAGGGGAAGCCAAACGGAACGGTACGCCACCTCCCCGGCTTCTTTTTTTTTTCGGAAAATCCAGCAGGTAGAAATGTGTATCAAGCCATTCTAAGGAAATTCAAAGAAATATCGAAGCAAGAGTGGGAGGCGGAAATATCTTGGCATTTCCTGGGTAAAAAAATTACACAGAGAAACGCCGAGGTAAGGTTGGCAGGAGAAAGAACCCATGGGTTACTCGGCAGTGGTGTGTAAACAATCCGTCGAGAGCAGCCATGTAACAAGAAGGCATCTTTACTAAAGACACATTTGAAGTGTTGCGAATTAAGCAATATGCCTGATTCCTAGCAAGCTATTTAGTGACACACTAATTATATGTGTTCAAAGTATTCACTGGCAAGTTATTTTCGGTAACTGTAAATATGAGAGTATAGGAGTTTACAACATTTACTAGCAAGCTGTTTGGTGAAACTCTAAGTGTAGTTGTATATGTGTTCATGATATTCATTAACAAGCTATTTACTTGAACAGTAAATATTACAGTATGGAGTTAAGTATTTACTGACCAGCTATTCAGTGAATCTGTGAGATTGTATATGTGCTCACAGTATTCACTAACAAGATATTCAGTGAAACTGAAAATATGATAGTATAGCATTTTGCAGTATTTACTAGCAAGCTATTTAGTGAAACTGTCAATATAATTGTATTGGTCTTCACAGTATTTACGCTGATCCTTCCTATTGTTTACCTTTCTTCCGTAATGAACAATATCTTGTGTTGCCAATAAAATAATGATACCATTTTTGAAGCTTCTTTTATTTTTTGTTGAGACAAGAATAACGTTTATTTTACTTTATATATATGCAGGACTTGTGTCATATTATGGAATGTATTCAAGAGATTCCAAATTCATATCAGTTTATTCAGAAACATTTGCACTCTTCCGTGCATGAGTACCAGTACTGGAAGTTAAATGAAGGAGAACGGCAACGACATGTCTGGAGACACCAAGTGAGGATTTATATAAACAGCTATCATTGGGACGACCTTAGGATAATTTTATCACAAAACAAATCACGTTTTTATAAAATAGAGTCACGATAGATAAATTAAATACAAAATATAAATTGTACTGCTGTTTGATTGTCAATCATAATTGCTCTGTAAATTAATACATACCGATTTTAATGAACGTATTTCAGAGTTTTGAAGACAGAAAAACTATTTTTCATAGATGTGGAGAAACAACAGGCTTGTCCTTGACACAGGCTGACATTTCATTTAACAAGTTTGGCACTTAAAGACGAATAGTTTTGGCAGTAGTTTTAGCAAGAACAACTTGGCTAGGACTATCACGGTGTCTGGTGGTATACGGATGTGAGACATGTTGAATAGCGAAAAATATCCATAATATATTGCTGCACATCTTCATGTGTATACCTAAAAAAAATCATGAGCCCTGACTTTCATAATATTATTCACTTTCAATATATAAGATGTACAGAAGGAAGGAAACTTTGTAACCTCTTTAATATGCCAATGGTTTGTGACTAGATAGTTGAGATTTTACAAATATGGCAGTTTCAATTAAGGTTTCCATCAACTGTTAACCCTTAGACTTCAAATACAGTTCTTTCAGTAGGTGAATTGGCAACCTGAAAGTGCAACTCAAAATCTATGTTATTTCGGGAAAGCGAAAAAGCATAAGTTTATTTTTACGGACATTTACACATAATTTATTTCCGGAGAGCCAATCATACACCTTCTTCAATTCATGACATAAAATTAGAAATGTTCATGTGATTATCAGTATCAAAAACACATAAAGAATTAATTAAAGACATGTCGTCAGTGTATACTATAGACTCAAATTGGAAGAAGCTACCATTAAATCATTCATGCAATTAATGAATAAAATTGAACCTTGAGGTACGCCGTTTTGAATAAGTAACTTTTTTTGTTTTGTAGCCAATATCATCGAACTGATCATATTGAAATCTGTCGGTTACAAACTTTTTAAACTAGGTAATGCAATAACATTGACTCCATTATAATGTAATTGATGAAGAAGAATACCATGGTCCCATGCTATCAAAAGGCTCTAATAAATCAAAATAAAAAGTCACAGGTAATTCTCCCCAGTCGAGTATTTCAAAAGAATTCCCTTGAAAAAAATGAAAACATTAGTAAAGCTAGTAAAGCTGCAATCACTGAGCATTTAAACATCTCCTTCATAAATATTGACTCAACTCTTGCTGCTAACATTAAATCTGTTAATCCTCCTCATTTTTCTACTTGCTGTATCAACTGGTTCAATTATTCTTTCTCATTTCTCCTGAATCTGCCCATGATATCGCAGCAATTATCAATAATTTCAAACCTAAATCTTTTGCTGGGCTCGATGGTATTTCCATGAGATGCCGAGAAAATGATTTTTGTACAAATTTCCTCGGCATTTCTGGGCAAAAAGCGTCGAGGACGGCCCTTTCTTGGGGTTGTGACTCTCCTAGTGTGACTTGGATTAAATTGAGGTCAGAGTAAAGACTTCCGATAATATCTGTGCTATTTAATTAGTGAGTAAAGGTATATATAAATAACTCATCTCTAGGCTGAATTTTAACGGATATATAATTTAATACTTTTTTTATTTACACAAAGAAATTTGGGCATATAATCAGATAAGTTTGCAGATATGATACGAGATTTACATGTCTGATTTATGTGTGACAAATTATAAAAAATAACATCTGTCAACGCTGCTTTGCTCTCATAGAATCGTATTGGTAAAATTATTTAGGTACATATCCATTACTTAAGATCAACTTCACGAATTCTGTACATTTATCCCTAAAATGTATTTTCAATAAAACAACGCTAAAATCCCTCTATCCTGCATGTATTTTTCCATAACGCTCACGAAATAGAGTTTCAAGAATAAGAGTTAGGTCATTGATAAAGGATTGGATAACCATCGTTTCTATCTCTTTGTGGTTAATATATATTACGCAAAGTAACTTTTCGTTTGAATTGGGTTCCGGGAATATCAATCAATTGTTCCTCTCAAAACTGTAGTTCGAGAAAAAATGTCTCGAAAATCATACTGAAAGTGCTTATGTAAATTCATTACGCCATGTAAACTACAGCGGAACAGATACATAATTTTCAAGTGTAAGATACACAAATGTGTTATCGCGTGACATCCAAGTTTCCTGAACACGTATTGCTCTGAACACTACGTTTTGTATACCTAATTCACCAATAAAAAGTTTAAAATGAGTCAACTTTTGCGTAAAGACATTGTATATTGATACTTAGTATAGAGAAATTATCAGTGAATGACTGAAGGGTCTATATATGGAGAATCCGACAAAATTGAAGTTGCTTTGTCGGGATCATCCGGATTTGTAATAAGTCGTTGAGATAATTTCTTGTCATGCCACAAAAATGTTGCAAATACCATGGACGAATACATTTAGGACTCTATTCCGTTGCTGAAATTTATGTTGTAGTGAAGGCAAGATACAATAACTCACATGAAGGTATTGAATCTACGTACTAATCTCAAGTTCAAAAACAAGAGAGAATGACTGAAATGAATAAGTTAAGCAGACAATTTAAAACTGTAAAAAGTGGAGAAAAGGCATAAATGCAAATAAAAAGTCGTGTTCTCCAGAAAAAAATTTGCGAATTGTACTTTCCTGAAACAAAAAAAATGAGATAAAGGTATCTTGCAACAGTGTTTCATGGGATAGATAATGGGTAAGAGTGGTATCGCCAATTAATCCGGAACAGAACTTACAACAGCGGGAACACTTCATACTAACTTGACACTTGAATGTAGCTGGTCCGACACATCGCATAATATGATATATATGTGAGCAATATGAGTCACAAGTTGTCAGAGCAGTTTACACTTATGCTCACCGCCGACGAAATTAAAGAGGTCATGTCGGATCTCAGAAAGCGTTACCGACCTATACGAGGTTTACTTAATAATGAAAGACAAGTACTTTTCAGCCAGATTATTGTCAGAATTAAAGGAATAAAGAAAACGTGCTGCCGACAGGTGGGGCACTCAGCATTTAACATATCATTTTAACCTACATAGCATTTATACGAGATACCATATATGCCGAAACATGCCAATGCACAAATACAGTTCAGCAGACACCTGTGCTATCTGCCAAGAAAACGAGAGCACGTCGGCACCCATGAAACAGAACATGGATGATTCATTAATCTCTCGGGCGACCAATGCTATGCGCCTCACCAATTTGTGAGAAAAACCTCGGTTTTTTGGCAAATTCAAATCCTTACATGTAAGATGATTGGAGGAAGGAAAAGTCATCATTGACATGCATTAAATATTGGACTATTCATTTGGAACAATTTTGCTGCGATAGTTCAAAGACGTTTAGCTGAAATGGAAGCGAGTTACAGGTCACATTCACGAGTATATTTTAACGGCGGCGTTTGGACATTTTGGCGGCGGTGGGGGGTGGACAGCGGCGACCAGCGGTGGATGGCGGCGACCAGCGGTGGTCTGCGGCGACAAACGGCGGTCGGCGGTGATCTGCTGTGGTGTCCCAACAGGAATGGGCGGCGGTGGGCGGCGATACTGCTTATCGCCGCCGATCGCCGCCCTGGGCCGCAGAACGCCGCTCATCGCCGCCTTCTGCTTCAGACAAACTCAAATCAGTCCAGGGAGCATCTGTTTCTTTCAGTTGTAACCTAGTGAACAAATATATGCACCTTTTTAACAAATGTGTGCACTTATGGACCCAGGCTGGGTGACAATAAAAGTCAATATGTTTATACACACACACACACACACACACACTGTGTATGGGTGTATATATATATATGTGTGTGTGTGTATGTGTGTATAGATATTTCATAAATTATTAATCAAGACATCATTATCAGAATAAATATCTTTAATTATGACAGCACCATGCTGACTGCAAACGAAAGCTTACTGTCAGCCAAAAACACACAATACAGCATGCTTAATACTGCATTGTGTGTTTGGCTATAACAATGCAAAATTAATTACACCCAACATGTGTGTCTTTTGTGGACAGTATTTGTTTATATTTAATGTATTATAAGCCAGTCAAAAGTCAATATATGTATGTTTAAGATTCGAATTCTGCAATTGTAGTTTGGCGTGTGTAATACTGTATTGTGTGTTTTTGGCTGACAGTAAGCTTTTGTTTGCAGTCAGCATGGTGCTGTCATAATTAAAGATATTAATTCTGATAATGATGTCTTGATTAATAGTTTATGAAATATCTATACATACATATACATATATATATATACATATATATACATATTGACTTTTATTGTCACCCAGCCTGGGTCCAAAAGTGCACACATTTGTTAAAAAGGTGCATATATTTGTTCTCTTAGCTTACAACTGAAAGAAACAGATGCCCCCTGGACTGATTTGAGTTTGTCTGCGGCATAAAGCGGCGATGAGCGGCGTTCTGCGGCCCAGGGCGGCGGTCGGCGGCGATAGGCAGTATCGCTGCCCACCACCGCCCATTCCTGTTGAGACTCCACAGCAGGTGAGAATGTGTGTGGCGGTCTGCGGCCACCAGCGGCGGACAGCGGCGATTGCTGCCGACCGCCGCTTGTCGCCGCAGACCGCCGCTGGTCGCCGCCATCCACCGCTGGTCGCCGCTGTCCACCACCCACCGCCGCCAAAATGTCCAAACGCCGCCGTTAAAATCTACTAGTGATTATTTGTTACCGAGCGGTTAAGTCGGTCACCAGCATTTTATGTATGAATCCAACATGTCTATGTCGGCTCTCAATTTATGAAAATAAACTATTGAAGACTTACTTTGCCTGTTGTGATGTACTCGATGTAACTTATAAATACTGGCAATGTGTTTATCATAAGTGAAAACAGAAGCGTAATCGGCCAAGGACGGAAGAGACGGGGAGGAGGGCATAATGCACGTCACATATTTGTTGTAATATCGCAGCTAGTTGTACAAAATGACATACAATCCAAACATGCAAATTCTACTGCACAAAAGATGAATTTACTGTGGGTTAATGACGCCTTCCTATCATAACATTGTATGTATGTATGTATTTATGTATGTATGTATGTATGTATGTATGTATGTATGTATGTATGTATGTATGTAAACAGACAGCATGTTGTGCATTTTAATCTTGCAATATAGTCAGGGTGATTCTATATTATACCACTTGTCATAAAATTCACTGTCATTTATTGCAAAATTAATAGACGGAGGTGTTCTCAGTCCAGTCAACCTCTGGGGTTGACTATAAAATGATAACCTTTTTTAAGCTGAAATATTTAATAGCAGCATACAAGAACTACTATTGTGTGACAAATATGGACTGATTTGAACAGTATGCTAACTCTACGGCGACATGGGCTACCATTTCATCCGAAACAATGGTTATATGAATCGGTTTCACCCCAGCGTATCTTTGGTTAAACGTGAGAAGCGCGTTTATTGATAGGCTTGTAGTATGGTAAGCAGCTTATCTTACAGAAGGCTCCATTGATAACAAGTTACTATTTCATACTTTTGTCACACAAGAGCGAAGAAACAGAAAGCGCTGACGCACGAGTCTATTGGTTTGCTCCATCACAAAAGATAAACTTTTTTCGACGTAACAGACATAACAATCAGCATTACTTTCAGATATATACGTATATAGACTATAATAAATTCTATGCGAGAGCCCCAGGCTTGGGTAATAATAAAGTTTTGACAGTGACAGAACCAAAGATAATAATGTTGAGAAGCAACTATTATTGACGATTTCAGTTGACAACTGATCCAAGATCCTGCAATAACTACTAAAAAATACGATGAAAATTTAAGGTTAAATTTGAATAAATGATCCACGTCCTCACTCCGTGAAACACATTCATCGATCACAAAAATCATTTTGGTGATTCTGATTACATGTGTGAGGTAAGCGACGTTTTAGATAAAACTACTTTTTATTCATATTTTTAAGGTACCATAAATACATTTTTATTCACACAAAGTAAAATTGAAAATAGTGGTTGCCATGTTAGAGGGCCATCTTTCTCCCAGAACATATTAGCCATATATATCAAAAAGCAAATGTATTCATTTTAAAAAGTTACACCAATTTTTATGTATAAACCTGAAGAAACCCATGTTGCGAGAAAAGTTAGAGTAACCTTATGTGACGACACAAAGCAAGAATATGGAGATGTTCGTTTGGCCCTGGAATTGACTAGGAATTATACGCTTATGTAATGAAACAACGCGTATCATCCCATGTGTTTGCTCAAATTACAGAAAAAAAGCTGAATAAAGTCTCAAATTAAGAACTGCATACTTCGGCAACCCAAAACGTTTCTTGTTGCATGTAATGGTGCGCTCTCACTTTTATCTGAGCTTCAGGCCCCAAATTTTGGTACCGCTTGCAACAGAATTTCCGGCAGATTTTGAAACGATACCAGCGGGAGAGTTCTTGGTTTTGGTAGACTCAATAAAAATGATAATAGTAGTAGTAGCAGTAGTAGTAGTAGTAATAAAAACATGATGATATCTGAATAACACATGATATGAATGTTCAAGTAAATATTTTATTTCGACTATTTTATTCTCACCGCACTTCATTTGACAAACAGACACACTCTTGGGGACCCTTCTAAATAATTTATTACAACTTATCATTACTGTCACACTCAATCAACAGTGTTTCAATTGATACAGATGGCCATTCAGCCATACCTTTCAGGTCAATTAACCACCCACTCCCATAACGATTCATAGCAATTATTGCGCACACTTTCTCATATAATCAGAGCTTTTCCTGTTTTAAACAAGAAAAAGAAAAAAGTAATCGAGGCCAGCATTGTTCCTCCAAATATACACCCGTCTGACGTGGGCTGGGCTTTCTCAAGATTAGGTCCGGGTCATACTGATTGTGTGTCACAGAAAAATGTTCTTTGATTCGTCCGGGTTCCTATTGACAGAAAAATAGTCACCAAAAGATTCAAATACAATACCAAAAGAAGGTATTGATAAACTGCAAAATTCGGGTGTATTATTTCCATTCGCCTGTCACCATGAAACAAAGCAATCCTAGAGCCATAGAGGGTTGGAGTAAAATTGATACTTTTAAAACGTGCACAAAAATTTTGCCGCAGCAGTCTGACCAATGCATGCACCTACTGGAAGAAGTTCTGCTGGAACTGGTTGCGGTGCAATGAATTCTAATCAAGATATATTTAGTGGAGCAGCTTTTGTAAAATTTATTAAATCAACGAATTTTTGAATTTCAAAAAGTTCTTTGAATTGGGGATAATTTTATGTATTAATGGCAAGAAAAGCAAGAAATACTAGTTTAGAGTTTACATATACCTCTTTCATTTGAAAGCAGATTTATTTTCATAGCATTTTCTCTGAAAAAGTTAACTCTTTTCCTCCAATAAGTTAACTTTTCCTGAATAATGCATAGAAATGCAAATTTACATTCCATGTTTTGTCAATGTATTCCGTCCGAAAATGCATGCTTTTAAATGCTTTTTTTTTCATAATATTGAGGACAATTAAGAAATTAAACAAGGTGACGTTTCTTAACCATCACTGCCGACTTGCAATCGTGATTTCTATGCCGGCGCGGTATGTACAAAATAAAACGCAAGACACAGACAAGAACATACAAAACAGTTTGGGCTATGGCAGCACCATAATAACATAATTTATTAAATCAATGATTAATACGATATTGCACTATGGCAAACAGCATTTCACTGAAAAAGACGGTACAAAACGCGTCTAACATTCCCGTACCCCGGTTAGAAATGTATCACGATTTATTGTTCTCCGTGTGAGAATCGACCATCAGGGTAATAAGCGTAAACCTGCTTAAAAAGTGAATTCATGTGCAGCCATCAGTGCCGCTTTTTTCAAAGTGCCAACAATAGGTCTCTATCGATGATTTATGAAAGTCTCCTTTCACTTTTTATCCCATCATGTTATATGGGGGAGTTGACAACTTGATTCAGCGCGCCAGGACGTTTAACACACTTTATCCCGTAGCAAAAGCTACTGACTCCTTTGGCATTTGACTTGTACTTGTTTTTATTGAAAAGAATTTCATATAAACCCAACATTATGACTAAAATGTGAAGCAGTCTATCTTCGAAATCACCGGTTGCCATCGATGGGTGCGCCCACCTGCTTTAAACACGTGTATACGCAGATAAAGAAACAAAGCTCAAACGGGAATGCAATAAACACGCTTCGTTGGCTTCTATTGAACAGTTATACCTTGCAAATTCTAAAAAAGAAGTCGATACTGTGTACCGCAAGCCACCGCTATGTACATATATGCATCAAAATCTATTATTTCTGACACAATTCAGAATTGACTCTAAGACTGCAGCGAATGAAATAAATGCCACCAAGACTTTTTCCACATCGTCTTTTCACATCGACATTGAGAAGTTATGATAAGAAACATGAAACATTGAATGCTGAAAAGGCTTCCAATTCCCATCACTGCCTCTATGTAAGTTACATACTATTGCACGACAACATTGTCCAAACGCAATTTAACTGTTTTATTTGGGGGAAGGGGGGCGAAGTGGACGAGACTGGCGCAAAATGGAATTTTGACAGGTTAACAGTATTGTGCCAGCCACTCAGGTCAGGCGAGTTATTCTTGTGGTCTTCTGTCGTTCAGGTACAATTCAAATTATTTGTCTTCTAAAAACAGCCAACTAGAGACCTAATCAAACCTGGAGGAGACTTACCTGCAGGCGGTCCAATTCCATAGGAACACTTATGGGTTGCCTAATTACCATGGAGCATGCGAAAAGAGTTTTTTCCAACCCCTCCTATACCAGGCCCACGTAAAACTTCATGGAGATATAACTTAAACAAATCTCTGTGAAGCCATCTCGAGACATCATGCTTCAGCAATTATGGGCGGGGGTGTTGTTTTTTTTTTGTTTTTTTTTTTTTTTTTTTTGTTTTTTTTTTTTTTTTTTTTGTGGGGTTGGTTTTTCTTTTTTTCTTTTTCATTTTTGATCAAAAAAAAAAAACCTCTATAAAATCGCTTGGCAACGCGCTTTAAAATTGCACGGAAACACTTCTGTGTACCCCGGGACTATCATTCGATTAGCAAATGGTGCTGCATTTTATGTCTATTTCTTTAAATATAGTATGTGCTTTTGTAATTTACATTTTTTTTCCATTTGACACTCTCCATTCCCTTCAAGCTTGGTGGCCGGAATGTACCTTGCCTCAATTGTCTCCAAAACCTGTACATTTAGTGATGTTACTATACTCTTCTCTTTGTCTCACAAATTGTGTCTAAATAGAACTTTATATAACTCTGTACGAACAAATCTGCTAGGTAGTGTTGGCAGAATCATTTCACTTTTTTTAATATCTTATGTTGTCAAATAAAAAAAGTCTGAATCTGACTCTGAATTCTATCCCTTCACTTACACTTGTAACCCATGTTATAGGAATTCGTTCATAATCTGATTTTTTTTCTCGATTTTTGCCTTGTGTAAATTACTGGGTGGATTGTTTTCACACTTCATGTGAATATACCATTCCTCGTATCCTGGCTATATGTGTATCAAATGTGTTTACCGTATAGCGATATTGTTGTAGATGTTTAACAGAGTTTTAAATTTAATGCAAAATAATGGTAAAGCACATTCTGCTATGGTGTCTTTGTACTGTATTGATATCCAGTCATACCTTTTGATATTTTCAGTCTGCTAGGCATACAGGACAAATATATCATACAATTAAAAACATCACTAAGAGCTTCCCATGCAGACCACTGACATCATCGGCGATCACATTATCCCTGACGATTTGCTCCCTTGTAGCATGGGGACATTGTATATTATCAAATGTCCACAGTCAGTACAGCCAGTCAACTTTTGCTGACATGCAATGTATACCAAATCCAAGGAGTCCTATAATTGCGCACCGAGAGACCTTTCATTGAGCCGCACATGGAGATACAGCAATAAAATAAAATAACAATAAACGACACGCAAAGGACATATATATGTATCAACGCACGCTGTTTTATGAGCTCATTACAGGGAAACGCCCCCCTCTTTGTTGAGCACGTTTCAAGGATTTCTGTAGCTTTACGATCACAAATCACGCAAGACAACATGTTTTCTAAAAGTATAAGATCGCAAGTTTTAAACACCAACATTAGGTGGAAATATTATTGAGAATGTCCATTTTCAATGTCACTGTTACTGTTACTGTCACTGTCACCGTCTCTGTGCACAAACATGAATTTTGAATGCGGGCTTTCTGGTCATTTTTTTAGACCGACTCAATAACTTTGGTCTCAAAAGAAAGATGAATATGCTACACAGGCTGCTACCTTTTCGATGTTTGTATGAGTACTTTGTTCTATCAGAGTATAGGTATCTCTGTAATTGCATCGGAAATGTTGTAGAAAACAGCTTTGTCACTTCAGACGGCCATAACTTGGGAAAGATTAGATGGATTAAACATAGTTCCCGTGTTACACGAATTTCTTGATTTAGAGACCGAAAATGATAAAAAATTACATTCTCACACATGATGACGAAAATAGTTTCACAAGTGGTAAAACTTGGTGTTCAAAATCAACATTTCACGAGCGTTATATTGAACTCCGCAGTTCTAACTTTATGTTGTTCGATTCTTTAAAAGAAAACATGGGCTTTGCTGGGTGAATATTTCAACATTAAGACAGCTAGTGCTTGTCGAATGTAAAACCTGATGGGCAACTTGCAATGCTGTTTTTGCATACGTCTGAAGCAAATGCTTTTAATCGACTATTTATAATGTCGCTTATTTGACATGGAAAATGTGAAACATCGGATTTTGACTTGGAATTTTATTTCGTTTATAATCAGTAAAATTCATATTATGGTAAAGCTGTACGTTTTCGTGCACGCTTTGAGCATTATTGTCGCATAAAATAACTCCTCCCCCAGCGCAAAGAAACTTTGTGATAGTTTTGCGTGGAACAATAGTCTGCGCAGAGGCAATATACTACAGAAATAATATCCATCTGTTGACTGATGCCTGATCTATAAAGAACAAGGAAACTATGGGTCATAATAGGTCCATTTGATCACATCTATCCGACATAGAGATATACATTTTCTACAGTAGATTGATAGCGCTCAGTAATATGTGGTACAAATGACAAATTCAGACACTGAACAATGGAGATTAATTGACAGCGCATTCCAGTCAGACACAGTGCACGAGTGCAGTTGACATTTAGATTGGATTACTTTACTAGGTGTCATCAAATAAATTTTGTCATTAAAGCAAGAAGCAGGACTTCATGTGGGGTCGTAATAGGTGTTCACCAAAGATGTCTTTGAAAAGATCAACATGTTCTGTATCCCACGGCATTTATGTGCTGTTTTGTACATACAGGGCTGCCAATGTTCTGACTTTGCTATTACAGTTGAGTATTGTTCCACGCCTCAACGTTCTACATAAAGAGTCTCCCTGAAAGGGAAGTACAGGTTTTCTTTGTTGCTAGTGCCAAATTTCATGATAAACGTTATTTGCTTTCGGACCAAAGCATAAAACCAGAGTTTATATAAATCGGAGCTATTGTTGCGTATTCATGGGTTGAAACCTCGAGTGTCACCTGCTTTTCCCCGATTAATGCCGGCACTTGTCTGTTCCATCTATTGCAAAACATGACTGAGTCAGCAATATGTGGTTCTGTCGGAAGAACTTGATATATTCTTCTCAAGGGACGTTAATTTGGCATGATTTGTGATAAGTTTGTGGACACAAATTTATTGTTGACAATATTCAGAGATTTCCACGCGATTAACCATACTTCATGGTCAGGTGTATTTTAGGTACTTGAATTTTGTTACAGCAATTTTTCATCAGTCACAGTGTATGAACTTAAGACATTTGGCTTAGTTGTTGGTTTATCAGGTGCTAATTTTTAGTTCACATTATTTGTCAGTCAGCTGAGCATATACGGTGGTCAGTCGTACGTCGCATGTTTGTCCGTACATTGTGCATCAGGTTTTTTTTTTCCAAAACCGTCATCCAGGTCCACTTTAAACTTGGCACAGTTACGCGTTGAATAGGGCTCTACCAAGTTTCTTCAAATGGTCACGCTCCATTTATTATTGATTTTTGGATTTTTTTGGGGGGTGGTGGTGGTTGGCATAGTTTGGCATAAGCGTAATAAATCTTGTTCCATGAAAATGTTTGGCCATTGCTTTGAACTTGCATAGGGACACTTCAGGAGACCTGTCGACTTCTGGACCTTGATTTGTTCGACGGGTGGCTATAATTTTTCTTTTTCAATTTTGAAACGAGTTTTTTATGTATTTTTGCTATTTTGAACTTCTTTTTTAAAATTCCGATGCAGGTGGTTCTAAAATTTGGTGAAATGTACTTTTAAAGTTAAAAAATATATAGCTCCATTGAATCCAAATAACCGATTGCTATGACATTGCATGCGAACGCGTCTCAAAACCCCTAGACCTTAATTTGTACAACAGGTGGCACTGCGGGTTTTTTTTTTTTTTTTTTTACTTTTTTTCAGTATTTGTGACGTCTCCTATACTGCATGTTAGATAATGATAAAAACTTGGTGGGAATGAACATGGACTAAATCTGAATTAATCCTTTTTACAATGTGGTGTAGCTGGCACTTCCTGTTTTTTAACGAATTATCAAAATTTGGCTTTGCGGGTAAGTGGACGTGTACATGTCAGCATAATTACTGTGGCGTAGTTGCAAATGTGAAACATTGGCTTATATCTCGGGACGATGGATCGTAGGCCTGTGGATTCTTTTAAACACTAATAATAAAGTACAATTTGTGTGTGTTGTTAATTGTGACCTTGCCTTAACTTGAAAGGTCAAAATGACCAGTTGACTTACATCATCTACTAATAGATCCTTGGTCCATAGTTTCTGTTTCCAGTAAACACTAGTGACAAAAAAAGGCATGGGGGGAGGGAAATGTATTACTTGAGTCACATGAAAAGGTCAAATTGACATGCTGTTTTTTGTATAAATAATAGTGAATCAGGTCTCTCTTTCATTTAAAAAATGATGACTCCATTCTTGTGAGTGCAGACTTAAATATTGCAAACAGTGTTTAAGAAAGACGGCACGGCCCTTATTTTGTTTCCATGGTGATATGTTCAATTTTAGTCTGGGCAGTAGAACTCAGGCTTGACCCAGTCCTCTTTCCCGGGTTTTCTTTTGGTGTAAATTTTTACCTCCACTTTTTCAAAAAGTGGAAAAAATTTGTAATTTTCAGATTGTGTCTGCTAGAAGACTGGATGGGTTTTAGCATCGTTGAACTATCCTATGTTTATAAAATCATACACACTATTTGTATTTTGCTGTAATTTATATACCTCAGATAACCAATATTTCCGTATAGTATGCACATGATAATGAATTGGCCCACAAAAAATTGACAAGAAAAAAATGTAGGGCAGTGTAAGTTAATTCAGAGATGAACCGGAAACGATTTGATTGGCACCAAGCTTTTTCTGCGTGTAATCAAAGTTGAATTTGGTTCAAGTTGGAATGGAATTACATGCACCCACACGACATTTGAGTATATTGAAGATTCACGATGCTATTTTCGTCATTAAAATGTACCAATATTTGTTTAATATTCACAGGATGTAAAAGGCAAGTGGCATTTACATCAGAGTTAGAATGGCTTTGTATCCATTGTACTATTTAAAATATTCAAAATGTAAAATTTTTATTTCTCCAATTAGCATAGTTTGAAATTTTCCAATTTTTGTTCAACATATATTGGATGCACAGTGTTCAGTAAGAGTGCAGAAGTTGGTATTGTCAACGTCTTGACCTGTCTACATAAAAAGGACAAATTCACCAATAGGCCTACTACCACACCTTTTTTAGAGTTTCCGGTTATCACGGTTTTTGCGATAAAGTCTAGTCACACGTGTTACGCGGAAAAAAGCTAAAAGCGAAAGAAAGGAATGAAGGAAAGAAGGACGGAAAAAAGTATTGTGATGAAGAAAATGTTTGTGTTGACACATATCAATATTATGCGTGGCGACCAATGATTGAGACCATCCTGAAAGCCACTGCGGTTTTTTTTTTTTTTTTTTTTTTTTTTTTTTGCTTTTTTGTTTTTGTTTTTTTTTTTTTTTTTTTTTTTGTTTTTTGTTTTTTTTTTATTTGTTTTTGGGGTTTTTTTTTTGTTTTTTTTTTGTTTTTTTTTTTTTTGTTTAGTTTTGCTTTGTTTTTGTTTTTGTTTTTATTGTATTATTTCAAGTTTCAGTTCTTTCCCCTATTTGTCCATCATTTGACAGCTTAGTTAGTTTCTTCGATCTTTATTCTCACTTATTGAGTCTCTGACCCATCCTACATCCTAATACCATATCTATGACCAGGTTAAAGATATCATATTAGTTGTTCCATGGGATTAAAAATATTGCTGCACGCAATATAAAAATCCGTTAGCTTGATGACACGGACTTCATAATAAACGTATCCATCAAACAAGTGCTACGGACTTCATCATAAACGTAGCCATCAAACAAGTGCTTGCCAAGTTGGCCACCGGTACCATGCCGCAGTTGGAAACCCGCATTTAAAGCATTAGAGGCAGCCGACTAAGGTGGAACGGCGACGCACTGGCTCACGGCCCTGGTAGTTTTGATCAAATTAGGCTGAGAGTGGCTTAATATTGGCTGAAAAAAACACACTCGACTGACTGAACTGTAAAGGCATCCAAGATACTTAAATTTTTTTTTGACAAATACATATTGCCTGTGACAGGTGAAAAATATTTCAACCATGTTATTTCAGATTAGATGAAACCAATGTATACATATATATATGAATTCTTAAAGCGACCTCCTGTGGCTAGGAAGTTTCTGGTACTGCCGTATCGCTCCGGCTAATGTAGATCTTTTGCTCCATTATCAGTAGGACACACTTTATTGACAAGATATACACTCTGAGTGCCACTTTTGCACTTTCAAACAAAGTTGCTATTTCAGAACTTAATTCTGATTTTTGAGGCATATTTTTTTAATGTCCTTTATTGTCATACATTTTTTACTGCGGGGTTCAATGAAACTTTGTCAGTAAGTTTGTAGGACGGGCAGTGATCCGTGGTCCATCTGTCTCTTCAAAATTCACATTTTTGACGTCTTCAAAACCGTCAACCAAATTCTCTTCAAACTTGGTGGGGATCTATCGTGGGTTGGAATCTAATAGGTTTGTTGGAGTGGTTATGCTCCATTGACTTTTGGATTTTTAGTGAATGTCTTAGGCTTTTGGGCGGAGGGGGGGGGGGGGCAAATCTGTTAAAATCCTGTCCGAAGTCAATTGCCCAAGTCATTCAAAACTGCATAGGGACACTGCTGAAGACCTCTGCATCCGTATCTGTTCAACAGGTTGTGCTGCGGTTTTCCCATTTTTTATGAACTCTTGTGACTGTTTTTGGATTTTTTCTCCAAAACCGTCATGCAGACTGTACTGAAACCTAGGTGGGAACGTATAATGTGAAAGCGGCAAACAGAGGTGTTCAATAATTGGCAAAACTTGACGATCCCGGATTTTCAACAATTGTTCAATTTCGGTGCTTGTTTACACAGCACTCTTGATTTTAATCTTGCGCCGTAATAGTTTGAAAAAGACATATTTGCTGGAAATAAATTATACTAAGCCAGGTTGAAAAGGTCGATTATTTTATATTGTAATTTAAGCTACTACTTCCACGTTTAAATAAGATCTGGCACCCAGTCTCATCAAACCGCAAAATATTACCAGCGTAACAATTTTTCATAGTTACGCTCCAGGCTACAATCAGATGAATACTCCTAGCAGCGAAACAAGTACGTCCCCATACCCCCATACTGCTCTGTGGTACCTCAAGTATATTAGTTCTAATGAGCGTCTTTTGAGTTTATATTGTAGTAGCTGCCATAATAGTGTAGTGATGGTAACGGTTTTGCAGATAACGGAATTTATGTGATCAGACCATGGTAGGTTTGGATTGAGATTAATTACTAGTAATTTCCATTGTAAAAAATTGTAAGGATGATCATCGAGAAAAAAAATTATGTGTGTTGAATATGAATTTGATTTCTGCCGGTACGTTCCTTTTTTTTTTTTTTTTTTTTTTTTTTTGTTTGTTTTGTTTTTTTGTTTAATTGTTTTTGTTTTCGGTTGTTTTGTATTTTTTTGTTTGTTTTGTTTATTTTTTGTTTTGTTTTGTTTTTTTATATTTTTTTATTTTGGGGTTTTTGTTTTTTTGTTTTTGTCTTTTTTGCTTATAAGTTTTTTGGGGGGTTGTTTTTTTTTGGTTTTTTGTTTTTTTTTGGTCTTTTTGGGGGGGGGGGGTGGGGGTGCTGTTGAAGTTGAAGTTGAAGTTTATTTTCATAACAACATCATTCAAACTATACAGCAAATGAAATTTGAGGGTAGAAACCTTGATGGGCTTTTATGACCCTCGGCCATGAAAACTCAAGATACAAAATAAACATTTGCAATAGTATAAGTACAGACACTTCTGGTATTTCTAACTTATACAATAATCAACATAATCACTTCAGATACTCCACACTTCATAAACATGTTTACGTTAATGACAAAATATTATGCAAAGTGTACAAAGGAAAAGGGCTGATGATATTCCTTCATAAATAATATTATAGAATAACTTACATCTTTAGAATGTTTCTAAGTTTTCTTTTTAAAGATATGAAGGGATGATGCTTCTCTTATGTGATGTGGAATTTCATTCCATACAATTGGTGCATTAAATTTAATAGAAAAAAATGATATATTGGTACGGTAATTGAAAATATGAACATTAAAGTGATAAAGGTAAACTGTAATCCACACTTACTTCCATCTGAAAGGCAGCTGATTTAGCCAATTCATGGTATATATACGCCAGTTTCCTTTTATTATGCCAACATGCTGGCAGAAATCTTGATCGGTTTTTACAGCAAGCAAAATTGTCCTTGAGATTGTTTACAAAATCTAATAAATTACAAGCTTTAAAACTTTGACTGCATAACTGAAAATGGAAATACGTCTAAAACGCACAAGGTAGCATTGAAAATGTTTCAAAACTGAAGTTATATTGGCCTTCTTGCAACTAGAATATCCGGTTTTTTTATAGACAGATTGATTCACTTGGCAAGAAAGGAGCCACAAATGAGATAACATTTTCACGTCTTTGGACCAAGTCCACCAGCATTGCATGTTTTTCCTTACCTGTGTCAGGTAACGGCAATGATAAATAAGCCTCACCCTCGTTCACATATACATTTATCTACATTGTTTTATCTTTACCACACTATTTTGTGGTGACTATCACGGAAGTCAACAGGTCCTAGCGTCAACGCAGTTTTGCTTAGCAAGGAATCACTATGTGTGCTTTTGATTTATCTGAAATTGCAGCGCCGACTGCTAAAGGACCTCGGTTTCCTTTCATAAAGCGATTGACCGTTTTTTACCATTTCATTTCGATGAATTCAAAAGTTCCAACTGAACACCAAAGTAAAAGCTTTTGTCTGCTTACAGCTCGCTCAGAAGTTGGTTTCGTAAGTCCCAAAAGTGGCACCAAAGATGACCATTATACCGGCTTTTGGTGCATTGATGCATTGGTTTGGTAGGTCCCGAAACAAGCCCCAAAGATGAACTTAGTTCAGGCTTTTGATGGATTTGATGTAGTGCTTTCGTAGGTCCCGAAAGTGCCCCCCCCCCAAATATAAGCTTTTTTTAGGCCTTTGGTGAATTTGATGCATTGGTTGTGTTGGTCCCGAAAGACGCACCAAAGATAAACTTTGTTGCGGATTTTGGTGCCGCCATGATTTGTTCAGAAATGTGCTCTCAGATCACCCATGAGTATCATTCTTTCCATTACAGTGGTACATGCACGATCATCCGACACATGCAAATCATCCCTAAAAAGATGTGGAAGACTTTGGTAGTCTCTGGAAGACAGTTAATTAAAATTTATTAGCGGGCAATCGTATCTCCGCTCGCATTATCTCCAAGTGAGGCCTTTCTGAGTCAAGTCTGTTTTACATTCATTTCATGGTAAGAGATGCATATAATGTCACAAAAAAATCGATCCCACGAACTGCTTCTGGTCAAATAGGGTAAAACCCAGGCAATTCATTTTATGTTTCTTGCTCAGACACAAATAAGAATGTTTTGTTTCCAGAAATTATTGCCCTACCAGTCCCAAAGGATACTTGCATGCATTCAACACATATTTTAGCAACATGAGATCGAACTTGCTATCAAATTTTCCAAAAGGGATCCAAATAGAAAAAAGCATAACCTACAATAAATGGTATCTTCATATTAATTAGTCATCTCTGCAAGCAATATGTTCACTTTGAGGTTAGCAATTACGAGATATTTTATTAAGTATTCAAATATAGTAGTGTCGGAGACAAGTTGTTGATATGACACATTTATCTAGCTCAAATGTCTCAGTCAAGGCTCGCAAAGTGTCTCAAAGACAATAAATTATGTTATGTTTTATCCGAAATCGTTGAAGCCACTGGCATGATCAGCAGAAGCGTGGTTTAATACAAGATACGAATTCACGATGAAGCTTGACTTAACACTTAATGTATATGGATTAAGAAGCAAGTTTGAAGTAGAAATTGCAAAAGTGATTTTTCAAAAATCTTCATTACATAATTTAGTAGATATATAGAAAATAAATTTAAATTATTATTAATTTAACATTCTATGTTGCAGTGGATTCCATGTAATGAATTAACAATGCTATGGGCGTACAACTTTTTGCGTGTGTATCTTTATAAGAGGGTTCACTTTTTTGCGTTCAGGTCAAAAGTGCATTTGTTTCTTACATGTTGTACTCACTCTTGGCCTAGAGATACATGGTAAGTTAAATATAGACTGTCCTATTGCTCAAATCTTACAAGATGAAAACATATAAATAACCTAAATTATCCTCAACATTAGAAATGTAAACCAATTTTCATCATGCATGTTGTACCTATCAAAGCAACATAGATCATTTTCTTTGTTGGAAATTAAAATTAGTAATCTCGCAAAATCAACGTCTGCTTAAAATAATTCTATATTTACACCACCAGCATGAATATAGAACAAACACATCAATCAATAAGAACAGTCTGCAACCAGCACTACATACGATTGAAATTCATCAATCAAATTATTATACATATTTGGAATATGACCATGAGATTCATCGAATGTCTACTGAAAGCCACATCACAATCAAATTACGCCAATGAATGTAGGGACATTTTCAGCCGGAGTTCTGGTCAAGTGTACCATGAAATGTACCTCTGGATAATCGAACAAGCATTCAAGTTGTTTGACGAGCCTAACTTAACTGTCATTTATTTAGAAATAGATATTAAAAGGTTGAAATGAGTAACGTGTATTTAAACGGCGAAAGTGCACAGATAATACGCCAAACACCGCAGCCGAAACGTTCTGCTATCCGAAAGTGATCTATGTGTCGGATGCAAAGGCCAAATGTAAAATGACCTCTTGTTCAATTCCGTGGGAACAACATGCACATGCAGAAATTGATTGTAAAGAATAGCCTGTGTCAAAATATGTTGATACTACCATAACCTATGCTAGCTGAAGAAACTTATATGAAGACCAGAGAACTTGGCAAACGAATTTCAATATTGATGACACAGAAGGATTGTCGCACATTTGTCTTTGTTGGATTAAATTAAGTATAAGTCATTTAGATTACTCACTGGAATTTCTGCTAAATAATTTTAAAAACCATGTGCTATTAAGGCTTATTATGTTGCAAACATATTCCATCAAATGCCATTACATCATGTGTCATTATGCATGCTACTTTCAGTACAAAGAATTTTTCATATGCACAAAACGTTATTTATTGCCACGAAAGAAGAAAACAAAACACAAATAAAATTAGATTCAGCGCTCATATCGGTTTGGTATATTATAGTAAGAGTCAAGAACGCCCTCTCAATGAAGCATGTTGCTATAAACACCATATTTAGGGACATGATGAATTAAGCCCCTTATTAACAGGAATGACTCTTCACCTGGGATTTCCAAGCAAGCCCATGGTAGAGTTCCCTACTTTAATGTCCTGCCTGCTGTGTGCATATGCTAAATAATATGATAATACTGGCTATTTCCAGCAGGATGCCTTCTTCTTGTGCCAAAGAGAAATTAGTGCTCTTTCTTGTCAGGGTTTTAGAGGTATCTGAGCATATCAATCATATCATTTCCATGAATATTGACAACAATTAAACAGGATTAGGAAGTCCTATGGGAGTAACCACCACACCTCAAGATGAGTTACTTTCTGCTTGTTAGTTTTGTAACATGTTGTTTGCAGCATGTAAATGTTTATGGGTTTTTTACATAGTATTTGTAAAATAAAACAAAGTTTACCGTTACTACCAAGCAGAGCTAATACAAGTGTGATTTTTGTCAATAGCAATGAGGTCTTTAATTATCATGGTAACAAGCTCAGATGCAAGCACATATGCACGTGGATTCTACAAAGTACCATTTTGCTCGTGCTGAGTGAAGGATGTCCCCAGACATATATATATATATATATATATATATATATATATATATATATATATATATATATATATATATATATATATATATATATATATATATATATATGGTGCCAGTATTTAATCACGTAGGTTTGATCGGGGTCATTTAGACGGATGGCTCCATTGCTAAGCTGATGTTACCTAATACAGTGGAACCTATTTTGAGAGATGCCTCATGAAACCCTTATAGTTAAAGTACCAAACACTGTTTATCTCTTCGTCAAGTGTTTCCTAGGCTGCAAATTTCTTCTGTGTAGCATTTTTTCCTTGAAAAGCATCATTCACTACAGATGTCCTGGGAAGTATCTAATGATTAATTTCAGTCAGCCAACATCGGTTGGTGCCTTCAAAGTGAGGATAAATAAATCACCCCAAAATATTGACTTTGCGTCAACTCGCCGTTCCTGTAGCAAAACGTACTAAAATGTGAAAATTACATCGATGGACTAAACATTTAGGCACGTATTGAAATTAAAAATTGCCATTTCCATTTATGCTACTTTGAAAGGTACTCAAGATTTTATGTTTTTAAAAAAATCCTAATTCGCATAAACGTTTTTGTGGTTCATTCGGTACGCCTGCAGAATGCACCTATGACTTATACTTGTAATGGTATATCTGGCGGGGTTTTTTTTGTTTTTGTTTTTGGTTTTTTGTTTTGTTTTTTTTTTTTTTTTTTTGTTTTTTTGTTTTGTTTTTTTTTTTTTTTTGTTTTTGTTTTTTTTTTTGAATACACGAAAGATTAAACATTTCAATTGCCAGCATATTGCTTAGTTTTTAACGTGTTGACTATTCCATTATTTTACTCATATGTGAATCACTGTGCTGACTATGCCATTTCTTGGTATTATGGTCTCCACGAAATACTCCGCACAAAAATGGGAGTAAAGAAAGAAAGAATTCTTGGAAGAAACTATGTGTCTGTGTTTGTGCATAAATAAAAATGATCGTCAGTTGCTTGTGAAAGAATGACTTTAGATAAAAGTTCCAAATTGAATCAGTTGCTCGTTCCCACTGTACATATAAAAGTTCAGATTACATGTTTCACACGGAAGCCCTGTCTCACATCACAGTTGAATAAAGTGATCACTTGTGAATTAAATATATTAACAGTTGTAGATTGCATATTGCATTAGCTCTTAAAAATTCAACTTCAATCTGAGCAAACATAGGATTTGCACTGTAACGATCAAAGTAAGCGACATATCATCTGATATAGCCGTTGAAAAATTAGTTCATCTTTCCCAGTGCCACTTTAGAATATCTATGCCAAAGCTCAGCTGTACACAACTAGTAGCAATAGCATTTTAATACAAGGGTTAAATTTGTGATGCACGTCTGAGCATACTGACCCCATAACAAACACAGCTAAATTGTTGTTTGATGTTTACATCATTTCAGAAATTATTCCGTAACATATGACCAAAATGCCAAAAGCATGTTGGGTGCCAAAACAGAGAAGTACTGGGCTACGGTGTGGTGGACGATTAGCGGCAACCTGTTGTTTCTTTGAATATACAAATACACATGTAAGCACCATGACCTTTTGCGGGTAAATTGGTAAACAGCAGTATGAAGAAGCTCCTCACATCACGTCACTAGAACTGTTTTAAAACTTTGTAGAAAAATGGCAGCCTGAGCAACTGGCCTGTAAGCATCTTATCGACAACTTTGCCAGCTCCATAAAAACACATGCAATATCATCACACAATATGTCCATTTGAGCGCGATAAACAATGTCAGATAATTCAGTGCACACGAAATTACCATGCAGTGTTTAACCCCATTTGCTGAATTGCCAAGAGGGTCATACATCCTGACGCATTATCTGACCAAAACGAGATGACAACAGAAAGTTTTTACTTTTCATCATGGAACCTGTCTTCCAGAAGAAAAATATTATCATTGCTGAACAAGCTTTTAGCCATTTATATAGCCTTCATAGTATCTTCATTATTTTGCATCATGTTACTGCAGAATTTGTTTTTCTCGTAATGCCATAAGAGGCCATGCCTCGACTGCCCACCATGATTCCACATGTGGACAGCTTCGCGGGCAGCAACGTGCCGATCCGCCACATGTTCATAATAGACTTGTACTCCCTTGATTACGCGCTAAATGTTGATACAACTAGCATTATCAGTGGGCTCGTAGCAAAAGTTGATAAATGCATTCTGAACTCCAGTCCAAATCTCTAGCTGCAATCACTACACGAGATATTGAATCGCAACCATTCAACATGGGTAGTATGCTTCCATCCAGCACACGAACATAAATACCAGTATATTTAGCGTCTGTAATGCAGCAGAATAAATGATCAAACACGATGGGAAATGTATGTTCATATCAGGACCTCATTTTATAGCTATATAAATATTCTTAAGTATGCAGCGTTTCAAAGTGATTGGTTCATGTATCAATCTGTGTCCTATTATAAACATAAAGAATGTGTTTTGTGTATTTTAGGCTCGTTATAAAAGCTTTTGTTTTTCTAGAGCAATTGCATAAAAGTATAAAAATCCATCATATTGTAACATAATAACTTTTATTTGTGAGGCTGAATATTATAAAATATTTAATAGCAAACACATGAAAACGTAGAGAGAAGCTGTTTTCTAGAAGATTACCTTAGTGGCCTGTGAAAACCATGAATGTGCAGTCCAAACGAAGTAGACAATCGATAATGATGTTTTTTTTTTATCTGGTTGTATGCCTTGTCTTTTGTCCAATAATGCTGTCTCTTTAAAAGTATATAAATTGGGGTTTTTGGTTGTAGAAACAAGTAAAATTCACTTCGTGGTATCTTTTGATCTCGCGTTGTTTCCGTAATCACGACTATTTTGAGATGCAAATCCACGCTGTTTTGCTCCTCGGCGAAACTTACAAAAGATGTGAGTAAAGAAGGTATGTATAGTTTAAAGTTTTTATTTTCTTTAGCATATGGTCTCGACGAACATGATAAAATGCTTCGATTCTCTGAAAAGGCTTCACAATAAAAAATGCCTCGGGCAGTTGAGAGCGAATGCTGGGGAGATCATATCAAGGTATCGCATTTCTAGACTAATGTGTGGAATCTACAATGAAGGCTTCCTTCCACCTAACTTCAGTGGGGTCTTCAGGAAGACAAGTATTCAACTATTAAATGGTGTTGCCACGGCTCTGTTAACACCAGATAAAGGAATTTCCCCCGAGTTTTATCAGAACCCAACAGAAGAAAAAACCAAGAAGTAACTGTATCTTCTTCCCTGCTGTAAAATGTCCGGGGTGTCAGGACAACAGGAAAAAAAGGCCACCTACCCCTACTGTTTGCGACGAGTTATCAAATGAAAAAATAACAACGAAATTCTGAAGGAAACTGAGACTGCCATGGAAATCCCCACACAAGCAATACAAAAAACACAGAACCCTAAGGACAAAAAGGATGAAAAAATAGGCCGAAGAACACAGAAGCAAAAAGTGTCTTGAACAGATTAGCCCCTTAAGTCAATGGACCCTAAAATCTGCAGTCAGGACGCAGGCATGCTGTGCCTGATGAAGTATATGTTTATGTCAAGTCTATTGCCAGAACCTTGTACAACAGGTTTGAATTTTTAAATCTAGGAGATTGTGTTTCTCCAATTATTGATCAACGGGCACAATCTGATAAATGCAGGCATTGGCCTCATCTATGCAGATCAGTGCATTGAGGAAACTGAGTTTTCCCTTACTTTTATTGCACAGTGGAACAATAAAATCTTGAAACTACATGTAACTTTGAAAGTTCACTTTCCACGTTATCTATGTGCTGAATGTTCATATTGCATGAAATGTTCTATATACAAACTGTCATTTATCAGTTATCTGTGATGCCATTGCTTGTTAATATATATATATAGACTGACAGACTGAGGAGCTATAGTTTTCATATTGAAACCATATATGTTCGCTAATTGACCATTTTCATGAATACAAATTCTTTTATATTGTCTAAAATGCGTATTGAAATCATCTGCAAATTAATATATTGAGCTTGATTTACATAATTTGCATGATGACATTTTACATACCATACAACAATGGGGGATCCCATTGGTGCCAATTTTGATACAAGCAAACCCAATCAAATTGACATTGCATGTGCAATGAGTTGTCCAGTAGATCTGTGTTTGTAAAATTAAATGCCCAGTTAAACTCTGCTTCTTAGTTCCAGTTAGCTTGTTGTCAAAACACTCGTAATACTACGGAGTTTGACACAACGTATATAGATACATGCATGCATACATACATACATACATACATACATACATAAACACACACACATACATACATACATACATACATACATACACACATACATACATACATACATACATTTTCAAACACAACGGGATATCCTAGGAAGTCCTTTGCCGTTGACTAAAAAACGAAATGACATTTCCTATCTTATGAAAGCAGCATGATCACTTGACCTGTCATCTACGGTACGTTTGCCTAAGCCCATTTGGTAACTTAATGATAAAATGAAGCGCAAAATGTAAGACCGGTAGGTAACCATTTGGTAAAACTCAAACATACCCACAAATGTGACAAGATTCTACCAAAATGTACATTTGCAATAATTCTAATGATTATTATTATCATCATCATCATTATCATCAGCATCATCATCATCATCATCATTATTATCATTATAACAATAATAAGAAAGGTAATAGTGCACTGGTAAGTACACAAAATACTTTGCTTTAACAAATTTTTTTACATTAAAGGAGGCGATGAAAATATCTCAGATTCTTTTCGCCAATTAAGCTGGACTTTTTTTTCCAAGAATCAGGCGGGGTATGGTCCATATATCATGGCACAAAAAAAGGACGAAAAATGGTTGCTGGGAGTAAGAGGACGCAAAAGATATCCTTTCTGCCGTATATCAGTATTGATGCAAACAAACCTGTTTGAGCCATCACTGAGGCTTAAAAGTATCTTGGCAACTACCGGATGAAGTCAAACTTATATTGAAGGATATTTGCCAATTACCTAGTGAACAAGAGCCTTCGCTCTTGTACCTGTGCGTTCCATTCGATATTAAAGAATCGAACGTTTGCAAATGTTCTGATGTAATCCTAAAATAAGTTTCTCATTTATTCATGCATAAGCATTAACTGTAGAGTAAAACATGCTATGTACACGTACTCTAACAGAATTCAGTTATATTCATTATGTTGCATAAATCTATATTGAAGAGCTAAACAAAAAGGTTTATTTTTTACCAAAGGTATTTAATTGAAAAGCAAATTCAAGTTCTGTTAAAAGGACTGGGAATGAATTTACGCACTCAAATGTATAAGATACATTTCAGGGCGTGGACACGCGGAAACCATAATCTGGAATTTTTGGCAACCTCATAGTCATCTGCATTGTATATGAAGCGTCCAGCAACTAAATCTGCTACATATGTGTGTGGATCAAAGTCAAACTAGAGCAGGGTACATCGGCTGCCCTCACTACCAACAAGAACAAAAACAATAAGATCAGAAAATTAGACGGGACATGAATAATGCCATCACATTGTCCCCGCTGCACCACCATATCAGTGATGCACCTCACTGGAACTTAACAGAGATTGATGCAAGGCAATTGTGCCCATACTGCAGAAAAGCATTTTGAACTCTCCTCCATTGAAGTCTGTCCAGGAATTGTTGAAAATATAGAGACTTGAGAGTGCCAATCAAACTCACAGTTCACTAGAAGCTCTTTTGTCTAAAATTCGGTTTAATATTGTAGAAAGTGTATTGGAGGAGTCCCCTAGTGGTTTGCATATGAATAACCTTAGGTAAAATGAGCTGAAACGTTTAAGCTCATGAGTTGGTTCTGACATCTTAAGGGTGACTATGAGGCCTAATTCCTGACATGTTACCAGAATGAATCATGTTTTAGACCAAAAACCATTATGCAAAAGATAATGTATTGGCCATTTGTCCAAATAAATGTGTATGGTAGTCCATGAAAATGCGCAAAGTTCACTACCATGCTCATCAAACATGTAAACACTAGTGATGCTGACGCCAGACTAAACAGGAGCACTCAAAACTGGAATGCAGCCCATTCACCATTAACCATAGAGCTTGACCAGTGCAATGGGGATATAAACATATATTGTCTTTCAGGTCCACCAAAGTTGTCTATTTTTCCGGGGCATTGTTGCTGCCATAGAAGCCATAGTTTCCATCTTGAACATCTCCTTGCAGAAAAAATGTTGACAGGGAAAAGGAACTATCCCCGGTCTCCATCACCCATCTTTTCTGAAACAAGAAATATGTGGTTGTAAACCCCCTGAGAACCAGGTTTTATAACTTTCTCTATTGCTCGATTTTTCAAAAGAGAATTTACTGCCTCTTCTAAGTTGTCTGTCATTATTTGGGCCTGCAAGACAAGGATATGCATGGGCAATTCTGATAGCAGGGGTGGACATTAATCGAAAAAAGTAAGAACATGACCTACGCTAACCGCGGTCTAAAACAAAGCAATCATACAAATATTCCAAAACTATTGCCTCCAAGATATTTAACCAAACAAAAGTAAGTAAAGAATTAAATCTAGATGACTAGAAAGAAAACAAATACCCATGCCCACGTTCTGATTCGCCTTATAATATATTTCAAATCAACATGGTCATATAATTACTGATGATTTTTCTTTTGTACCAAATGGTGCACTACATAAACATATTTCAAAAGTGCTTATATCGTGAGCAATGTAAAATTGCTTGGGATAAATACAAGAAAATGATTTTGAAAGCTGTTGAAGAATAAGCTTGAAAATAGGCAAAGAAGTATATGTTTGATATTTCTGTCTTAGATAAATGGGCCTGTGAAGTAAGACCTATCGTTATAAACAGAAAACGCAAATTGCAGAAAACAACCAACCAGCAGATCCCGTCCTTTCAAATCCAGAAGTTGTTGAGTGCCTGCAAAAGATGCATGATAAATATGTTTTTGCACCTGCTGATGAAGCAAGCAATAATATAATTGTCATGGCAAACAGTTTATTATAAACTTCTGATGGGGGAATTAGGGCTGTTGACCAACTCATGTTCTCCCACATGTGAAAAAAAATTAATCATTTGATATTATTTTGAACAAACGTCAACAATATTCATGCCCACTTACCCAAAATGTACTCACTGCCAAAATTGCATGAAAATCCTTATAAGTTCAAAATTTTGCTCTACTAAAGAATCATGAGTTTTTTGTCTAGAGCCTTGAAGAAAGTACAGGAATTTCGGTTTAATTACTGTGGTCAGATGGAAGTATCTTTTGGTATAAACATGTTTTGGATTTTATTTTATTTGAAGATCTTGTTGGAGCAGTTGAATGGTATAGTGTGGGGGCATATGGCGTCCCGTGGGCTTTTAATGAAGATTTTATAAAACCTTCTCAGAAATGTTAAATACATCTGAAATAACAGAAAAAAACATGTTGGCACTTTGCCAACCCGATAGATTCAAAATGGCCACCATTTTTTCAAAATGGCTGCCAAATTTCTAATTTTTGTCCAATTACAGATCCCTTAAAGGGCCTTGCAGTATAAAGCACCTTATTTGGGTATTTATTTTCATAACTCCCGGCTATAAAGTTGGATTTTTATCTTCAAATTGAATCTTAGTCAATTTAGGCTCATATTTGTCCTAAAAGTATCGAATCATTGGATCAAAAGAATGTAAACCAAACAAGATAAATGACCGTATTTTGGAACAATATTATAACACCAGTATATTGCTACAATAAAGGGCATCATCACCTCCCTTACCAAGTTCATAACTGTGTGACTGGGGGACCTATTTTAAATTATTATCATTCTCTCCTTCATCATTGTCACTCTCATATTGTGAGTTTACATTGGAACAGTATTATGAAACAAATGTATTGCTACAATAAATGGCATCATCACCTCCATTATATAGTTCATATTTGTATGATTAGAATAATTATTTTAACTATCATCATTCTCATCTTCATCATTGTTACTCTCATATTGTGTGTTAACATTGAAACAATATAATGTATAACACATTAAAGTGTATTGGCATAATAAAGGACATCATCACCTCCATTACCCAGTTCATATTTGTGTGATTAGGATAACTATTGTAACTATCATCTTTCTCATCTTCATCATTGTCACTCTCATATTGTGACTTGTGGTGTCCAGCTGGTGACGCTTGTTCAGTTGGACGATGAAAGCAGTTCATCATAATTCCAAAGTCATCAATATGTTGAATCTACTTTTGGTACTTCATCCAAAATCTATTATTTATGCCAGTTGAGCCACAGGCAAAAAGTTCACCAAGATCAAACTGTAGTACACAAGAGATATGTGAACTGTTCTACATGTGCTGTACATGGCAATGACCAGGTAGTAGGATAAGCTAAGATGCAACTTGCATTATCATTAGGTGGGATGAATGTACTGGGATGAGGGTGGGAGGAAACCTTATGACCAAATTTAGTGTAAATTTCATTTTCTAAACATAAATTCTCACTACAAAAGTTTCCATTCTGTTAGATACTGCCCAGATTTGAAATTTTTCTAGTTGTTTCCTGGATGTTTAACCCACTCTGGCTGAGAATAGGCTAATAGAGTTGGTATGTTTTTACATTCGGCACATAAAGTACTGGAGGGAATTGTCATCCCCTACATCGTCAGTCCATTGGTTCATCCGTCTTGTCAATGTTATCTTGATATTTCAAAAAATATTCACCATAGTTGTACCAAATTTTTATCGGAGATGCAACTTGTAATGGACCAGTTTGCTATTGAAAACTAGCATCCTCTTATTATTTTTAAATTTTTAATCAAATTTTTCAGAATTTATTTCAAGGCCGTCTGAGTGGCGCACAAGGAGACGATGTTGCCATATTATCTCCAAAAATATTCACCATAGCTTTACTAAACATTTTTCACAGATGAACCTTAAGATGGACCAGGTTTCTATCGAAAACAGGCTTCCTCTGATTATTTCTTAACTTTTTATGAAACTTTTAAAGTATTTATTTGGAGGCCGTCTGAGTGGCGTCAACTCTGATGATGCTACCGCGATATCTCAAACAATTTTGATCGCATCTTTACCAAATTTTCGACAGATATGCATCTTTTGATGGACCAGGTTCCTTTAAAAAACTAGCATCCTCTGGGCATTTATAAACTTTGCACGAAACTTTAAAGCATTTTTTTCAAGGCCGTCTGAGTGGCGCAAGAGAAGACAATGTTGCCATAATATCTCAACAAGGATCTATTGCAACTTCATCAAATTTTCATCAGAGATTGCTAAAAATAATGATAAATTGAATATTCACAGAAAAAAAAGATGGCGATAGGTTTGGGGAGAGAAGAAAATTAATGTATGCTTAGCTCTATGGTTGAATTTTTAATCATTGACCAAGAGTGAAATGAATCAAGGCAGATTCAGATAATGTACACAACCAGTGAATTTATGAACATTATAATTTTCTGATGTCAAGTAAATATTTTTTTAAAAATGCAAATTTCATTAGAGATGACATTATAAAGGACTGTGTTCCTATTGAAAACCAGCTTACTCTCATTGTTTTGAAACTTGTTATAAAACTTTTGAAGCGTTTATTTGACGCTTTCTGGTCATGATTCAGATTCAGATTCAGATTCTTTTATTCAACAATAAATTCAATACATTTCAATTGTTAGGTAATAACGACAGAAATATATATATAAACAAACACAAAACAAAAATAGGAGAAATAGTACATTATTACCACAGAGAACAGATAGTTAGGATGACCCATCTAAGTATGAAAACATCCGCTCTCGCATGGGCCACCTAAATAAATTTACTTGGTACGTTAACACCTTGCATCAGAACAAAGCATCACATGTGTGTTAGGACAGTTGAACTGACTGAGACAAAGATAATATAATTACATACAAATATACTTTATGAATCCTCATTACAAACAAAGCAATTTGGAATAGTACAGGTTTCAGAGTATTGGTCTATGTAGAGTCTTTTAACATATTGAGAGAGAGAGAGAAGGAGAGAGAGAGAGAGAGAAGGAGAGAGAGAGGGGGGGGTGGACAATGTTACCATAATATCTCCAGAAGGATTCATCACAGCTTTATCAAGTTTTTGGTGCAGTTACACCGTATAATGACACCTGCAAAGTCTCTCTCAAAAAAAAATGCAGAATTGGGGAAAAAAATGTTGTGGGCGCCGAGGGTAATCCTTATCTGAACGCTATTTTCTTATTATGAGGTGGGCACTAAACACCTATTCCATGCTTATAAAAGCTGTAAATTCATCGGGCATGTTATTTCTGTTTAGCTCTCATCTATAATTGTTATTCAAAATGTTATCGGTGGACAAAAGTTAATTGAAGACATGAAAGGAGATGACTTTCTATATAGTTGGCCGCTTTTAGGGCAATTAGAGGACTAAACCCCAGAATTAATGGGGTTAATCAAGAATATCTAGATGCCTTGCAACAGTCATTGTGCGCAAAAGTCTCTGCAAATAAATGATTATGGCAAGAATATGTTCAGTCTTTCAATATAAATGAAGACTCAGCAAGTAATCTAAAAGGACTTGGGACACTATTTCTCTAAGCAATTAGCTCATGGAGACCCACCCATCAGCATGCCAGGACCATGCATTAGTCCTGGACCACCACTTTAGCTACTATACAGGGAATCATTCTGTCAGCACACCAATACTAGCATACAGACCTGCAAAATACATTCAAACAACGGGAAAGTTATAATAGGGAACAATGATTTGAACTTATGATCTTGGATCAGATGAGGAAAAAGTATTGATCTAGGCTAAAAGGGTAATGAGAGGTGTAGTTAAATATCAACAAGTTTTCATGCATAGATTATATGCATGCATTTGGTAGCATATCAGCCATCTTGAAATTTGGTTGGTAACAACTGGTGTTAAGTTTCAAGATTGAAAATCATGACACAATGTTGTTACATGGCTCGTGACACAATGTCAATAATGTTAGTTGGAGAATATTGGTTCTTCATGTAAAATAACATAGTGGCTTGGAGGTGGGGGTGGGGGGAGTGGCGATGGGGCAGCCATTTTGAGGAAATTGTGGCTATCTTGAATTGTGATAACAACAGTGCTAAACATACCCTCATTGATGCCAGTAACAACCAAAATAAAGGCCGAATTTAAATCAACTATTTTAACGCTAAACATTTATAAGAAACAAGGAAAATATAGATAATTTTTTTCAGATATTTTAAATTTGGTGTCTAATAATATTCAGGTTTAAGGTAAAAGACATGAATAATGTTCCTGGATGACAAAAGGTTGAAATTTGATTCTTAGATCTATTAAATCGAACATTTCGGACACATTATGTAACATAAAATATCATTATGTTTGGAGTTTGGCGGCCATTTTGGAAAACGGCGGCCATTTCTAATCTAACAGGTTGGCAAAGTGCCAACATGGTTTTCTATGTTCCGTAGGGTATAAATAACATTTCTGAATAGGTGGCATAAAATCTTCACCAAAATCCCAAGGGACTTAAAATCATGATATATGCTCCGACACTAGTACTAGAAATCATTTACGTTTAAATAATATTTCTTCTTTACACACAAGTATTCTTCATTCTGACTTCACAGAATGTAACAAGTCTCATATGAAAAACTTTATGAGAAGAATAACTTTCAAACAATGGTCATATTTCATAAAGGTGCATATTTTGGTAATGATATGAAATATGCCGAGTCTGCATTTGAATACAATCAGTGAGTGCGTTGTTGAACTGTTTGATTGATAACATTTTATGTCAATTTTGGAGTTATAATCTTTAGATAAACAATTGGTATTCCAATGGGTACCAATTGTGTACTGCTATTGGCCAATTTAAAATTTATTTTATATGAGTTTAATTTTCTTGTAAATTTGCCAAAAGAAACAATCACAACAAATATTTTAAGGTGGCATTTAGATGCATATATTGATGACTTATTAAGCATCTATCATTAACACTTTTGAGAATATATTTTGCAAATACACTGCAATGATTTGGAATTAAAAGAAACTACAGCAAATGGCATGGGATGTTCAATTTTAGAGATAGTGATGTAAAGGATGATAGTAAATTGAAGTTTAAATTATAAGACCAACGTGATGATTTTGAATTTAACACAGTAAATAACCCCAATATCAATGGTAATATTCCACTTAGGCCAAACTTGGATGTTGTCTGTGTGTCAAGGTTAATTGCCTTAAAAGATCTGAAAGGGTGTTTAGATCACCTTGATATAAAAGATACCAGAAGCACAATTTTCAAAAACTGATCCTTACATTTAAGAATGCATATTTTGGTTATAATGTGGAGGATGGTCAGTGTGCATTTGAATATGATGAATTTCTTCAACTGGTGGTATTTTGGATAGATAACATTTATGTAAAATTTGGAGATTCTGTCTTTAGGCAAACCATATGTATTCCAATGGGTACAAATTGTGCACCATTGTTGGCTAATTTATATTTATTTTACATCGAATTTCATTTTGTGGAAAATCTAACAATGAAAGACCACCATGGTACATGTTATTGGTTTGAATTGACCTTTCTATATATTGATGACCTACTAAGCATGAATAATAAATATAACAAATAATGCATGTCATCTATATACCGAAGTGAGTAAGAAGTAAAGAAAACTGCAGAAAATGACTCAGGATGTTCATATTTGGATATAATGATTTTAATGATGATTCTGGATTCAAGTTTAAATTGTATGCATGCCAAACGAAATCAGTTGTAGTTTAATATGTTTTTACTACCCTCAAATGGATAATAATATTCCTATTGGGCCTGCTTTTGGCGTCCATGTGTCACAGTTTTTTGCATTTGCTAGAGTAAGTACTGATTTTGACTACTTCCAATTCTGCCATACATTTAATTTGACAAACTTGTAAAACAGGGATATCGAAAAATGAAGTTGAAAAAGTCATTTTTTTTAATTTTGTAGATAAAAAGGAGTCCTTATGACACAAATATATGGTATATTCGAAAAGCTATACAAATGAGATTGTGAGTGAGTATTAATTGACTGCATCACATCGATTTAAACTACTACTTCCTTTTAGTAAGTACCTGTCTCAAGTCAGGTGAGAGATGTATTCCTCCATACTACTAATGTCAGTGTATTTCTATCTTGATCTCACTGGATTTCGACATGGCTTATTTGATGGCTGGCGATTTTGATCATGGTTGAATTCTGACTACACAGAATGCGGTGCAGTCTCTTGTTCAGAAATTGTATGTCAGTTGTCATGTTGATGTGTATTTGTCATATTTGGACAGATTTGAAATTGGACTGTATTTGGATATCAATCTTGATACCTAATAGTTACTGATTTTTTGTTAGACTCTGCACTGATTTTATTAAAACTGTGACTCCTGTAATTTACTCCTTTTCCAAAATTTGTTAAACAGGGATAAGGGAAAATGAAATTAAAATGGTCAATTCTGAAGTAAAGATGAAAATTCATTAAGATGTACCATATTTTATAAAATGCATGCATGAGGCAAGATATTTCTGACAGTTGAAATTTGCAAGCATCAAATCGATTTAAACAACTACTTACTTTTGTTGGTAGCTGTCGCAAGTCAGGAAACAGATTTTTCCCTTCATACGGTGTTTTGTATTCATGGACTGATACATAAAAATATCATAAAGTTGGTGGTATGACTTCAATGTACTTCTGTATTATGAGCTGGCTTGTTTCACGATGGAAGGTTTTTGAACATGGATAGTTATTGTTTAATTGGATGTTTGGTGCAGCTATTTTAACAATGTTGAAAATTGTTGTCCATCTCAATTTTTCAAGGCAGACATTAATTGCACGTTGTCAATATGTCATCTTATCCTGTTTGGATGTCCAATGACAAATGTAATGCTTGATAGCTACTTAAGTCTTACTGTTGTGTCTGATAATGTGTTAATGTTGATAGACGTATCAGGATTTTTTAGAGGGTATTTGACTTGGACTGATTTTTAACTATGATACTGACACTAAGTGGCCCCACAGCTATGTGGTGAGCCAATACTGTGTGTCTGAATAATGTAAAAGCTTGGCTCTGACCCATGGGGCAGGCAAATGTCAGATGGCTGAACAGTAAGGGGGAGTTGAACAAAACTGTCAAGCACGTTTGTTGGTCAGTTGGGTGGTGGAGCCAGATGCCTCCCCTCTAATATGACCTCTTCCTCTAAAAGAGCCGTGCAATTTGCCTCAATGATTTGCACCTCTTCCAAATTCTTTGACTTGCCCAACAAATAATCTATGACTACTACCACCCACTACTCACAATGGCTCTGTGAAAAAGCTTACTGTACTTGAAGCTAGGAGTCCTGCCCTGTACCACTGATTGTAAAACAGTCTAGTCAAGATGTGAAGTATATAGCCAAGATCTCAAATGCCAATTGAGCATAGACATAGACCACGAAAACTGACATTGCTGCAAGACCATGGTATTGACTTCAAGGCATACCATATTTTCTCCAAGGTATGATGCAATGACAGGCTGCTTCTGGACTGTCCAAGGTGGCTCAAAATATTGAGATACTTGTGTACATCTGGATCTAAGTCCACCCGATGGCAATGTGACTGACTTTGTGTTAAAGCCTAATAGTCTGATCTTACATCTGTGATTAACATATCTAGGGTCCGCTGGTGTCAACAGATATCTGACGGAGATTTATTTCCAAAAACATAATTTGGATAACTCTTGTAGTAACCAGCAGGATTTGATATCCCTAGTGGAAGACCGAACTCAATAAATTTTAGATAGATTGCTAGATTTAGGGAACAAACCCATCATAGATAAATGAAAAGAAGCACGTGGCGCTGATGCCACTTGTGCATCACCACTGTCTGTTCTATGATGTAATGGGAAAAGGGAATCGCCAATTGTTCTTGTTCATCAGACTTCTTACAAGTTGGCTTGAGTGACTATGGTCATGTATGTCAAGGTGACCCCAAACCCTGCGTCCTAAAATGGTCAACTGTAAAATCAATACTCTCCACTCTAACCATACCATCATGCAACTAAAAAGGATCCTTTTTGTGAGAGCCCACATGCTTCTTCTTCTTTACCCAAGGACAATCCGTAACATCATGCAATATATCCAGAATCATCTCCCCCAGTGAGGTACCTGAGGTAGGTGTCTGCCTTAGATGATTTTCTTGAAGAAAATGCTCAGATTCAATATTTAGGTAATCAGTCTGTGAACTGTCTGGTGTGTGCAGATGATTTGATTTTTTTGTCTACAACTCCCACAGGACTACAGAAGTTGTTGGAGAAATTACATACTTAGTGCTCCAATTGGTATCTCAACCTCGACATTAAAAAAAAAAACATAGATTTTAATAAAACTGGCAGGATTTACAACAGAGTATTTACCTATGATCAGCTTTATTTGGAGAACGTTAAGCATTATGAAAATCTAGGTGTTTGTGTGAGTAACAGGGAGAGCTGGGCTACAGCAAAACAACAAATACACGATAAAACACAGAAGGCCATGATTGCACTGAAACTTTTACTTGGATGTGATGTTGACATCAGACCACAAACAGGTTTAGCACTGTTCGATCATATTATAAATCCAATCAACATATATGGATGTGAGTTATTGGGTGCAATGAATATACCTAAAGCAAACAAAGATTGGGGTTTTGAGACTGAAAACATGAACGATATCTTGGAAAAAAATTAAATTCATTTTCGTAAATATTTACTGCAAGTGGGCTCCAAGTCCTGCAATGCAGCTGTTTTTTACATGCTGCTTTTACTGAAGCCACACAGATTGTTATTATTAAAATACCTGGGCAAACAATGTCAACTTCGTTTTATCAAAGCAAGGTGGATCATTAGTAAAGTATGTTCTTAACACAATTAATCAACTGAACAAAAATGAATCCAATCAATTTACAAGCAACAAGATTAGGTTTTACAAGAAAATTAAAACAGAGTTATAGTTTTAGAATTACCTTCACATGATGTGTACACCTCAGCTACCATAAAAATTGAGTTTTTACCCTCATTTCTCTTTTCCCTACCCAAGTCCAAAACTCTTTGAAGCCAGACGCTGATCACTGCACACACACTGTCGGCCTGCTTGTTTGTCACTTTCTCTTAATATCTTAATTGCCAGAGCAGCTGCCTGCGTCCAGTTTCCTTTGCTTCATAGTAAAAAATGGATGCATAAGTTCACTTTCTGTCAGTTTATGATCAACGTGTCAATTCAATATGGCATTTTCTGAAAATTAACATGATTACCACATTTTTGTTTAAATTTGAAAAGAAAAGTTACTGGATGAAGCTAATGAGAGCCCCTAATCTATTGACTAAAGTGCTATCTCAGTGATTACGTAATAGCAATTAGGTTGAGTTAATGGGTGTTGTTTGAAGTCCAGGTCAAGTCTGACTCCTACAGCCAAGGCTTGCAAGGAGAAATGGGGGTGAAAACCACCGTGCGAAATGGCTTTTAGCCGGGTATCTTTAGCTGAGGTGTACACAGCATGATAATGTAACAAACCCCAAACACAGGAAAGCTATGACACAATTAAGAGTGAGTGCCCACCAATGAAAAGTGGAAACTTGATGTTATAATAGTGTTATTGCAAGTAAAGGTTTTGTGAAGAATGTAATGATTACCAAGTGGAAGATCAAATGCATTTCATATTTGAGTGCAAGAAACATGAGCACAATAGAAATTTTTTTTTGTCAGAATGTAACAAAGAATAAGATATTTTAAGGATTTATCTGGAGAAAAATGAACACTGTTATATGTTCACGTCAAAAAATCATCTTGTGAAGAAAACTGGAGAATTTTTACAAGGGGTTTCGAGTAGAGATGCTGATTAGAGCTGTTACTCGCTATCTCCGTCCACTCTTTTTCTCTTCAACTCGTGACACATGCCAATATATCTTATAGACTTGAAATAGAAGTTTTTTTTATGATAGATTGTATATGTAGGTTTAATATGTGTTTCTACCTAGACAGTTTGACACCTGCATCTCGATGTAGCGTCATCAATACTTTGTATTGTATTGCTATGGTCTCTAGAGGACGCTGTATGCAATAAAGATTCCATATATAAGCTCAGCTGAATGACAAGTCACCTCAGCTTAAAACCGTCCTGCCTGTGTTTGGAACTAACAGTTTATGTTCAGGATAAGCATAGTCATGTCAAGTAGACATGACCAAAGAGACCTTTGTAAAAGGAGATATGGCATGGAATGAAGAATTACATCAATTTTTGCATTGTATTTTTTTCTGGCAACTCTATTCTTTCCTGTGAAGACTAAGACTCTATTTTTTATATTAAGTTGATGCTGACATGTACCAAAAGGTTAGTTTACAGACTGATTTTTTACTTTTATTGATAACTTGCAGCGGTATCAAACATGGTGTCAGGACAAATTGCACCTAAGTCTCTACCAGTCTCTTATTTTGATGCATCTCAATCAGGAACTGCAGAGCACATCAGAATAGGAAAAACGACAAAAGACGTGAAGATATTAGTGGTGATATGACATCCACAGCTCATACCCATTAAAACAGCCACATCTTATAGGTACAAGCCCAACTCACGTCATATGTATCTTGAATTAGCAAAACAAGTCAGAGAGTTATCTTGTTGGTCCAGTGAATTTACATAGGGTAGGCAATGTCATTATCCGTCTAGAATGCCATTCCATGATGCTTGATCTATCGTCGTTTTGTTTAACTGCAAGAACTACGATATCACTTGGCTTAACGAAATTTATAGATGCCACTAAGGTGGAAATGATAGTGGTCAGTTGAAAAAACAGGATATTTTGCATGAGCTGAAGTGACCCACAGGGTCAACCGATAACTATGCCAAAGATTGTGCAGATTACATAGACTCGCTCACAACAACTACAGTTCATTGTTCGAGGCTTGGATTACCAAATAGTTGTGATTGATCGTAGGGTACACATAAAGATCCCATGCCATAGTCCCCTTAAAATAAAACTTGGATCCACAACCTGATTGTTTCAACATTTTGTTTTGGGGGGAATCGTAGGATCTGTCAAACAATTCAAACTTCTTTCACTATCAATGTAACTGCGTCGACCTATACTTGTTACATGATATGGCATTGTAATTGATCATTTTATTACGTGCACAACCAACCCTTTCTCACTGCTGGCTGTCAGGATCTCCAATAAAGCCATGGATGTGTCTTCCGACTCACAAGACTCAAACAGCACATTGTCTCAGGTGCTTGATATGGAAGAACAATTGAACGATTCACACGCAGATTATTTTGTCTGAAGCCAAACATGTATGAAGTTGTGAAATATGAAGGTAATTTCCAAGGGTTACAATTGCCACTTAGTGATGTGTCTGAGGCACTGCAGACAAGTGTGGATGTCATAGCGACAGGTTGTTCCATCATACATGTCAGGATGGAATGACAGTCCAAACAAGCTTGAGACGCCAGTCGGAGATGTTGACAAATAGTGTTTGCTCTTAACCCTTTTCACAGATTTTACGTTTCTATTTATAAATTCTACATATTTTTCGATTGTCAAAGAGGTGGAAATCCGTGTACTCTGTTGGCAAAAAGAAATTTTATGATGGCGAGTAATACTCAGCCCAATTACGCCTGAATGTCTGCATATATAATGAGTGTCGTCAATTTGTATTGCCGCAATAAGTATGGTGCAAGTTTTCTGAGCCTTTCGTGTTGCATATATTTTGCATAGGAATGCTTGGTACATTATACAATATATCATGGGTCCTTTCTTCTCCTTACTCCATCATTACAACAATGTTTATGTTTTTCACATGCATACATACATACATACATACATACAAATATACATACATACACACACACATACATACATACATGCATACATACATACATACATACATACATACATACATACATACATACATACATACAAACGTGAAAGCATGAGGCAATACGTTTCTTTACGTCTGGTTATTGATTACTAGGGTGGGGTTTTTTTTGTTGTTTTTTTTTTTTTTTGTTTTTTTTTTTTTTTTTTTTTTTTGTTTTTTTTTTTTTTTTTTTTTTGTTTTTGGTCATGACCAGGGTACTTTGCATTTGAGCCCCAACCTTTGGATAAGATGCACCTGGACCAGTCCACTATTCCATCCAACATTAAAAAGCAGCATCCTGGGCAGTATCTCTTTTTCATCAGTGGTTATGCCTGAGACCATCAAATCACATTCCTTCGGTAGCAAAACCAGGCAATTGGGAAACAACTGACTGAAAGGTAATACTTGCTGAGCTACTGCCATAGTTTTTGTGTCAGATGCGCAATATAAAAGAACATAAATATGCACTTAAATGTATCTATTCCATTTATTGTGCTATACAACTGTACCTGAACATGATGGGTTATCAATACAATCTGGTTACAGAGAATGGCTTCACATACGCTAAAAATGTACTGTACAGTGAGATGCAAAAGTGGACGAGTGAAGGACTGGAACGGCATCAGAAGCAGGCCCAAGTTTTTTTTTCGACGACGGAGGAAGATCAGTTTTGGTGAAAAGCATGTTACATAACAAATAACCCTTAAATTTATTGAGAGCTATGTTTTGGTCACTCAAAATCACTTTTTGCGTACGAAAAGGTTGGAAACATCGAAATTTTACCCATTCCAACTCTGCATTGATGAAATACCAATTACAGTTTACAGACTGAAAGTGTAAGAGCTAACCCTGGCCTTTAAGCGCAAACGTGTAAAACTGAATTTGGGTCACTCATATGCCAATGGCTTAAACCCCATAAGATGCATCATCGTCAGAAACATGAAGAGATACATTTATTTGTGTCTGGAAGATGCTTTAAAGTTGGATTTTTGTCGGCGCCCTTTGTCCAAACTGACCAGAAAAGTATGGACCAGCAGACTGGTTTGGGGACATAGCAATCTCTCCAAAATAGTTCGATCGATGATGAGTAAAAGTAGATTTGTGGGTATTACACCAATCAATCCTTGCGCCCTTCGGTCGCAAGTTGTCTGTTCGAAGCCTCCGTGGATGGGCAGCAAATGATGGGAGTCACAGGCCGCGGCACGACAATAATGCAGGCCAAAGGAAAAAAAGAAATCAAGTGATCAAAAACTTAGTACTTAAACTGCCCTCATACTCCATGTTTAGTCCTATAGCATAAAGTGTGTTTCAAGGGACAAACCGACACCAAAATAAGGGAAGATACTGCTACTATCCAATTCGAAGACATAAGGCCTATTAGCCTAAATAAATTTGACATCATCATGATTATTGTGTTTATGTGCCAGCAAAGACATTCTGTCTTTGTTTTATTTTTTTATTTATTTATTTATTTATTTGTTTGTTTGTTTGTTTGTTTGTTTGTTTGTTTCTCTGTCTGTCTGTCTGTCCGTCTGCCTGTCTGTTTGTTTGTTTGTTGGTCTTTTATTTTTCTTTTCTTCTTCTTCTTCTGCTTCTTCTTTTTCTCCTTCATTTTTCTGAGACACTCTTAAACTTAGAAACCCTAAAGTACGTTTGCTTATAGATCCAGACATGCAGTCGTGCCTTCTTACAAAGGAGGTTGAGTGCATTTAACATTATGCAAAATAGGGGCATTTGAAATTTAAAATATTGAAAATCTACAAGTGATATAGCTAGAGATGCCATTCCAAATTCCATTTGTAGGTTTATGCTGTGGGTGCACCCAATGAACCACAAACAGAAGTAGCATTTTAATTCATGTTAATTATGGCACTTTAAAAGTTTAAATATTGAAAAGCTTCAAACCTTTCTCAGACAGAGATGCCATTCCAACTTCTATATATACAGTTGTGCTGTAAGGGCATCGAATGAACCACAAAAAGGTGGAGAATTTAAATTTATGCTATTTAGGGGCATTTTAAAAGTTAAAATGTTACATATCTTCAAAACTGATATAGGTAAAGTTGTCCTTCCAACTTTCATTTATAAGCTTGTGATCTGGATGCATTCAATGCACTACAAACCAGAGTTTTTGAATTTTAATTAATTGTAATCAAGGGCACTTGAAAACTTTAAAGGTTGTATATGTTCAAAACCATTGTAAGTAAAGGTCCCATTCCAACTTTAATTTATATGGTTGTGCTGTAGAACCACACACAAAAAAGAGAGAATTTTCATTCATGTTAACCGGGGCCACTTTCACTAGGTTTCGGTGTGGCTATTATATATCAAAATTATTATGCTGCATTGCGTGTGACGGGGCGATTGCATAGTGACATTTTATTGCATGTAAATTGTTAGTTTTTTCCCCCTTCTCTACCATTACAGGTGACGAGGCTCTTGACATGAGTGACATTTCAATTTTATCACAAGGAAGGAATTAGGCTACGTTGTATGTACATAGCATGACGTGATAATATCTTTCTTATTGTGATTTGACCTATCAGTGACTTGAGCGTGTCTTTCGTGTGCAATCGTAAGGGACTCATGCGAGGCCGGTTGTGGGACTTAATCGGCGTCTGACTTCAAAAGACACATGGGAAATCATGTGTATTAGAGTTAATTTTATGTGTATTTGGCCATCTGTTTTATTATGGGAAGTCAACAGAGTGCTCTTCGCGTGATGAACTCTTTGCGTCAGCTCATTGGTTGTGCAATATACCAATATGTCCATGCAATGTAATATGCATGTCATTACTTAAAATAGTGTAAATTGCCCCAATATAACATGTTTTATCTACTTCTGCAAGGGTGTGGTGAATATATATATGTATATGTATGTGTGTGTGTGTGTGTGTGTGTGTGTGTGTGTGTTTGCCATTTGTATACACTGGCTTTAAATTGACAAAACGTTGTCATCACGATAAGCAACACTGTTTCATTTACATTTTAGTATTATAGATTAAAATTTATTGCTAGAGTGATGTTATTATACTTTGGCCTGTCAGAGTCTTCGTGGGTACTGACAATGCATATCTTACTGACCTTTGCTAACACGATTCAAATTTGACACATGTCCTTGCTCGCCCCTATATATTACACCAAGCTGGAGATATCCATACGAACGTCGGTCCTGATAGTCCAGCGGTATACTTAACAAATACATAACCGTTGTGCACTTTAAGATAAAGACACCAAACTTTGCACCAATACGTATTGACTTTTTTTCGCTAAAGAGGCAATTGAGAATGTACTGCCTTGTGGATGCGCACAGCGGTGAAAACTCTTCTCTGGCAAAACCAAGTGGCCCTGAGATACAACCTTTGTATCAGTGTTCTTCGACCTATTTCGGTGCACAATCTCCTAACCTGTACTGTGGAAAAGCTCGTGTGTATTCATCCACAACGGTAGGTTACGTACATTGGCTCACAATGGAGGGTGTGGGCCGTAAGAGCATGCGACTCTTTAGAAACGTGATGTGACAATTATACCAATGGCTTCATATGTTGCATCACAAAACAAGGTATAAACTGCCGTGTCTGACAGATTGATTTTTGTCAGTGGGCGCAAAAGATGTGACTCTTGACTTTTTATATAGCTAAGTACATGTGCGTTTGTGAAGTGGAGGATCAATTCCTTTTTGCATTTTTGACTCTATATATTTCCTGTAGTGTGTGCCAAGGAATTTGGTCTCTCTTTCATTTGTGTTGCATCTTGGCGAAATACGGTAAAAGTTGGCTGAGTGATAGCTTCGTCGTGGTTACAATTGTGTTGCTATTACGTAAATTTCCGTTTAAATAGTGACTGGATATATAATTGCACTTGTGTTATTCAATACCACTTCGTACATATTTGAGGGTCAAGAGAAACTTTGTCAATCAGTTGTACCTTTCTGGCGTCGGAATCCTCTTTGTTTGAAATTGTAAAAGGTCAAGAGAATAATTGTCACTTTAATAATTCTGTCTGTATCTATCTTTTTTTTCTATCAGTGCGTCTTTAAAAACCATTCATTTAGGGTTCAGGAATTTCTTTGACTCTGTTGTGTTGCTTTAATAATGGAAATAGTTTAATGTTCTTATTTGGAAGCAGGAAAAGAAATTTCCTCGCTTTCTTTACACATATTATCAAGAGGTCGATGACAGTTTATAACTTTTATAAGCTCCTTGACAACTTGAGTTTATACATAAACAGGTTGAGTATTGCAGTAGTTTCCTTGTCATTGACATTCTCGTTTTAATGGAATGGTAGTTTGTTTTCATTGGTTTCATTTAGGGGACTTGCATAACCACAGCTTTGCATCATCTTCCTGTGCCATTAACATGAGTTTCTACGTACCTACTTGTGTGTTTTTCTCTAACAATAAACAATACGCAATTATTTTGTTTCTTTTGCTTGTATGTAGTTTTATTTAAATATCACTTTGGTGTTGGTTGAACCCAAGCTGGCCCTTTGCCAATTCTTGTTTGGTGTTATTTAAATATGGTCGTGATATTTATAATATATTAATATTACATTTCAACGATCTCGTTTATATCAGAATCACCGGTCCTGTGGTGTTTGATTTCGTTTGCAGCATTCAAGTGAACCCAGCATGTAAACAATGTCTGAAAGATCAATTTTGGTTGACTCAACACCTTTGCCAGCAAAACCTGAACACACCAGCTCTGTATTATTTGCAAAGCGCAAAAATCAGAACCCTTCAATTGCCTTGCCAAGGAAAGCAACATAAGAAAGGGCGTGGGTATAAATCTTTGGCTGAAAGTCTAAAAAAAATTTGTAAACAAGGTCGTCGTCCTGTTGTACACTTACTGAGGCCACCTTATGTGCAAATACAGCACATGGCATTAGACATCCACCATAAGGTTTAACAAAATAGTGTTGCTAGGAGCCAAGAAAAGAAGTAACAAACGAGGGGGCGATGTGTACAAACACAGATTCATAGTGTTCTCGTATAAAAAATAACAACTGAATCTTCATTTTTTTCTGTGACGGCCAGCCTGCTCTCGAATTTGACCAGTTTCGTAAAGCATCAATAAAAAAAATTGATAGACGAGAATGGGCTGGCGCTGCATTGACAGAAGATGCAGATCTACAGGCAAGGCTAACTGTCGGTGACATTGTGGCTTTGGAGGCATACTACAGCAAATGTATTACCACACTTTATGATAAAGAGACAGATAAGAGAAAGTGATCATGACCCGGGAAAAGAAGGCACTCTGGGCAGTATTGTTCTGGCAGAGCCTGCAACATAGTTGCAGGAAACAATAAAGCACAAAGCATTGCCAAAGTTTTAAAGTTAGCAGAACTGGCAAATAAGATTGCCTCCAAATCAAAAGAGTCGGATATTATAGTTGACAACACAGTCCAGAGCAGCAAGATTAAAGAAAGACTGTTAATATGGTTGGCGAATTTGAAGGCATACAAACGAAAAGTCCTGATATTATGCTTGTGTTAGAAGAAGACATTGGTGCCGCTGTAGAAATTGCTTGCAAACTTGATTATGATAGCCATGCTAAGCCCCTTACGTGGGCAGCGCAAAGTGTGTGCAGAGATATGTTTGAAAATTGTTAACTTTTTTCACTGGATCGTTTGGAAGCCAAAGTCAAGAGAAATCAATGCCTTTTTGTTAGTTTCAGTGACAAAAGTAATATTGAAAGATCCAAGTGTAAACGAGCAACCTCTTGATTCTACCACATCCACAGTACTATTTATTGCACTGCTGTTAAAATTTAGTTGTGTCAAATATAGGCACACTGGTATAGACACAATGCAGGTTCGATATCAGATGACTCATAAAACGCCTGTTGTTGTATATGCATGGTTTACTGGGTTCATATTGTTCGCACACACTAAGAAGCGGGAGCAGATAGATACATTTTTCAAACCTGGTCTCAGTATGTCTTATGACACAGTATTTCGTCTCTCATCACTAATGGAGGAAAGTCTTTGTCAACATTTTGACACGAAGCAAGTGTTTTTATCCATCAACATCACATGGCACTGTTTTCATGACCGCTGCCATTGACAACGTTGACCGTGACCTCACTTTAACATCAAGGGGTGCCTTTCATGGCACTAGTATGTCTTTATTGCAACTCCCCAATTTGATGGTGCAGGCACAGATCATGGCCAGACCATTATAGGTCACCAGTCAATGGTGACGTCTTTGCTAATCAGCCAAGAGTCCCCCTGTAGGTGCTGATAGTAAAGGGTCAGCTATTATAACCTGGATTAATGTATCTCTCAACAGATCAGATTCTAAGACACATGTGTACAAAGAATATAAGTGGTTAGACAAATCCAGAGAATATTTGGTTTAAAAATATTTTATTGCAAAATCAAATATCCAACAGGCTTATCAGCCTGTGTGAAGGCCCCTTGTAGAACACCTGCAAAATTGAGCTGAGGAAAACAGTGACAGCACACCTAGGGCTGCATATCATGGTAATTTGCAGAGTGGAAAAGTCATTGTTGTTACAGCAACAGCATTATTTCCACTATTTAGAGTCAATGCTCACACGATAGCAATGTTTACATATATTCTGTGGATGTTACACGCAAAGCAGTAGTACACTTCATTCTATGGTAAGTGATAACACTCGATCAGCCACCCATTGCCGTTGCCAAACAAATCCAATGGAGGCCTGGGCAGTATGGTAAAGATCAGAGTATAGTTATGCCACTGGAAACCGCAAGTGACTGGTTATGAGGTAGTGCATGGACTCAAGTACTGGTCTTGCATGAATCACATGTTTCACACACTAGACAAGCACATTAGATCACAGCTTGCAGGTGCTTGTGCACTCTATATCCTTCAACAACAGGCACATAAATCCTATGGTAACATCTGCCAGATGAGAGTCATTCCCATCATGTAAATTTCAAAGCTTGGTGTGATGAGCAGGCACAAAGTGTTCCACATTTCAAATACTGGGTTACCATGTTTGATCTTGAGCTTTGCATACTTACTTATGTGTGTTTTCTCTGAGAACAAAACTTTGCCCTGCATTTAAAATCCTTGACAAAGTTTATCCCATGGTTCTTTGCATTGAACCATACAAGTAATGCATGTTGGCTTCCAATGCATTTGCAGCATACTATTGTTCTCCCAAACAAACACACATAAATTACAGAGCAATTTAAATTAAGACATTTTACAGTATAGAAAACGAAGTGTGTCAAATTCTCTGCTATGTAACTAGATCATGTGCATGAGCAAAATTACGTCTGCATATAGGGTCACGGTGGTGCAGTTGAACTTACTAAGAATACCAAGCTCTCTCCTGTTGAATGGTCTATGACCAGAAGTTGCACAAGTCACAAATGATCTTGAGGATGCTCAAAACCCAAAGGGCCGACAAATAGACACTTGACATCATGATCAGGTGTCAAGTGGGCATAAAACATCTCCAAAGAATGTCCATTCACCAGTGACAGTGATGGAAGAGTTTGGGCATCCATTTTAGAAAAACAGCCATGACTTATGTGTCCTAGATAATAGGGAAAAAACTGCTTCCTGTCAGGTAAAAGAGGTCTACTGTGTTCACATATCGATTCCATATGTCATGCCTCCTTCTCCAACTGATCAGGGTTGGACTATAAATGATAGACAATTTGAACAATACCTTACAGCCCTTCCTATGGAATCCAGCTAATGTGAGGAGCTATTGTCCTGTGTATGCAAAAAAGGATGTCAATACGATTTTAAGTGGAAAGGAAATGATCTGAAATGTACAGCTTTATGCTCAAGTAAAGAAGAATGCACGTAAAGCTAATTCAAGAGCATTCCAGATGGAAATTTACCAGGAAACTGTGTGTTATTAAACATAATCAAGTCTTGAAAATGGTTCTTGTGATCTTTTAAGAACCAAATATTAAAACACGTGACTTTGATCTTTGCCCCTAAATGGCCTGGAAAGGTAAGTGGTCGTAAGATGCACAATTACAGGGCATATGATGATTAGTTCTCTGGTGTAGATGTGGGAAGTCATTCGTTAATAGCACATGGAAGTGTTCTTATTTAGTAAAGGAGTTTCACAACGGACTCGATATTGAAGCTTCATTATGCTTGCAACAGCAACAGAATTTCAAACGCCTCAATATCGAAAAATTTTTATTATGGACTTATCTGTATGTCAGCCAAATTTAGTGATTTTATCATTACATGCACAGTAGTTATGATATGCCACCGTATTTTGGACAGCCTATCAGATATATATCACTTTATCATTTCAAAATCCGTACTCCGTCAGAAGATAAAATCAGATGGGTTCAATAATGCCTAGTGCCTGAATTCGACATAATTTCTTTCCTTTTGCTTAAGTAGAATTTTTTCTCTAAATTTGTCTGCAGACAACTAAGTTGTACCAGGTCATCAGAATATTGTTCTTAAAGTTTGTGTCAATGCTCTCTCTCTCTCTCTCTCTCTCTCTCTCTCTCTCTCTCTCTCTCTCTCTCTCTCTCTCTCTCTCTCTCTCTCTCTCTCTCTCTCTCTCTCTCTCTCTTTCAAATCTTTACAACTAGTGAATTTAGAGTTGCCTGATGTTGAACTTCCGTGGTTTGAGAGCAGAATGAAAAATGCTTTTTACTTGGGGTTGTTTGCCGGTCACCCAATTCCCCAATTTTCTTCTGGGGGAAAACCCTGAAAATATTTTTGATCTAGCAAAAAGTACGGGTGTTCACAATATCAATACAATGGTTGATCTTACCTCCGATTGTAACACTCAGTCAGGTCAAAAGTTAAGGACCACAAATTTTGTCTCCTGACCATACATATCAATGAGCAAACCCAAATCACTGGTCACTCAGCTACCTATTAAGATCAAATATTCCTCACTATATTCTTGATATTTGTGTTCTGCCTCTAATTTCTAATTGTGACCACAGTGTTGAGGGTTGATAGTTTCTGTTTATGTGAAGAATGATCCCACACTAAATTTTAGCTGCTATTTTTGCAACATGTGCAATTTATACCACAAGAGCCACTTAACCTGAAAATACCGGGCCTCTAGATTCCACTCTTGACTCACTGATTATATTAGAGACAAGGCTCCTGAAATGCAGTAAAATCTGGATACATGTAAAGCTTCGGCCCTTATGGAATAAGTGCAAAGCAACTGACAGAACCTGTTCCCTCCTAGGAAATCCTATATTATAAATAAACCCTTTGCTGTTTTTGTCTGACATGGGGCGGAAGATGTTGACAAACACACCAGCATTTCGGAATCACAACTCGTTCAAAATCAAGACGATCATATCATATTTCAGAAATCTGTAATAAACCTAGCAAGTTGATGAATTGCTAAAGATTTTTTTCTCTTGACTGACACTAACTTAGTGTGAGCACTTGCACTGTAGTAAATGAAGATAAACTAGAGAGTGTACTTTTAAATATCGTCGCTGGTGAGATCACGGTACTAGCAGTATGAAATTATATGAGGAAACTGGATGTTTGATGCTGCCTAAACTCTTTGAATGCCAAGTATGACTAAAGTTGAACTACTGAAGACGAACAGCAACTATAATACGGATGATAAATTCATATTTCTTGCCCAAAGACATTTCATTTAATAACCAGCATGCCTATAGTTCCAGACAATATAACGGTCCAGACCGTCAGCTTCCGTCAGCACACTTTGGACGCATTGCATCCAAAGAGCACCGTTGAAAGCTGTTGTCTCAAATATGTGGCACTGAAAGACAATAAGTAGACTGATAAATGTATAACTTCGTAGCTCCTGCATAAGTATGCTAAGGTTACCCTAATAATGCTACCAACCGGCAATTTGATTTTTTCAATTTCCGTGCTCCGAGTGATTTTTGATAACTCTTTCCTTCTGTCGACTGTCAGATTATGCAATCATCTTTCTCTTCACACTCTGTACCCTCTTACAATTTTACTATTCAAAACAAACACAACCCCAACAGTCCTTCGGGCTATAACATATTCAGAACATTACACTTTTGGCAATAGATTTATTGCAGTTCAGAACGCACGTCTTCTTCCAAACGCATGCCCGTTGAATTGTCACTTATGTAAGATTGGAGGTAAACACATCCCTGCACATCTTCTTTCCGACGCGTGCCCGTTGAATTCTTACTTATACAAGATTAGGGTAAACACATCCCTGAATGTTCCTGTGGTTAACTGACCGAAGACACTTATCGTGTTCTCTTTGCCTGTTTCCTGCATGCTGCCCATCTGCAACATGCAGCAAAATAACTACAATGCACTCAGCCACTTTTCTAGAACCCTGAACCACCCATTATACATTTTATTTTTGTTCACCACTGCGTCTTTAAACCTGCAAAAATATTGCTACATATTCACTTTTGACATTGTTCTTCAAACACTATAACCCTGGTCATGAAGCCCTCGACATGTGCTTACACTGCGGCAAAACGCTACAGAGGTCAGATGAAACTGCAATTTAAATAGCCATCAAAGGTCCTTTTCAGTACTACTTCTGCGCCCACCCGTCCCTGCCCCTGCCCCCAAGTGTACGATACACAAATAATATGGGTTAAATCTTCTAAATACTGCGATCTTCACCTATAACAGCTGTTCAGTTGTTTCCCTTTTTTTCCTGTAGAATCGGCTTTTCATAGTTACAAAATGTATTGTTAACGTCTCTACAAATGTACTGTATGCAAAGAACTGCTCATCTAACCATAATGAAAATGACACACAAAAGATCAAACTAAATTTGACATTCTATGCGGCACTCTAATAACACAGCTTTGAACTTCAGTACAGAACTTTATATGGAGTCAACAAATTAAAGATATTATATACACAAACCTGAAATAAGCCTGATCATGCAAACTTGCCACGGATGTCAAGTTCTAGTGAACATCATTTTTTTTCTTTTTCAATTTTTTTTGCTTTTGAATCAAGCATACCAACATTTGGTTGCTTGTGTTACAATTAATCGATTGGAAATGAAGTTACGTTCCCTGTATACTTTCCGTCTTTCATTGAGAAGAACACACAAATGGAACAGACAGTAAATTACAACATCGATGCAATCAAATATCTTTCATGCTACATATATATATACATATATATACATATATACATATATATACATATATATATATATATATATATATATATATATATATATATATATATATATGTATATCTTCAGCCCCTCACACAAGACAAGCAATCATCCATACAAATTGTTATATGGCTTTAACCAAAGCAGTCGCATATAATGACAGTTGTATCATCACACACAATTAAGATAAAAGGATTATTCTTTGTGATTAATCACTGGGGTGGGCCACTGCATGCACCAGACCGTTGCAAGAGGAGAAATATCTCGTGTCAGTACTTTGTCTTGGTAGCCAGTCATGTTTCTGCACTCTCTCAACACGGTTAACCCATATGTCATACATTATTCTTCTTGGTGATGGCGTTAACATTCAAAAGTGCGGGCATATATCTGGAAATCGCCAAAATCGGCCAAGGTTCTGCAAACGACACTGTTGCAGCTGCTATCAGCACAAAAGGAAGTCGTCTTAATCTTTGCCTTTTTCCTCATGACAATAGTGTAACCTCCAAGAGGTTAACAGAAGGTAACCCTCTTTTGTTGTCATGGAGCCGGGCGGATGCACCATATGCTTTGCCCAAGGTTGACATTGTTTTACTCATTGTTAAGGCACAGATTATACTGGGAAAAGATGTCAACATAGTGGAAATTTTCATCTCAGGGTTTACGGGTGACGTCGTATAATGAACAATCGCTGTGGAAAATGACATCTTGCCTCTCAAACCACAGTCCGATTCTCTGTTAAACAAAAGCTTGACTAAGCGAATTTGTAAAGTCCTTCACTTTATACACTAGCTTAATGTGTTCTGTGTAACCCCAGCAAAGGGAGGAGCTAATTCAGTAAATGACATTACTCATAAACAAGAACTGTCAGTACCGTGGCTTCGGTTATGACAATTATCATCAACAGTTTTTTCTGGCAAAGCAGCTGTGGTACTGGCAAAAGGGTTAAAAGTAGACTGGGGCAAACCTGATACAACCTGTGCACTACAGCACTTGCAGTCCAGAGAGCTAATGCCTGCAACATATGTAGAAGTGTGTCTCATAACACCTTTTTCTGTGGTCATATGTCAAATCGTAATAGCAACCAAAATACCTGTGCCAATACCAAAGTAAGCCAGTCAAAAACATGTATGACAAACAAGGGTGATTCATTTCCTATTTCCAGAGGAAACATCTGCAATAACTTGAATGAAGCGAGATGCCGTAATACCCCAAAATACTTGCTTCAATACCCATGTGTGCAATATTGCCAAAATTCTGCACACACAGCCTGTGACTTGAAATGTAGCACTTTTGTTTCTCTAGCTGCCCCTAAACGTTTAATCAGCATTGCACATGGGACCACCACCTCACCAGGAACCACCAAACTTGTTTATCAAAACATTACTCCCTCAAAAAGTGACTGATCCTTCTATGTTCGCTCCTCTACTCCTATTCATGTTGATACATTCCAGGACGAGTTGACAGACCATCCAGATCGTTGTTTCCATCAAAATCACTTGTTCTCACTAATGGTGTGTCTTTTTTATTTTAGATTAATATTCTTGTCTACGTTGAGGAAAACAGATGAGCATAGATTTGGATTTAGACAGATCTAGAGAGATTGTTAAGGGTATTTCGCATTTATCGAAAATCTTATATATTCTGTCAAAAAATTCTTAAGTGGCTGTTTCGGTAATATGAAGCTGTTTGAAGCCATGTTGACTTCTGTAAAAAATATGGTGTGATACAAAATGGTCATAGAGTTAACAATAGACCACTTTTTTTTCAAAAACATTAACAAAAGTTGGAATTTAAGATATTGGCTTAAAGTTATTTAGCATCTTTTCATTGTCCTTCATATTGGTATTACTTTAGCTTTTTAAGTTTATCCGGAAATATTCCAATGGTCAGAGATTAATTGTATGAGCTAATGGAGTTGCCAGTAAAAACTCAATCTTCTTTATAAGTCACATCGACAGCTGATCATGCCCTGAGCTTGATTTAGGTTTTAAAATGTTTAATATTGATTCAAGCTTAAAACAGAAACGTTTGTGCAAAAAGGAAAGTGCATCGGGATTGTCAATTAGATTATTAAGATTTTCCTTGCAATGCCACCAAAATTTTGGAGTATGCTGTTTCCGGTTATTTTTGAAGTCACTGTAACAGACTATGTAAGTTTGCAAAATTACTGAAAAGACTAATGGCTAGTATCCAGTTTTGTTTGGAAAAAATTGGTGTCACTGACATATGAAAAAAAAAACTTTGATTGAGAGTAAACCAATATTGACAATTGCCCATAGATATAGTGAACAAGTTCAAAGAATTACAGTTCAACATATATGAGAAAATTACCAACATGTCAAAATTGTAAAGAGCTACATGTTCTTACATTTTTCAAAACAAGATAACATATGTTTGTGCAGAACGTATTATATTATAATAAGTGTGTAAAATATTAGATAGTTGTTATGAGATGGTTCAAAATGCGAAAGCATATTGCAGAGTAATTCGCTTGGTTGTCGAATATAAAATTTGCTGGAGAGCATGAAAAATCTAAGGAAAGTATGGAGAACTGGTGCCATTGATGAAATAGAGTTTTCTATACAACTTCAGCTGGTTTATTTGCAAAGACTTGGTACTGTATACATTGACGCCTCCAGATATTAGTCCATGATACGTAAACATGTGTAGTAATGGAATGCTTAAGATGGCTTACAACATGAAAAATCTGACAAGATGATTGAAAACCATCACAAATAGTGAACAAGTTGTGGAGATTTTTCCATAATAAAAGGGATGCCAATGTTAATATAATACAAAATAAAGAAAACAACCAACCAAACAAACTGTTTACTACAAAGTAACATTTCTTTTACTGTCCTAAAATGTATGCATGTATGAAAAATATTAATTGTACAAGTAGCAAGTTACTCTATATAAATCATACCCAATATATGACCTGAAGACCTTACATGAATAATGATGTTTTGTGTGCATAGTATTAGGAACACGAGACACAAAGATAATTTATGCATGTAGCAATAGTCTATCCCATTAGTTTGATACATGTACTTATATGTTGTAGCTTATGTGGAACATGTATCATAGTAGGGTAGTCAAAACTGTTTCAAGATACAATCCTCATTGCATCCCGAAAGACCATAGTAAATGCATGCAGTGCACCAAAAAGAAAAACAGATGATTCACGGACCTATATTTTACAATAAACCTACCAATGTCGTTGAAAACATTGAGAAAGTACATATATAATGTTGTCAGCCAAGCCGCAGAAGCAAATATACATGACAAATATAATGAGAGTTAGTTGAATAGAAAGCGACCAAAACATGGACTAACGTAAAGAAAACATAACTGGTCCATCGTTGGATTGTAGTCTTCAGGCATGCCTCATACATTACGACCAAGTCTAATTCATATGTCAGATATATGTACGGTTAATGTAGAATCTTTGCTGAAGCAAAATAATAACCTGGGCTTCAACCTTGACCAAATACAGGTTATGTATCAGCAGCGTGTCGATCATAGCAATAGTATGGTGATAACAATGATTGATCCAAATTTGGTGAACTCCTAGAGTGACTTTTAAAAAAAACTTGATCAGTATAGATTACAAACAGAAGCAAGCTCTGGCTAGTACAATTGTGTCCATATGATTGATGACAGTGTCACAGGATTGGGCTTTGGACAGAGTGACTGCTTGGCAAAAGTATATATCATCATTGTAGTTGTAAAAATATGATTAGGAGAATAAAGATGCAGATCGAATCAAAAGTGTATCACATGCACGGCGTTATAAGCAGGGGCAAACTCTGACCACACCAATTTGATTGCCCATAAAATACAGAAAACATCAAAAGATGAAAAGTGACCATATAATAATAATGATAGAGACCATACTGTAATGACACGACAGATAGGCTATGAGCAGACGTCTCTGCATTTCAGAACAGGTATGAACACGATCTCTGCAAAAGCCAAAGAAGAAACAGTAGCAGGTCCATGCGGACTGTAAGCTCTGCAGTAGTCAGATACATTATATTTTTTTATTTATTTATATTTTTTTATATGTTATAAATACAATGTAGGATATGTAGCATACTTTCAAAACACTGAAATCGAAGTCACTTGACATAAACCAATCATTTGTGCCTCTGAGAGTAGTCATGTAATCATAAGTCTTATTGGGTGCTTTCATCAAAGGAGAATGAAATGTTGAGTTCACTTGCAAAGTAGCAGGATACAGTGGCTGCTTTGGTCTTTCTGGGATAGCAAGAGTTACATCCAGATAGTTTAAGTTGAACATATGACCAGGCCTTTAAGTACTGAATGCTGGATTTTGACTTTATCTCAGCTCGTATGGCTCTTCTTTGTTCTTCTTTGTTCCATAAGATTTTTCTTTATTGGCCGAATGACGAGTGAGAGGTCCGGGGTGATCGAGATTTCGTTTGTGTGGTGTTTTAAGTTTTTGCCTCCAGTTAACCACCCATTCTGCTGATCAAGGTCAGTGACGTGAAGCTAGATGCTAGCATCCTTCTGCTGACTCAAAGGTTGGCAGGCACTGAAAGGTGTTGAGTCTGCATCGTTGACTTTAAGATTGTTGCATGCCAGATCTATGAAGCCATACAATGTGGACGATGTTACAGTTCAAGTCGACAGTGTCATTGGTCAGTGATGCAGTAATGTTTAGTCACACACAAAGGGCAGGTTACTTGTTCAATTGTGCATGGGTTCACCAGGTAGGCTGTATGGATTCATGGGTATAAAATCCAAAAAAGATTTATGCACAAAAAATTCACAACCGAGTATCCAAAAGGGATCTGTAATTGATCCAGGGCCATCCAGAATTTGTATGGCAAGAAGACTTATACATAATCTGCCGTTTCAGAGCATATTCTCAGGACACAGCTTGCGTTGAGGTATAGCAACTGCAGCTTATGCCGCCAATATACCAGATCATCCCATCTCCAGTCAGGGATGCTGGAATAGTGACTGGTTATGAATTGTATAGTGAAGCACCTGATAACGATATTGCCTCCACTCAAAATAAATTGGCGGATGCGACGTTTTTCCAAAATCTGTTTGTATCAGGAATGACATGTGCACAAGTGTTTGGCTAAGTATATTGTCAGCATTATTTTGCTAAGTGTCGCTAATTTCAGATGTAAGACAATTATTGAACTCGAACCATGGATTATAAACTAGCTAGAGTTGGCTGCAATGAAACGGACCTTTTTCCATGCCGTTATCGTACCTAATGTTGTTTTTTTTTTTTTTTTTTTTTGATCATGATCCACATTTTCTGATGTTGAATGGCAGAACTGATTTATCATGTTTACTTAGCTAAATAATCCATGTATCTTACTTATCATCAATGATAGCAACCTGGATGTCTATGTTTGCTCTGTCGCTTATGATAGAACTGTGTACTCTCCCTTGTTTAAAAATAACCACATTTTCATGGCTAGGCGCATCTCTGCTTGATTCCGTTAGTCCCTGAGGCTTGAGTGTGCCAGCAGCCTTCAGGCTTTCTACTGTCTTTAGTCAGGGTTTCTTTCCACTCGGTCTGTTTCCTTCATCAGCAGCAACCACAGTGAGACTGTAACCCCCAGGGTATCCCTCCTGTGTATCGGCTCGATCGCCATCGTCAGTAGCCACCGTCATGGTCTTACTCCATGTTGAGAAAAGCACCATACTCTCTGTCTCTCTAGTCTATGGATTCATTCCCCTGCGGATGTAGCCACTGCACGATTCATTCTCCCACCCTGCTAGCCGTCATGGCTCGCCCAGTCTATTTAACAAAGCTACATCCCTATCCCTTTCTATCTACCCTCCTGTTGAATTCCTTTTCTCGTCCTTCCTTTGTCTTATGTTTCTTTATTTGGCGGTCCTACTCGGGATAAATTAAGCTCAGCCCCCGCTTCACAGAGAGTTGATGGTTTGTCACTGTGGCTGCTTTCCCAAATGATTCCGAATGTTAAAGCATGGACCTAGGTGGGTGGTTAAAGTATGTACATACGTTATGTTTATGTAAGGCTTATGCTTTATATTTGCACTTAAAGGTAATATTAAAGACATGTAAAACGCGTATATCGTCTCTTTGTGTGTCAAAGATATACATATATATATATATATACATATATATATATATATATATATATATATATATATATATATATATATACATATATATGTATGTATATATTACCAGCATTATCAATTATTATTTTTAAATCCTATTTTGATTCTCTAAGAGGCAGCTGGCCCCCTCAATTAGGCTAATTTGGGCATCAGGTCAGGTCTTTACTAATTGTGGGATCGTCGGGCCAAAAGTAAAGCGTCGATGGGTTGGCGCATTAGTGAAGTTCTTGTAGCAGCAGGGCAACACGTTTCATTTTTTTTTTCATGGTCAGCGATTGAGTGGATTCCTCGTTATTTGTATTCTGTGATCTAAAATGGATCTGCCTGAGAGTAAGATAGTTTGTGAGGGTTTTTTGCCTACCTATCCGTCTTAGTTTCATAACATTTCCATGTAACAATAAAAAATTGAAAGAGTTGGAAAAAGACTAGGTTGGCCTGGCCAAAGACAGCAACAAAGACCTTTGTTCCCGAAAATGCTGTTACGTAACCTACCTTCAAATATTTAACCGGGTGTCAAAAATACCTCTAAAACAATATCAGATCTTACACAGGAAAATCAGTATTAAATATTCCACTAGAAGCTGACCTTGATCACTTGCCAGTCTCATATGAATTATTCTCCCACCGTACAAAGCATATCAGTCCCATATATACAGGGCCAGAAATTTTGGTTTTTGTCAACCATATGAATGGTACAAAGGAACCAAATATATTTCATGTGATGAGATTGTATTCTAAATAAACTTGTGTAGATCAGGCATATGTATTCTGTTTTTCTGAAAAAAAAACGGAACATATAAACATAATAGGGAAGATTCGGGTATCGTTTCATATGAATTATTCTCCCACCGTACAAAGCATATCAGTCCCATATATACAGGGCCCGAAATTTTGGTTTTTGTCAACCATATGAATGGTACAAAGGAACCAAATATATTTCATGTGATGAGATTGTATTCTAAATAAACTTGTGTAGATCAGGCATATGTATTCTGTTTTTCTGAAAAAAAAACGGAACATATGAACATAATAGGGAAGATTCGGGTATTGTTTTCTAATCATATCAAACCTAAAAGCACATGCTATATAATATATGCAGACATTTCCAAGGGCACCATGGTCCTCAAGGTCTGGGTTGCTTTATATTAGAAAACCACCGTTGTTACGAAATCAATTTAGATAATATGTAACCCCTACACAATTTTAAAATACCTGCCTTTATATGCATGTGGTTTCAAACATAATTCTATAGGCTAGCTGTATTTCTTTCTTCCCAATTTATTTTTCATATGCAAAGTTAGATAACTTTCTACAAATATATACATCCCTTTCCCTTACAATCATATAGTCAGTTATGCCAGTAAACAAAAATGTGGTGCAGACAGATGTACACAGTTTTATTGAAGACAAGACAGATAATCTATAAAGTCATGAGCCACTACTCAGGCAGCCACTGGCAGAGGTAAACATAGCAGATGGCTACCCTTATGAACTGTGAGCAACAATCATCAATTTGTGCATTCTTTTGACAATTATCGTGAGTCACCATTGCGTTTGGTAAGATTCCGTGCCGTCATGTTGCCTGGCAGGATTGCTGGCTCTCTGAGGCCAAGCATCTGTGTGCTTCCTGCCACAAAAACAAAATCGTTGGGGCCGTGGAAACAGAAGGGTGCAATACAAATCTCTTATATGCCAAAAAAGGGGAATAGTTTAGTAATGCTGTATTGGCGATGAAGCCTTTGTTTCCGGGTCCGACCACAAACAATCCTGTAGTAATGTGTGTCAGGCAATGTGCAGACTCTGTTGAAAAGAAGTTTAAATAATTGAAGCCTGAGACACAATCACCAACTGCTTTGCCAGTCATTATTCTGACTTTAAGATTGCATACCCAGAGGCAGTGGTACGATTATTGACAAGATAAAGGACTTCTATTATGACCATACCAAGGACGTCACCTGCGCCGCACAAAATGCGGAGAGAGGACTATGCCAACAACATCATAAGCAACGCCTGGAAGGAAAGTATGTTAGTAGCTTGGGCCATGCAATTGCATTGGAACCTCAAGAACCATCCAAGGTGGAATGCTGATATTTAACATTATTTAACAACAGAAGTATCAAGACATTGATATGAATATGAAGCTAAGATAACATTGATTCATTTATGGTAGATCTGGTGCAATTATTCATAGGTTTCGACATAACCTTCATTTAAGTCTTCCTCGTCTTCTGTGTCATTTATCTCACGATACATGTTGGAAAACCCTGGATCACTCATCCAATCAGAATTATATTGCCTTTATTCAACCCATATCTGTGTAATACAAAATCATAGCACATGAAAAGGTCGATGTTTTGCACACACACCCCCCCCCCCAAAAAAATAATAATTTTTATTATTCAGTTCTTAATTTCCTACACCTATTTTTTAAGTATTTTCAGTAAATAAAAGGCACTAACGTGTATCTATCATACCACAAATTGTTGTTATGTTTGGATATCTATGCACACGTTTTATATCCCATATGTTATACTGCCGTGAATGGTGTGCAACAAAACCATGCGTTTTGTACTTTCACAAGTCTGTACTGTTTGTAGTGTTATAAAATCCACGGTTTTATAAAGTGCAAATATCCATGGTTATATATATACTATGGAGTTTGTGAACGGAAGACAAACGAAATTCGGGTTTGGTTTTGAAAGAAAAAAAAACATGTTTTCTGTCTTTCCATTTGGATTATGCTAGTTAACAAAAACTTGTGATTTGAAAAAAAAAACAGAGTACTGTTGATAAAATCCAGGGTTCGATTTTGAAAACGTTTTGTTCATAAAACCTAGAGAGTGTTTGTGAAACTCTGGATTTTGTTTACAAAACTCTAGCTATTAAAAAGTACATATGAATAAAGAAACCCAGGTTTACTTCAGGAACTCAAGGGTTTGTGCATGATACCTAGAGTTTTGTTAGAAAACGTGCAAGTTGCAAGACATATGACCATTATCTAATGACTGAGCAAAACACTGAGTTTTCCTACAAAACTCTTAATATTGAAATTAAAAATCGATTCCAATGTGCTTCAAGATTTGTAACCATTGAGGAATAATTTTGCGCAATACGGCAACTTCATCTCTCCCAGTACCAACTCCTACTTAAGTCGATCTACGAAAGGATAACTCCTCTTATTTATAATTGGGTTGTTTTGGGTGCTTGATTTATATTGCTGGCAAAGATCCATTTCATTCAAGTACTGCAAAATTGTGTCGAAGCATTTCTTGAACCCTTGGACCTTATTTTGTTTATTTCCTTAAAGCTAATTTCGACATCTTCGTCAGATCATCCTGACACTTGGTACAAATGATCCTCGTGGAAACGCTGACAACAAGGCGAGGATTATGCACAACCCCGAGTTTTTCAATTCAGGTACATGTTCGTTGACGCATACATTCCTATTGATTACTATGCAAGTCAACGGGGATTGCAATGTTAAATCACATTTGTTTACTATTTTACAAGACAAATCAGCCAAATTCACTTCAACTTGGTGAAAGATATTCTATTGCATTTATGCAAATGGTAAGGCTGCAGTGCTTTTTCCATGAATTTTTATGTCACGTTTTTGGTAAAATCTTTAAAAAAATTTCAATTCAAGAGGCATGTGGACAAATGCTTTAAAATTACACAGGCACACATCTGGAGACCTCTGGACCTTGACACGTTGGGCAAATGGGTTTGTAGCTTTTCTGGTATCTTTTATGAATTTTGTTTTTTTTTTCAACTATGTTGGACTTTTCCCAAACTGCATATTGTATTCTTTTCAATCCTTTTTGGAAATGCATCGGGACTTAATCTGCACTGTGTTTGTTTGATACATGATCCTGTTGACGTTTCATTTTTTTATGAAATACCGAACTAAGAATTATTGACAAGGGTACATGCACATGTTATCCTTGTAACTATAGGGATATGAGCAACTGCGACATATTGGCTTAACCGTGGATGAAAGGCCTATGCTTGCTCTCAAACAATAATAGAAAAGTATCTTTATGGGGTTTTCGTAGTGCTGTTGATTTTAACCTTAAATTAAAGTCAAACTGAGCTCTTGGCTCTAATATATTTTGGTTATAGTGGAACCTTTACCCAAGGTTACAATGGTGCTTCTTATGGTGTCATTCATTTTGACCTTGGGTGACTTCGGAACGAGAATTAAACATATTGGCTTATATCTTGGTAATATTGGATCCCGTCACTCTTCATGTCAATAAAGATGGATCCAACGCTGGAAGTGAGTAAAGACAGAAAAGTGACCTAGATATTATTTCAAAGGCAACATGACCACCATAGTCTCTGTATCAAAGGTAGGCTGAGCACAGGACAGTCACAGTCGTCTAGTTCTTCTCTCCGTTCATCGCGCCCTGATACAACTGTTATCGTTTCATATCACAGGAAGAAAGCAAAATGACACACATGGCTATTTTGAAGAGCACTGACGAGGAACCGTACTTTTGACGCGTTCCCGATCTCCAATCAATACTTTCTTTGTCCGGAGTGGTCCTAGTAAGGGTTTCACGCATCTATCGTTGGCCAAGGTTACAATGGTGCTTCTTATGGTGTCATTCATTTTGACCTTGGGTGACTTCGGAACGAGAATTAAACATATTGGCTTATATCTTGGTAATATTGGATCCCGTCACTCTTCATGTCAATAAAGATGGATCCAACGCTGGAAGTGAGTAAAGACAGAAAAGTGACCTAGATATTATTTCAAAGGCAACATGACCACCATAGGCTCTGTATCAAAGGTAGGCTGAGCACAGGACAGTCACAGTCGTCTAGTTCTTCTCTCCGTTCATCGCGCCCTGATACAACTGTTATCGTTTCATATCACAGGAAGAAAGCAAAATGACACACATGGCTATTTTGAAGAGCACTGACGAGGAACCGTACTTTTGACGCGTTCCCGATCTCCAATCAATACTTTCTTTGTCCGGAGTGGTCCTAGTAAGGGTTTCACGCATCTATCGTTGGTAGCCTGCTTATGAACACGCTGTCGAGCCACATTTACAAAAACGATTCTCGAAGTACTCATTTTCTCGCGGTAGATCGCAACACAAACTCCAGAATTTATCAACAGAACACCTGATAACAATGCGCACATAATAATCTAAGGATTACTATCTCTTGCTAGTTGAGGCTCCTTGCTTTCACAACATGATGATATCAAAATAAAAACAGGCTTTTGACTTTGAAGTCTCTTGTGTCTGATATGTTAATTCAGAATATGTGCGAAACATGCGTCTTTAAAATGTTGAATTGCCATAACTGGATGGTACATGATTACAAAAATTTTACCGTTACAAAGCTGGGAGTATGTTCTTTCTAATTGTACTTTGATATATTTTATTAGCATTTTTAGTGTCATTAGAATCAGACACCAACACAAAACGTGCCCACTTTGCGGGAATGATTGTATTTGCATATGCGTTAAGAACAATCAACAAACCTAGGCATTGTTAAACCAATCAAAGCATACCAGCGTGTTTGTTCCATAAACAAAATACACACAAGACTTCTTCCTTCCCAGATATTACTAACTAACAGAGGAACATGCAGAGGGGCCTGTTCTATGAATAGAATCAAGACAGGTTAAAATGTTTCATCATAATATCATGCAACGCAAAAAATGGATTTCACGATGCTCTGAATTTTGCCCAGGAGCCCAGGGACACACTCATAATGAATTTATTGCCCAAGCTCATTTGATGAGCAATCTATAAACAGACAACTGCAAGCATTATTCCCCGTAAGTTTTTAATCTATTCAGATTGAGGTCAGAAATCAGTAACTCAAAAATACAACCAGGAAATCTTAGAAGGCACGTAATCGTGGTGTACATGGGAACGGTACTGGAGAATTGTTCATCTGCGCCCTAAGTCACAGTTGGTTAACTGAAACAAAGCTGGACAAATGGTGCATAACACGATGTATCCAACAAAATGAATCTTTCCTCTGGTGTTTGTAGTTATTCACGCACATGATATATTTGAGGGATGTATAGGAACCCTATGTATAGATAAATACCTTGTATTTGCTGAATTTGATTAGTTAAAATGAAAGCAAGTGTAGGCAGGAGGCGAAGAATATCATATTGCACAAATTACATACTGAAAACAACTGGCAGAGTTGAAATATTCTTTTCTTGTTCAGTTTAATATAAGAGTAAAGCATTCAATGTAAGCACATATTTAGGCCTCAAAAGCAGCACTCTCTTGGTAACTATGACAAAGCCCAAACGAGTATCATCAGAACCGCCAGTCCTGCTAGGTTTAGCGTCTTCAAAGAGCTCAAAGTGTTGTTATAATTCATCTGTCCTGTCTTAAGTTCTTCAATCTCTCTCTCTCTCTTTCTCTTTCTCTCTCTCAATATATTTCAATCTTCATGTTGGTGGGAAACACATTTGATTGTATAAGGGACAACCCATTTGATACTTGGGGGAGGGGGGGGCTATGCATTTTATTCAAAAAAAGTTGTACGTCCCAACATTGCTGAAAAAAAATAATGTCCTTCGTAGTATCACCTGAAAAAAAATAAGTATGTCATTCCTCTCTAAAAAAACACTGCTTTAATAAAAAGATAGTATCAATAGTGGCATTTAGATTTTTTATATACGTACAAGTATGATTCTCGAAATATTTGACACATCCAGGTTCCTATTCTTGTTTTGTCTAACCAAGAAAAAAACTGTTTATTTTCCCATCCAATTCTGTGTATTAGTGCGTCAGTAGCTTTCCTTGAGAACTTGGGAGCCCACCATTTGTTGCGAAATGCCAATTTGAATGACGCAGAAGAGTGATCTTGTTCCATTGCTTTACAGGCAATATACATTGTGCAGATTATTCTGTAGCCCAGTATGGATATGGCAATTCTATACATGTAAATACAGAATATCAAATTATTAAGGAGAGTCCTGCAATCATCACTCCACCCATTTGGGACTTAGAGCAAATATCATAAAATATCTAAATAGTAACACTTTCCAGTCTGAGTCAACAGCTTTCCTTGGCGTGGTCTGGGCGCAATGCGCCCAGGACATGCCAAAGAAAGCTGTTGACTCAATCTTCCTTCAGGGGTTTACGGTTGGCAGGGCGGCCACGCTCTTGCCTTCTACCTCTGCAACCTGTGTTCAAATCCCGGCCTTTTCGGCATGTGGTTGGAGTTAACTACCTCTCCGATCGTGAACGTTGGTTTTCCCCGAGATCTTCGGTTTCTTCCACCAATAAAAGGTACAAAAGTACATGCCAACATCTCTGCCTTGGAGAGGGATTAATATAGGCTTTGCCAGATTCCCAATCCATGTAAAACACATGTGTCTATACTTTTCCTTCAGGGTGGAATGAGTTAATACCATATTTTCTGAACTGGTTCATCCAGATTGGGTATATATTTATTAACTATTTTAATAAACTAGTTCATCTAGATCGGGTGCAGACCACAATTAGCTGGTGGCTTGGCAGGATACATATAGGTGTGGATATGAAGAAATAACAATAAGAAACACTACTTTTTCAGAATGTCACTTTAGTTTTGCAGAATCAAAAGTACACAAGAACTTGTTCTATTGTTATTAAATTTTTACATGTATACCTTTGTATATCTGAGACAGTCAGTACATTGGATATAAATACAATACTGCTTAATATATTAGCATGTCCTAACTATATATATGAAGAAAAATACAGTATTTTGGTTGTGCAAATAAGAATACATGTTTGTGTTGTTCATGTTGACTAGACAAGATTCTGTATTATCATTATCATATTTTTAGTAATAATAAGCAGAATTGATTGGTTTATTATTTCAAAATATATAAACACACTCAGTGTCTCATGCAGCAAACACATGGTATTTTCATCAAAGAGGTGATACGGTTTATATCGATATCGTTTTAGCGAGCGAGCCTTGCTTTCGCGTGCTAGCAGAAAAGTTTGTGCAGCACGAAAATCAAACAGGTGATACGGTTTATATCACGGTTTAGCAGGCGAGCAACATAATTATTACTAAAAATATGATAAAATCGTTATCACAGGCTAGCTTCACGTAGTACGGAGTTTTAGTTGGCCTTAGTCAGCCATAGCAGATTTGGGCTTCGCCCTATGTTGTATGGCTGGCAAAGTCAGGTTTAACTCCGTACTATGTTCAGCAAACCTGTGATAGCTGATAGTACCATACTTCACTGGTAAACATAAAATGCACAAATTAATGTCTCCTTTATGCCTTCAATATACAATGTTAATTTTCCGAAATACCAAATGTTGTGTTTATTTCGTCTTCATTGATTGTACTGTAAATGTTAACCCTAAAAACAGTTAAAGAACATGTGCATCCCACTAACTTCTTCACCAAAAAGAAATGTACGTTGAGATCAGAGGGAAAAAAATATGTACATCTTGTGTGCATTAAAAAAAGTAGGTTGATACAAAATGCACAGCCCCCCCCCCCCCCAAGTATCAAATGGTCGGTCCCTAAACGCACGTCATGATACACACCATGGTACCCTTTCCTATGTCTGACACAACTAAAGTTGATTCCATCTCGTTTAAATGTGGCAGCTGGACAAAGTGATGGTTCAAATCGGGCATGAAGGTACTAAGGCAAGTTTACAAAGTTAACCAGGTTATACGTGAATGCTCTGTTGACAGACATGGTAACTTTGAATGGCATGCACGTGTGCGGAATAACAAACCAGCCTGATCACTGTTGCATATGTCTCAGTCTCACTTTGACTTTCTGTATTAAATTTGCATTGCCGTTACAATTACTTTTCAATAAAAACCCCAATCTTTTTGTGTCTACAGATGAGACAATTATTTTAGTCTAGGGTGCTAGGATACATCCTCCGAGACAGAAACTAAATCAATTCCTCACACGCAACCTGGGCCATGCATACTGCATTGGTCAATTTCACCATGACACATCTTCCATATGTTGCATATGTTGCAAACAAAGTAACCAATTTCTATAACATCATTGGCACTTCTGTAGATACGTTTGAGAAAACAAGGGCAATTAACCACTTTGTATAGCACCGTCGTCACCTCTGTAGATTCAGTATAGGAAACTCAGCCAATTTATATATTTTATGGCTTCAAGATATACCTGACGCGTTACAATTGGTAGACCTATGAAAATATAAAACTGTACTGTTTGGCAGAGGCCCGAGCCTCAGTAAGTAACTACAGCGTAACACACACTGGGACAGTATTAGGCCTACTCTGTCCTGGGTAAATATTTACCATTATTTTCAAAGAGGAGCAAAAGTGGTAGGTGTTTTTATATTATGGAATAGCAATGTCACGTTTGTAAGCATATTTACATCGTCTAGATAAATTAACATCAAACAGGTCAAAATCCCGATATACAGCTGAGATATGCTCCAATATTAAGACCAAAACAGCAGAATTGCACACATTTCATGTCAAACGATTCCAGAGAAGATTCAAGTACAGGGAGAAAAAGAGAACTGTAAAGGTTTTTTACAGAATGAGCAATTAACTTAAAAAATAAAATAACTACAGTGTGGCGAGTTGAAGAAAAACGACGGTTGAATAAAGGTAGTCTCCACTAAATTTTAAACAAGCCAGTCTGTTCTTTGGGTGAAGTGTAAACGTAGATATATATACAGATATATATGTATATATATATATATATATATATATATATATATATATATATATATATATATATATTTATTTATTTATATATGTATGTATATATATACGTATATATATATATATATATATATATATATATATATATATATATATATATATATATATATATATATATATATATATATATATGTAATTCATGAACAATATAGATACATAATAATCATGACGAAAAATTATACCGCAACTTGTTAACAAATTGACGTTTAGCGGCCCCAAGAAGTGTTCGTAAACAATTCCAAAGCAATTAGTGTCTCGGTTTTCGGACGGGACGTGCTAAAAAAATCCACGAAAATAATGTTAAAGTCACAATTGACTGAAGCATGAAAATTTTAGACACAATAGGAATCCACTCAAAGTGCATTCCAACCAAGTGAAAAATACGATAAATTTATGTCGACCCACTACCTTCGTAAAGGTTGAATGAAAAGGGCTAATGGTTGTCAAGAAGACGTCGAAAATGGTACTAACCATAATAATATTCATTGATTCACTTCCATTCAGTATATAATTCATGAATTTAAAATATCGTTATAAAGCATGGTCACAGAAGAACCACCACCACCCCCAACACACACACACACGGAACAACTTTTTTTATCCTTTTATAAGATACATTACATCACATTTTCACCATAACCTCGGTGGTGGTTTTTTTGCAAATCGTAAATCGGGAATACACAAAGATTCATTTTAGAAAATAGTAAAAATCAGCACTACTCGTTTAATAAATTACTGGGTACGGGAACCAAAATTGTTTATATGCAACTTCAAAGCAACTGACCAAGTGGCTCTGGAGGAGATTTTAAAGACTTTGCCAGAAATATTACAAAATATTCATAAGACAATCAAAATATCACCTGAACATGGCCACTTCAACAGCCTTGAAAGATGTATATAAAGTAGACTCCCACCAAGTTGGAAGGCGACCCAACCAACATTTCTGGAGAAGTAAAAAAGTAGAAAATGTGGATCAACAGACAATGGCTGATGGCTGACAGAATATGGAAGATTTATGGCAGATGACAGAAGCTGCACGATGGATGACCAGTGACAGAAGTTTGATGAGGGACAACTGGTGACTTTCCATTCTATGACCTCAGTGAACTGATATGTCAGCTGAGGTAAAAAAGAAAAAGAATATTAGAAAATGAAGAACAATGCAATGCAAATTGGAAACCAACTCCACATACCGATGTGCTTCCAACCCAATTCACGTATATTAAATATTATACTTTACGTCACATCTATCAGCACACATATCAATCTATCCTTGAAAATTGGGATTTATAACGTAAAAGGTCATAAATTCTCTAACATATTGTAATGAAAGTGCACAAGTAAAGTGACATAAGTCGTGCTAATTATCACCCACTACATGAATTAACTGGGGGCATCGCTTAGATGTGTACTTTGGACAAATAAATGCTGTGTATGGGTGTTCAAATATTATATGTTTGATCTTGCATGAGTAAATTAGCTCGGCAAAGTTACGGAAGCTCAGTCTGGGTATGAATGAGGCCACATAAACTAAAATAGACAAATAATAGAACAGTAGTCAAGAACAGTATACTTTCATAAATATTGTCGAAACCTGTTTCAAGGAAACCTATTATGGCTGGTCATTTGCAATACCGTTTTTTTTCAAAATTCTTACTAAAAGTCTTTCTACATGTGAATTCATGCAGGGCATAACTTTAAAGTCGGCAATCGCAGCTTATATCGTAAATATGCGCGAGTTTGCTTCCAATTTTCAGGATGTTCTGTAGCATCTGTTTGCCATTGAAAACAAACAAAACTCTAGGTATTTATTTTGAAGACAGGAGGTAAAATACACTGCAATGGTAGCGAGTATCTGAGCCCCCAAAACTCTGTCATCACACTTGAGTTGACGCCTACAGAGAGTCTTGATATTCTTCATGTGATTATGGGACCATCGAGAAACTGCGAATGCTGCTTACATCGTGTGTGCGGGACAAGAGAAAAGTGAAGACGTTGGATCGCTGGCAAACATGCATGATATACAAATCCATCTGAAATAATTTGGCTTCCATAGCCATCCCAAGATCAAATCATGCCAGGACTGTGTCCACAAAAGATGAAAGTTTGGAAAAATATTCAGTTATCCCAGTTGTCCTTCGTTCTGGGTCCTTACGCAATGCCTCCTCTCTCACCCATCCTCCGACCTCTTTCAGAAGCGTACATAGACTCCCTACAAGTTTATCAATATAATTTAGACTTGTTACAAGATTTGAAAACTATTGTGCTGGGAGATATCATAAAAGTTCTAAAGTGCAGTATGCCAACAATATACATTTGGACTTGCCTGATATTACTTTAAAGTAAGTGTACAAACTCTTTATTATTACTTTATACAATATTGGTTCCACTTCAACGTCTTTGTGGGCCTTTCATACTTGAATGCAGTAGAATCTCTAATTAAGACCATATCATAAAGAGACCATTTTTATATTAATATCACCAATGTACGGTCCCGTTTTTGCTTATGCTTAATCAAATAATATCCGAATTAAGGCCACTCCCCTGTTAAGACACATTCTTCAATCCCCTAGGTGGTCTTAATAGGGAGATTCCACTGTATCAAACTTAGCCACCAAAAATAGTAAGCAGGAACTAAATCAATACTGTTCTTAAGATGAAATGGTGTTAATTTGTACGAAGACCACTGACTGTGAAAATGGTTCAAAGGTTCAACTACCTTAACGATTGCCTCAGTAATTTATTATCCTCCAGACATTATCCCAACGAAGATTTATTTTACCACACTACATGTGTCACCGAAAGTTAAAACTCTGGAATCCTGTTCCATACAATAAGGTCATGAACCTTTATAGAAAATTCATAAACATAAGTTCTATAGTGAGGTACAAATAGATTATCCTTTTCTCTAGTAGGATAAGACTGAACATTGTGGATAAAACTGTCAAAACTACTTGAATAATATATACATATTCAAACATGTCCCGCGTATATATGTAGGAGCATATCCGCTGAAGCTTTTGTAAACCAACAGAGCTTTCTTCCCTTTAACATTCTGCAAAGGGCATAATACCAAGGGTTATGAAAAATAAATCAACTGTTGATGCTCTACAGTCAGCATCCACCACAATTCTGATAAAGTATTACGGTAATTTGATAAATTTTTGTATGTTGCTGTATCCATCCCAGATAACACACAATAATCAAAATAGGGTAATATGTATTACAGTTAAGGGTAGGTAACATTTTATCCTTCTGGACAAAGTAATACTGGCTGAAACAAATCTAAACACTGTGATTCGTCTTTCCATGACCATGACAATTTTCAGTTTTGATCACCGAGGAGGAGGAGGAGGAGGAGGAGGAGGAGGAGGAGGAGGAGGAGGAGGAGGAGGAGGAGGAGGAGGAGGATTTGGTTTTATCTGCATTTATAGCCATTTTGTTTACCTTGTTTTAATCACTTAGGTATTCAAAATAACGATTTTAAAATTTTCTTTTATTTCTTCAATTGTTCTATTACTAGCATAGATGGATGCGTCATCGGCATACATATCTAGTCCATTGTTTATATAGAAGGATAGATCGTTCAAAAGGATGATAAACAGTAGAGGGCCTAGTATACTGCCGTGTGGGACTATAGAATGAAAGATTTATTTGGTGATGAAGATATCTTGAACTGTACAAACTGCTTTCTAATGTCAAATAGGATTTGAACCAGGGCAGACACAAGGAACAACATCGGTATAGGTCTTGTTGTGAAGGAGATGCCTATTACTGAACAGATGGAAAGTTTTTCTCAGGAAGCAAGGATATGAGTCTGTAACGTACCAGTTGAAGCTTTCTCAGATCAACAAATATGACACTATTAATAGAATCATGATCCTTGACTTGGGACCTGAAAGCATTTTGTACCGGGAAGTTTCACATGAGTGTTTGGGCAGGAACCCTGCCTGATTTGTGAAGTATGGACGAAAATATAGTTATTGTATTTGTGTCTTTCTGCCCAGAACCACTTCCTGGTAGTCATTACCCTAATCCGCAGTCCGAACTCTCTACTTTCCATAATGAAGTTTAGTGTGTGCATGCTTTTCAACGGTTTTAATTTTTTTTTATTAGACGAAATTGGGAGAATTGATATGGGCCTGTAACGTCCGAGTTGTTGAAGTGAAGCGGCTTTGTGTAAAGGGAGCATGTGTGTCGAGTACCTCATTGTACATCAGATACCAGATGTCTAGAGCATCAGTACATTCGGTGAAACTGTCTAGCACTGATCATGAAAGCTGAAACGAGTCTTTTATGAAAGAAGTTTCGCGAAAATTTGTGAAACAACGGTACTCTTTAGTTATGAGCACTTCATCGGCATTGCAATTAATTTTCCCACAAATATTGTAGGGTAATGGTCATTCATACCCTTTATACATTGACTGCACAACCAGACGACAACACACAGCAATCAGGCGGTCTATTATTTATAATTTACCTGTGTGCCAACCATTTTCACACATACATAGTAAAATAAGTATCCCCTGCACCTGGAAGAAGTACAGTTTGTGAAATTGATACGTGCAGAGCCAGAATTGGGACGTTTATTTCTCAGATTGTATTTCACAGAAGGAAAAACACAAAGACAGAATGCGAGAAGACACCAAACAGCCAACCCATGGGTGTAGAGCGAGCTGTGCATGCCACCATGAAATTTTCTTTTAATTTTAGAGCAGCAAAAGTCAGACAGATGCAATACACATTCAGCAAAACCAAATATCTGTTAATTGCAAGTCATCGATCAGTAAGGTAAAAAGCTGTGTGAAAGAAGGAAGGCAACCACCTGTGTATAGTATAAAATCCGCGATGTGAATGTTTATGATCTATTCTATGGACAAATTAAATACCATCGGGTATATATATAAACATTGGCTTTCACGTGTGCTGTGGTGACAAAGGTACAAGTTACAGGCTTATATTTCCAAGTTGCCGCAAAATTGGTGAACAGAAAGTAACCAGAGATGGTAGTTAAGAGTATTAACAACCAATAATCGATTGAAACATACACCCTGCTTGACTTGCTTACCAGTCCCTATGGTGTAAATGTATTAATACCCCCAGGTGAGTGTGCTTCCTTAGTGAAAGCAGCTAAAATTCCCACATGGCACATTACCACAGACCAACGCTTTTTCAATCTGCAGAAATTATGGCGACCCGTTCTTCTGTAACACCTTTCTCTGTGATTACTAGAACACATACAACGTTGGCCTATGAGCTCTATGGCGAGGGAAGAACCCCATCAGTTTATTGCCGTATGATCAGCACCCATGAACGGTAGTCTGTGAATTGATGTTGTGATACTGTTGTTAGCATTTCTGCTACCAGCATCGAACAGTGGTTTGGGGGGTAACCATATGTATGACACTTAAGTTTAAGGGTCACAGATATCCTTATTAAATCAAATGTCATCTTAATTATCAAGACAACGTGTAGTTTTGATGTGCCTCCTGAAATTTTAAGATAGGAAATGTGACAAATTAAGGCAGATTCTAAGCGATCATTCAAGGACTCTTGTTTCAAACAACAAACTCCACAACAGTAGCTTGGCATAGGGGGAAGTAACGGAGTAGTTTCGGGTGATGGGTCGCAACTTAAACGTGAAGAAGTTGCCAAATGGTGTGTAGGACAAATCACTTGCCATGTATAACAGATTTCCGTCCGTATGAGTAGAAGTTGAGCCCAAAGTTTTCAATTACATCAATGGAATTTTCAGTCTAATTGAGATCGATCGATTTACTTCCTTCTTTTCTGCTTAGATACCAATTTACAATAGGTCTTTCACGATTAAAGAACGTCGGGCTTTGACTCATTAACTTGCATAGACTGGGTTTATCATAACAACTTATAAACGGCCCAGCATGCATGCGTCCCTGAGTTTTTCATGTCATGAGGGCACAAAAAGCAAGTAGTACTTTAATAGCATAAAAGCATTGTATGAGGACTTGTTAAATACATGTATGCATAAATTCACCAGTCAGATCACCGAATAATTCGTCAATAGCCTTGTACTGCATGTGGGCACTCATCCAAACCTTCTAAAGAAAAAAAAACCGAAGATCTTAGCTTGAAAACTCTGTGAAGACTTAACTTCAAATGGCTGAAGTAATCATGTTCAAACTCAATTTCACTTCAATGGACCAACAGTACATTATATGTACACAATAGATTATTGGAGAAATGCATTACCCTATTTAGACAAAATATATGGTACAAGGGTATCCAAAGGTTTTTTTAAAGCAATTCACCAAGCAGTTTACAGGAAGATCCGCCCCACCACCACTACCACCATAAAAAATACTAAATGGATCGTTGACTTTGTCTTAACAGCACAAGCTTACAGCACACAGAAACACATATGAGTCCAACTATGTACATATGCATTTGCTTTAGTATCTATATAATAACCTTGCAATTTTTTCATCATAAACAATTTTTCAATCCCTAGGTAATAGCAGCATCACTAAGCAAGCAGTTTTTGTAGCTTCAAAGTCAATGTACATTAAAACGAAGTTCAAAGAGAATTCATTCCACGGTTTTGGAAGAAAACTAAAATAATTCAAAACAAAAAGCATAAAATAGACAAAAAACCGTACCATCTCTTCAACAAATTATGGTCTGCCATGTTCCAGAAGTGCCCTGCTACAATGTCACACAATTCACTGTGTGGCTTTGAACATTTTATTTGAAATTATCCTTATTTTTTTTTTTTTTTTTTTTTTTTGGTTGTTTATTGGTTGGTTACTTTTGTCAAATGAATGTATATCATTGAACTTCACTTTCATTAAACCATGACCAAATAAACCACTTGCTAGAGACCTAGCCAAGGTTCGAACCAATTCTGACGCTTATCCATTCACTTATATTGGGGGACCACATGTACATGCATTTTTCAGTGAACTGCCCAAGCTCCCATGTGTCCTTATTGATCAGCACGCTATTTAATTGAGCCTAAAATATTCGGAAATAAAAGCAGTGCACAACCTGGTGAAGAATTTGAGGTAGACCAAATTCAGGAATATTCTAGCCAAATTTGGAGACCACAGGTTTTGGAAAAATCTGGAATTACAATTGCTATCAATTTAAAGTAGTTTTTGGATTATGCAGTGCCTTTACTTTTTTGCATGAATTGTTTTAATGTACAGGGCTTGGGAATGTTGGTATGGAACGAATGCTAGATCAATAAATAAATATATTATTATTATTATTATTATTATTATTATTATTATTATTATTATTATTATTATTATTATTATTGTTATTATTATTATTATTGTTGTTGTTGTTGTTGTTGTTGTTGTTGTCTTTGCCATTGTGATTGTCATATCCATTATCATTTTAATCTATAATATGTGACCATACTGCTACTTAAAAAACAGAACCATGATATATCAACGCGTCTTCACATTTCTAGCAACGTCGCAACACGCGTTTAATACGTGCTGTTTTAAATAATACGGGTCAGCAGCACTTGTACGAAAGAAAATGTGTGTGGTTCTTTGGGAATATGTTTTATTTGGGGGCTTTTTTGCTTTTGTTTTTTGTTTTTGTTTTTTTCTTGTTTCGTTTGGGGTTTTTTGTTTTTGTTTTTATTTATTTGTTTTTTTTCTTTGGGCGTTTTTTGAAAGCTTTTCAAATATTTTCGAGCTTAACTCACTAGCCCAGCCTTACCATGCTTAGCCAGTCATAGGCACTTTCCACCAACCAGGCCACACTGCAACCATCATCAGAGAAAGGTTCCGAAATTGTATATAGCGTGACAGCCTGCTACCAGCATGTCATTCCGGATCAAATGCACAACCCAACAGGACAAACTGCTGCTAGTATTACTTATTTTATTAGTTATATATAGATCAACCAACGATGAGAGTGTGGCACGGTACAGCCACAAATACAAAGTCAAAGGAAAATGTAAGCTGCTGCCGTAAAAGGTAAATCACACATACAGACAAAAACACATGCGCAAACCCATACGTATGTATGTATGTATGTATGTATGTATGTATGTATGCATGCATGCATGTATGTATGTATGTATGTATGTATGTATGTATGTATGTATGTATACATGTGTGTGCTCACACTACATATATTATGCAAAGATTATGCAATTTAGCATGTTTGTTTATACCATAATTTAATATTAAAAGTGATAATAGTAGCATTATGTAAGATAAATGAACATGGATATTTGCTTGCCAAACTTGGGGGGGGGGATATGGAATGGGGTACTCATTCACAAATCAATACCTCTAGATAGGAGGGGAATGAATAACACAGAACACGACAAATTAATCAATACTGTAACTTTTGAACTTAATATGCAGGACTGGATTCAGAACGTGCACAAAGTCTTTGCGTATTGTATAAACACACACACACGCGTATTAGCAAACGTTTTATTAAGTGAACGTGCCTATAAATATAATGATCATTTCCCATGCTTGGGAACTGTCGGTCAAACATGCAAACAATAGTAGCTAAATCTTGGACTTTCGGCACGAGACCTTTGTCATGATTTAGGGACGTTTTTTATATATATATATATTTATATTTATATATATATATATATATATATATATATATATATATATATATATATATATATATATATATATATATATATATATAAGCTATTATTCTAAAGTGCGAGTGGCACTTCTTGTCAAGGGGTCTCATTTACACTTGTGGTAAGTTTATCCCACATGTATCGGAGCTACAGGTTTGAAACGTTATGAAAATTTACCATGCACTAAAGTTTGGGATACTATCATTTGATTCTTTTTAATTAAACAGTTTTTGTTTTATGTGTGTTCAAAGTGTTCAAAGCAGACCCTGGCAGTTTCTTCGCTTTGGAGATTCACAGGAAAAATGTTTTGCCAGCAAACGGAAAAGGCTTCCTCAGTTGTATTCTTAGCTTCATATTCTTAATGAGTTATAAAGAATTTATTGAAGAGCGTTTTAGCAAGGCTTTCTCAAAATTTAAGAATTCATATAATAATTTCAGGCTGAGAAATCTCCTCTAGTAGTGCAAGAGACAAGTTTAAAGGAGCAATTTGTTCGCTTGCCTTGTTTGTTGTTAAGTACTCCATGAGGCAAAGGATGTGCCCTATGAAGTGTTGTCACAATGAAAAAGCACAGACATACATTAAAACTTGCGTTTTCTGATGTTATCTTGCACAAGCTGGAGCCATAATGTGCAGGGCTAATTGCCACATCATGAGCATAAATGTGACAACTATTGCTTAATGAACAGGCACTTGATGAGACCAGGTAATGAATGAAGCCACATGCCTTTTCGAACATTCCTAACTCCCTGATCAGGTGATCATTTCTAAATAAACACCGAGACATGACGTCACCTGTAAAAGATGCTCACAGCAAGGAACAAGTTCTGGCTTAATGTTCTTAAAAATCTAAAAAGCTCGTAACAACGCTACCTGGTATGATGGGAGGACACCAAAACCTTTAACTAAAAATGACAAAAAGTCTTACTTTCAGGAAGCCAGATTTTCAGAGGGAACTGACCTTTTTATCTGCCACCTAAGCATCACTTCATCTTGTTTGGTACTTATGCCACTCAGACGTGCTCAATAATTTGTCATGATATAATCCAAAACGAAGATTGGGATGACCATTTCTTGGAATTGTTCGATGTTCACTTCAGCCCTAAGCAAACAAGATAGGCCAGCCTACGTCCGGTAGCTCAGAAGGAAGGCATGGTTTACTAACCATGGCAAGGGCTTACATGGATGTCGCACCATCGCTAGAATAGCTATACTTCCTTAACCAATGCATTATTTAATTGCATTAACACTCACAACTATCGACAGTTTTCCTGTCAAGTTTAATTGTAGCCTAAACAGGTAATCTTTAGGGTTAAACTATTTTCACAGTATCCAAGCTATGTGCTTACTCTTATGGAGAGACATGAACTAAACTTTACTAACGTCATTTACATATGCTATCCTGCACCATTTCAAAAAGACGCATTGATTATCAGTGTACTCCATATATTATTGAAAGACATGTAAATCTGTTCTATGTACTTTGTGCAGAATGTTGTAATCGATTAACATTAACCATTTCCCGCTCAAATCATCCAAAAGTACCTTTTACAAATTCCCATCTGCTCTTATTGTATTCATCTAAATCTCTTGCAAACAGAAATACCTTGAATCAAAAGTGCACTTAAATTCGATCAACATGGCATGACCTAGCTAAGTAAACAGTTTCTTTGGCGTTAAATTCCATGTTAAGGAGATCTGTTGACTCTAACCAGTAAGGGATTACACAAAACGTTTCTCATGCGATTGTCAGTCCATAGGCGCATACTTTAAGAACGAAAATTATCCTCTCCAGTAATGGCCAACATGACTTCTATTGCGAGCTAGCACTGAAGTTAACGTCCAGTCAGCACACATGTTGTTTTCCTATGAAGCAACAGTTGTCTGCGTTGCAGCACCTTTGTCGCTTGTTTCATCGTCTGGCTTCACTCCTTGAAACTTTCTTTTTATGTAGGTGTATGCTAGAAAGTTAAAGACACCACCCATGTTGACAAAAATAACCGTGAGAAGAATAAGCTCAATAGGGGGCGACGCCGCGATAATCCAGAAGCATGCAAGTATGTAGGGCCAAAACTGCGCAAAGTAGGACAAGACGAAAAGCATGCTCATCTTTGCCACTGTATCATATTTTCTGCTCTTTTTGCCCATGTTATTTATCATTCCACTTTGGACCCTTCTCAGTTTAATCCAGACGCCAATGTAGCAAATAAGATTTACAACTGCAACGGCCAACATTATGCTTGCAATGATATTGCTCAAAATCCCAGCATATTTCGTCCGACCATCCACGTAACACCTGTGCCAATCAAAGAATAACCAATGATAAAAATCATCACTTTGTATTAAAGGTCTCACCATAAGATCAGCAACTGATTTAATAACCCCGCAACATGAAATTTATAATCATAGTTTCAACAAACAGTTTTTTAGAGACAGAGTAAGATGAATTGAACGCATCATTATTTAGTAAGAGATCCAGTAGAATCAAGATTCAGTCAAACATACAATACATTACTGTGCCGCAACGGAAAAACAAATTTATAAGACCTGATGGTGCATATACTGTGCCGTTTACAAAGCGAATTAAAACAATAGTGCGATGAACAAAGCTCTTCTCAAAATAAAATTCATTGAATGAAAATAAACTGACTCGCAGAGAACGACTCACCAGGCACCGGAAGGTCCTAGAAGCCCCAGGGCAGCTGTTGTTGTTGCAAATATTGCAGGAATTCCTAAAGCAATAAGGATAAGCCTCCAGTCATAGCGCCCATAACTGATGCGCTCTTCCTTGACCACCATTATGAAGGCATTCACTGCCATGATCGTGACCACCAAACATCCACTAAACATGAACTGAGTTAGATTGTATGCAAAGAATGTACAAATGCCATCCGGGGGATGATTATGTACAGCAAGCATGTATGCATGGTCCAATATATGGCTTACACTGAAACACAAGTCACAAATCGCTAGATATACAACCATGCGGTCACCTATATTTCGTTTCCAAAAGTTCTTTTGCGAATTAAATATGATAGAGTATAGAAGTAGGCCGCCACTGACCAACACGCTGATGCTGAGACTACAAAGGGCAGAAATGTGTATCACATAGAACATTGGCCCAGGCAGGCCCACTACTGGCAGACTGCTGCCGCTGGCCATGATACATGTACCTCTAGGTTGATGGTTCTTATTTGTCCAAACCCGACAGAAATTGTGCTGTTTTCTTCGAAACGTATCTTTTATACCAGCTTGACGAACTGAAATAATAATAATAACTTACCACATAAATATGACGCTATAGAGTTTGATTTTGTAAATACTTGAGGCGTGGAAAAGGACACCTGTTGCCTTATTATTTTTCGAAATATATGTTATGCAATATGAAGCATGGACCGTATAGCGTAGCAATACTAAAACGTCTATAACTTTACCATATTACATGGGACCATGAAGCCATTGCTGTACATGTGTTTACGTAATCAAATGTTTGTGCTTTATATTAATAAAGGTTTGTTCAATTGGAAGCTCGCATCGCAATTACAGAGTCCGAGGGGGTGTTTCCAGAACAAACATTGCACATATATAAGATATTTTTATCTTAAGAATTTATTAATAAATACCTTGCTTAATCTAACATACGAAAATACTATTCAAACATAACCATAAATGGCTCACCGATATAATGTTCAAAATCAACTGCTTTGCACGATGTGGGTATTTGTTATGCATAAACACATCTGCAGGAGTGTTTTTATGTAGGAATTGTAAATATGATTAATAATACTATTATATGCCATAAATATACCCTGTTAGGACAGTATATTATGGTATATCTGGTCTGGTTGAGAGCAGATGGTTGCCATTCCAACAAAATGTGTGCGCATGTACCGAGTTAAAATGATCAAGAGAGAATATTTTGTGGGTGGATTTATTTAAATTTTTCAACTTTCATGACCATTTTTTTTTCATAACTTTGTCTTACACCATTGAACATTCAAGTTTGCTTTCCAAGCTTGAAGATGTACAGACGGGGTAAGAAACAAAAACTCATTTTTTTACTGTTCGATTCTAGCATTTTCCTCCTATAATTCCATCTGCGAAAGCCGCACTTCCGAAAGACGCTTCAAAGATACTTGCGAATTTAGACATTCTCTCGCGGGAGCGCGTACGTGTACAGATCTTCAAAAAAATTAATAGAGAGCTCACGACATGGTATGGCGACGGTGCCCTTTCGTTTTTGTCTCCGTTGTGTGAGAAATGTTGTCTATGCGTCAGTTGTCCTTGAAGATTAGTCATTATACGATCCCCAGATCAAAACATTCATGCTAGTGCTGCTTCTCAATTTACAATCTATGTACAAAAAGATGACGCAATTTTATATTTGTCTTCGTGTTTTTACACATTGAAAAATGTCCTGGCTTTGGGTATTTATATTGCAGCATCACACAGATACAACTGAATATTATTAAGATAAACGCAAATTCAAGGCATTTAGACGGAATCAGTACATTTGTTTCAATTTCGTGGACACATTTTGATTTCTCTGATCTCAACCTGTAAAGATCCTTTCTGAAATACATATATTGTTGAACTGATCTGCAGCAATGTTTGCCTCTGTTTTTTCTTGGGTAATTCCGTTTTTCCCTGTCATACCCGTCTTCAGCGACCGATAACGTAAAAGGTTGTTTCCATCAATCCTACTAAATATTGTCCTTTCAAATATATTGACTGAAAGTTTCAGGGAAGACGTAGAACCAAATCTTTGGCAGAGTCCAACAATATGACCTTTCTAAGGTTAAATACTAAATACCGCAAAAGGTTCGTGAGAAGGGCATTGTTTTGGGGTTCTCATTGCATACGATAACAATGTATAAGGTTCAACGTGGAAAAGTCATTTAACTTTTAGACCAAATATCATAGAACCGTGCATCCCTGACACTCAAAAAGTGAGGGTGTAACATTTTTGGACATTTTTCGAAAAAAATGAAGAGAAAATTCAAATGTATGCTACCAGAAGTTCAACACATGTTTCGGCAAAAAACATATCGGGGATTTTTCATAACTTTACCTGTTTGTTTCCAAAGGTGAAACAACATTTGAAAAGGTCGTTTTTGTGAAATTGATCAAGTCTGTGGGACTTTTCATTTTTGATATGCATTTAAAAAGAGAACTGGTCATTTCATAGAAAATTTCTGACATATTTTGGCTACAGAGAATGTTTAAATAAGTCAGGTTTTATTTGATTAAAGCCAGTGAATTTGTTTCAGAGAAGTTTCCATGTGAAACCGACATTTTAGAGCCGATGTCTATTGGCAGTTATCGAGATCGAAAGGTTAACTCGGTTCACTGACTACTATGTTAACATTGAAATTATTTTGCTAATTTTTTCAGATTGCATTGGGGCTAGCGCTTTTACATTAAGACATAAGATAAACAATATATATGTCTACCAAAATGTCTCCAACTATCAAAAGAACAAAGTTATCCACAATTGGTTGCGTATTGCCTTAACTCTTCGTCTTTTTGTATATATAATTAAAGGCGACAAGCTTTACTCGTCAAGTTTGGAATAGAGTGGAATAGCGGCAAAACTGCTCTAGCAACGGACTAATTCATGGATGTAAAAATGCAGGGCCCACTTTTGTATACGTTATCAAATTACGAAGCCATGAACCAATGACAATTACAGGACACTTGTCCATAAACTAGCAACAAACACTTTTTAATGCGTATATGATGTGCCAATAGTTATTATATTCAGGCTTTGGATTTTATTCTGGCGCCATATTTTTTTCATATTTCAGTTTATTCTTTGGTATTCAATGCGTTTTGATATGGATGAAATCAGAGACTAATAACCTTATTATTTGTAAGTGGCACATTCATACTTGGGCGTATCGCCTAAGAGCCACCTTTACGTCTGCCGTGAGGTTTATCTATAACACGACTTTTGCTTTCACATCAGCACAAACCTTGGGTGAAAAGAATGTTGAAATGATCCCTGGGCACTTTGTGATCACATGCAGGCATGTGCTGATGTTCTTATATAAAGATATAAATGCTTTATTGGGATGTATAGTGTCCAATGTTTCATAAAGGCCATATAATCCTTTTAGTGCAAAATATTGATCTTCGAGTCTGCTATCGGTGCAGCGCGTTCCATTATATTATCCAAGAATGCCTTTTTTCGGAAAGACACATGCATTGCATTGCCAAGATTAATAAAAAAAAAACTTTATATACATTCGATGTCATGGTCAAACCACGATACCTGCTGAATTTCTCAGGATTATGATCTTCCAACACAAAATATAAAATCCCTTTTTAGCAATCGACTGGAAATTTTCAGCAATTTTATATTTTTTTCACAACAGAAGTACACAAAGTGGATCCTACAGTCTGCATAAACACACTTCGAATTTATGCAAGATCTTCTTTTTTAGTTTGTTCAGAAGCTGTGTATTATAGCTCAACCGACCCTCACATCGTGCTGCGTAACATGGGGACCGCACACGACAGGACTGGTAGCACCGTGTGCCTTATGTTAATTGTGTACCCGTTTGGTAAAGTCGTATTGGTGGGTTGATCATTAAAATTACGCGAATGTTCACATAAAACTTTATTTATTTTGATTCCTTAACAATACGACTTACTGTTCATCGGATCACGAATTGGCAACAGACATTAATTGTCCAATTTAACCACTGCCACTTTCGCCAATGGGCCTTTGTACTCTGCAAACCTAAGGGAAATTATGTACTATTACTTTCACTTCTGCTACTGTTTTTTGTTCTACATTTGGCACACATTGGTGCTTTTATTCTCATGTATTCATCCCAAAAGTGATTTAATTATCGCAGGAAAAGCAATCTAAAGTTTCGACCTTTGCATTTATAGTATATTCGCCAGATTGCGATATTGCGCACAGATGTATATATATATATATATATATATATATATATATATATATATATATATATATATATATATATATATATATATATATATATATATATATTTATATATTTATATACATATATATTTCTTTGTTCCAAAGATTAACCCCTAATTGTCTTCTGCTGATTAATTTAAGTAACATGTCTTTCCAGTCAAATCGTGCTCTCTTGGTGCAACTGTATGTCTAAAATGACCATCGATGGAAACCCAAGAGACAGAAACCATTATCTAGTAAGTATATATGTACTCATAGAAGACCAATAATTGGCGAAAACATATATTTATATTTCATTACATTTATTGTGCACTTCACATACCAAATATTTGAAGCCCTGGGGCTTAGGACTGTTCATTCAACTGCAATAATATTGTTTGGCCATTTGGTACCAGGTCTACAGTCAAGAGCCTGTACCTGAGTATTTTATGAATTCAGTCTTTTTTGCTGTCAGTCGGCGATCAATCACCCAGGTGCAATTATAGTATGGACATTTTCAAGCCTTTCCTAATATTCCCTTAATATATACAAACCAGCAATAGACAATGTGCACGTAATATAGAGTGATTCACATTATTGGGTATCTGCTTACTCCTAAAATTATATGCCCTTCATGTCAAACATCGTTAGTATGTAATATTAACATCAAATCAACAAAGCTTTCTATTTTGTTTCAAGGTCATTGCGACATTCACCCATTTCTGACACATTAAATATACATTTGCTAAGTCCAACCGAGAAAAGGGACAAGCTTTTTTTGCGACAATACGCAGAAGATAGTGGCAAAGATTCTGTATCAACTAATGTTAATTTGATATTCCAGGTCTGTTGAACCGTCGTCTTCAAAAATGGAATGAGGCGTCCGTTGAAGCTGTAGATAAATCACTTCTTCTGATGGATGTCCCTAGTACCTTCCATGCAATAATGATATCTGTTTGTAAGGACCAAACATGGATCGATCCCTACGTGCTGGTGCCTGACAACCCCATTTTGATTCATGTATTTATATTTAAAATTATATTTGTCTTCAAATCTGTGAATGTAATATCAGGTTGCAAGCTTATATACCAGTCCAGTGGGAAAAACTACCCGGTAAACATTTCAAGAAGAACAAAGAACCGGACTGTATGAACTATTTTGCTTATAAGTGGATACAGAGTTTTCTGATTTCTTCTATTTTATACTGCCTGTGGTGTTAGTTAACAGACATTAAATTGGCTAATAACTATATATATATATATAGTTATTAGCCAATTTAATGTCTATATATATATATATATATATATATATATATATATATATATATATATATATATATGTATATATATATATATATATATATATATATACTACAGATTCATATTAGAGAAGTGGCTGGATAAATGTTGGAATTATAACAAGAAGTTCCATCCCCTACATTCACTTAAATGCAAAATATTTACTTTTCCCATGCTCTTTTAACTGTTTCTTTCCCTTTTTTTTTGCAACTGGTCAGTGTTATATCGGTACTAACCGTTACTTGCTTGTAAATTAATTGATAATGTTAGTAATAATATTATGATAGGTATGTCACAGCATTGGCATCGTCATCCAAATAAAAAGAATTATACCAATAGCAAATATTTTGATAAATGATAGCATTTCATGCAGGTTAAAAAAATGAAACAAAAAAAAAAGAATCAAAATGATCTTAAAGCAGATCCCCCGGCTTTAGTCCGTCTCCAGTTTGATAATCTTTTTTGAAACCCATCCCCACCCATACCCCAGTCTGCCGGTATTCCGGCATTAATGTCTTCAGCTGTCATAAATGTAATCGATCCCAGATATTTTGTCATATCAAAGATATATTCAAATTTAACACAGAAAGACATAGAAGCACTGAGGCCAGCATCTACAGCGGAGCCTATTGTGTTTCTAGGGTTCAAGCCACAATAGCCCCAAAATCATTCATCCCGTGATCACTACGTCGTTTAACGAGCAGACGGGACAAGGCATGAAGTGTCACCCACTCATCAATACCCATTGGTCTTTCACACCTTAAAACGGGCTGATTTTAAGGACTATCTAAGCCACAGTGGAGATTTCCGTTGATTTAAATAGTTTGAAACAGTGTAACATGTACACAGATGGCTATCGATGTCTATGGGAATAGCAACCTGCTAGCTTACCAGCTTCCAACGTTTGCGTGACAAATGAACAGATCAATTAATGGTTCACAAGGACCTGCCAACACTTCTGTCTGCTCCTGGATGGGATATAATCTGATCACATTGATGATTTACACTTCCGAGGTATGTAAACTTTGCCTGCTAGAAGGAGAGCTTGTGATGGCAAACATTAATGTGAACACATGGTTAGCAATATTGGATCATTATAAGTAATGATATAATTCATTCTACGCGAACATCATTGATAATAGAACGAGCTGCTCGACTACATCTCTTCAAAATATTCAGTACCCTTAAACTCAAACAAGTGAAATAAGGAACACCATTCAGAAAACTGACAGGAGATTTCGTTGTATCTTAAGTTTCACGAAGGTTAGGCATTTGTCACCCAGATTTTGACCCAGCATGTTACATCACAGAAGTAGAATGTAAGAATTTATTCAAAAAAATTAAAAGGTTTATTTGTGTTTTGATACATTCAATAATAACGAGCTTTCATTGTTAAAGATAGGAATAAAAGTTCGACAATGTAATTGAATATAGAGGTCCTGCTACAAAGCAAGATAGCTTTATATTTATGCAATACTCCCAAGCAATCATTTAAAACTGAAAGGCTAGTTTATCATAATTGTTGATAGTCTATATGAAAATTCCACAATTCGTAGGTCAAAGAAGCTACTTTGTAATGAGAAAATATATCTTGATATGTCAAGAAGACTGTTTCACTGTGCAGAGAAAAAACAATATGTCAGTATTTAGGGTTTTACGATTGGTACAAATGTTGAAGAAAAGTGCAGGAAAAGCAGCAGGAAAAGCAACATGAAAAATTGTGTTTATCAAACTTTAAATGAAGAGAGATATAGAATGTGGCACACGTAAGAAATATAACATCCAAGGTGAAGTGCAACATGCAGTAAATAGTGGAACAAAAGAGATATGTCAGCTGACCAAAAGAATTTTATATCTTCATGGTTGATAATGCATAAACAGATCTAAAGCGGCTTATAGTACTATGGACACACCTAAATAAGTTGAAAAAAGGCACAAACCTTTGGGTCCTTCGATGTATGCTGCAAGTGTGGACTATGAATAGGTCATAGTGTGGCAACATAGTTTACAAACTGAAATGTATTTTAGATATTCATGAATTTGGTTACCAACTTAACAATAATGTAGGCATACTATTAATGAAATAGATGACGGTATTTTGTTGGTATAAATATGTCAAGAAGTTCGTCAGTACGACTAGCCTTTTAAAACTATCAGGTATAGTAAACTGAATATCATGTATTCACAAGATACCATTTCTTTATTTTAAAACAGCCTAAATACCCAAACGAAGGAGAAACCTAATTCTATTTCCAACTGTCTGATAAGCTCATTTATGACTAAAGCTAATATGTTTGACTCTGCACATGAGCATTCTATTATACATGGCATTGTCAAGGATAAAATTAGAGCATGCCCTACCCTTAAGTTTAATGTTAATCGAGATATGAAGGCATGAGCACTGAACATCTCAAATCTGGTAATATGCCCATTTTACGAAAATATCGTCCCAAAAAACCTAGTTTGAATCCCAATAATCCAAAAATGTATCTTCCTATTGCAATTGGTTGTATCCTTGCTAAGATCATGAAATTATTCTTATTACCACCTGCCAGTGTTTGCGACACACAGTTTTGATTTCTGCGAGTGCTGACATACTCACTTTGCTTGTTCCCTGTGAATGATCTCATCACTTATTTTAGGTAGGCTGATTCTCTTTTATACATGTGCCACTCAGACACTGAAAAGTGTTCCCAGAAGATCTGGTATCCTGTTTTTTTTTTTTTTTTTTTTTTTTTTCTTTAAATTATGGAATGTCACTTCTGATTATTGTAGTAGTACTTGGTGAGCAATTTATAGACTAGCTAGTGTTGGTATATGTTACCTCCAGGTTAAATTCGCATGTAAAACCATACTGACGGAAGCATGTTCCTAGCTTAATGTATGGCATGCATTATAACTGGAGTAAAAGAGAATTGACAGACATTGAGTCTACCCAAGTACCCATAGAAAATCATGTTTGTGGTAGAAACGAGGGCTCACCACTTTTTACAGTTCATTGCTTTAAATATTCCTAGTGCAGGTCATCGTATCATGCGTGATGTGGTTTCTTTTGCCCACGGAATTATCTTGTTCCGTCACCATGTAAAAGTTTATGTCTTAAATCATTATCATATTTGCGTGTAATTGATGATATTGTGCCTAGGAGGTTGCCTATTGACTAATAGATACATTTTCATGTTTCGCCTGTTCAAGTCATGCTTCGCTGCGATCAACCCTCATCACGTGTCTATCGAGTGTGAGAGCATCACAGGCACGTTAAAATTTTTATTCGCTTTACGTGAATACAGGAACAGGAATTCTACAGGATATCAGCTGTTTTATTTGCTTGCTTACTGTGTATAGGTTTACTGTGTTTTCTTCTTTGAAATATATATTATGACATTATATTACCTATGATTTACTGTGACTTTGACGCTCTTTATTTAGCTGGTGACTTTGTCGATAAGTTATTTTGTTTTATTTATCATGTTCATTCTGTTTGTACATTTACGTTCTCTGTGTTAAGCCATGTTTTACATTTATTTTTTTTTTGTGCTTTTATTCTCCAACTCATAAAGGCTCAATAAATATATATTAATGGAAACAAACCTCCCTCACACACTTGGACCCGCCTTCTTAGTTATTATAACTATGAATATCCCTTCAACGAAGCTTAAAGAAAAAGCTTGGAATACCTTTGGAAATCATCAAAACATAAATGAACACCATTATCCACGTTAAAAGTGCAATCGTTTTGATCTTCCCCACTACCAACTTTTTCTCTGATTACCTGAGTATCAGCCTTTATATTAGCTATATATATATATATATATATATCAAATCATTGCTTGGCTGTGATATAACCTAAGGGCATAAGACAGGTTCTGATGAATTTCATTGTAATGTCAGGGAATAGACTGGAAAAAGCAATGATACCAAATATGAAATATATATCAGGTGGTTATGCTTGTACTTGTATTGTTTGGACCAAGAACATATAGTATTGACCCCAGTCTAGCAATGCATATGGTAGTAATTGACAGCTACCTGAGGGTTTATGGCAAACACACACACACACACTAAAATTGGTCATACTTAATGTTATATCATTTCACGTACACTAGAAAAATTGCACCCAAAACAATGACCAGCATATACTTTCATTTTCAATTCTCTGTTGCTCCTGTGAGGGCTGAAATTGACTGAAGTTCTTAAAGGCTCTGATACGTTCACCATTCAGTCACATGGGAGAACCCAAGGATGGTGGCTGCAATACATAGAGACACTGACCCAAGAAGATTTAAACAGTTCGAAATAAAACAATCAGTATACCTCTGCAAGTAATAATAAGTGACAAGCACAAGTGACTATAACAGAATATACCTCCACATGGGATGACAATAAATTACACCTTTACATGTGATAATGAATAAGTATACCTGTACAAGTTACAATAGTACATGTATACTTTCGCATAATGTTAAACAAGCTGAGGAAAAAAAAACTACTAAAACCAGTGCTATGATTCATCCTGGCAAGTGTGCTGTGAAGTATATTCAGGTAAAAGTCACTTCTTTATGTGTTTACAAAATGGTTGCTACTGGTGCTCATTAGTCTTTTTTTTTTTAACTTCCTCATGAAAAGTATTTGTGAAACAAAATACAAAAGTTTATGTCTATCTAAAGTTTTTGCATCTTGCCACTGCCACTTTTGTAGTATTGTGTGACCAACAACAATGCAAAACTCGTCAAATGTTTTGTTTTGTTGTCACTGTCACCAAAATAATACATATGTTGTCTTCCTCAATAAGTCTGAATTTCCTTGTTCCTATCCTTGAGTTATTACTGTCTACTGAAAATTGAGTCAATTTCAGCCATTTTTATGTGTGTCCGTAATGATCATGCTGTCTCCCTGAAGATGTTGGTTTTACCTTTGTTTTTTAAAAAAATCAAGGATAATCAATCATTTATTTTCCACTCGTAAAGGTGTTATCCTTGTCAACATTTTCAGTCCTTTCAATACCACCAAGGTTGCTTTGTATTCTATACATGACCTTCTGTCGAGGTATATCAGGGTTGAACTGTTCTAACACTAAGCATAAAATATGCTGCTGGCTCAATAACTGTGATTATTGAAACTCTTTTTATATGTTTTCAGCAACAGTGTACTTGAAGACGAGCATATCAGATTGACATACTGGCCAATGGGAAACTTTGCCTTGATGACACAAGATTTTGTTCAAGGTATTTAATTCTGATGCATTTGCTCCCACGGTTACTGTCGTCATACACTTTCTTCTCAGTTACACTAGCCCAGTCAAATTTAACTTCATTCAATCAAATCCCAATGTTTCATATTCATAGATGTTCTTTCATCTTCTTTCTCTTTGTTGCTTATATACAGCTGCTGTTTTTTCAACCCCAGGGTTCTTTGTCAGGATGGTGAAAGTTCCAGTCCATAGCAACTGTCAACATATCTGTGACCTTTGCACAAACACTCTTTTTCTTTGTGTTCCTTTGCTGTAGTATCTTGTGCTTATTTATACTAGTACTGGAAAACAATAGGAGAAATAGTAAGACATTTCTGTGGACACTTGTACGGATGTTGCTGTCATGAAAAATTCTGGACAGCACTAAACATGACACTACTTTGACACATGATCTTTTGTCTCATCTATAAATGCCAAAGCTCCGACAATTTATTTCCACTCAATCACTTACATGCATCACAGATTGCCTCATTTGCTCGTGATTTGTTTTCTAATCCAATGTGGTTCATAATTATTTTCATGGGGACTTTCAAGGGCCATATTTTGAGCTGTAATTACAATCCTCTGTCCAGGACATGTCAGTTGATTGGTAAAGCAGCCATAATAGCATATATTGTTATCCCTGTTTTCTTTCAAGGAGATATATAAATTGTACGTTGTATGATATGTGGTTTGATGTTTTCTGTGACCTGTGCCAGGTATGCATATATACATCATCTGGTACTGAAAACATGAGGTGCTTTTTATTTTATTTTATTTTTTTTTTTATTTTATTTTTTTTTTTTATTATTATTATTTTTTTGTGTTTTAGGTACCATATCGAGGTTTTGTTTCACTTTTTTTGGAGTTCTAGGTACACAGTAAAGTAGAAAATGCCCCAGCATGTTTTTACAAGATACAGATATTTTATTAGTAAGCCATTGGTGCAGACTTGCCAGGAAAGGCAATATAAAATCTGGAAATTAATTTCAGGAAATAAAGAAATGTGTGTCCAGATCCCGATTCACTTTATTCATAAATATATACTCAATTTTCATTACTAGTCTATCAAAATAAGATCAAAATGTATGACATGGTGCATATTTACCTCAACTATGTTTGATCCTGAGATATAACTTTTATTTGACCAATAGTATGATTGCATACCAATACAGATGGCGTAGGACGAATAAAATTGAAGTAATGGTGCTCAGAGCATATCTTCTTGGTATTATAAATACTAACTTGACACTCAAAGTATTTTGACCATTTGAAGCATGATTACAAAATCTCATATCCTTTAAATCGATAAAAAGTTTAAACATTGGTGAAATATATCTATTTTTACTCTATTACAATTATATATAATTCTGAAAATTAAATGATGACCGATAAAGAAGTAATACTGAATTTAAAAAGCCTTACTGGTAGAGTTAAAAACACTTCTAAAATCTACTACTGCTTGGTTCAACATCGTATACTTTCATATCAACTTGCTTTTTGTCATGTCAACATAGCATTTTCCATTACACAACTCCAACCATCAGCCGTGTTTAGTGCCAATGGAGAAAGGCAGTACAATGGTCAGGATTGAACCATCATGTGTCGCAGCAGCCCAAAATTTTATAAGCTTTTTTTCTTTTTACTGATGGGAAATGAAGAGTTTTCTTTTTTATTACACACTTCTTTTTACTTTGCATCTTATTTTAGAATTCACGCAAACACATCTTTGCACTTTACATGTTATTTCAGAGTTTGCGTGAGTACATGTACCGCTAGACGTTTGTTGTATATAAATTTGGTTATCCGAATACGACCAATCATAAATGCATCAACAAACGTATCCCTTTAGAGTCCTTAAATGAAACATATCCACTGTGCCTGCCTGTCAAGCAGCATATAAGTATTCAACACCTGTCAATGTTATCCTAACGTACTCTACTTGCTTATATATGTTGGATTACGCCCAGAAAATTCTGTTGTTATGTCAGATAGGATAAAAAGGGAAATACTGAAAAAATAACTCTGATGTATTTACATCATTTGCATAAGTATTTTCCATGTCAAATTAACAGCACGTGCTATGTAAATGTCATCTGCCATCTTCTCGTCATTGGCAATAATACGCCATATGCCTATCAGGCAACATCTTTTCAAGTATTTGGTATTATGGGCACATTACACAGAGAACCGAGCAGAGCTGTTCAGTCAGTCTCCACAACGTTAAAACGCTTCATACATATTAGGGTTCACAGTTGGCTGAGAAGTTATATGCAGACTTTTCGTTGCTGAGATCTGGGCTCTATTTTCAGCCAGCGTAGCAAGTGAAGAGAGTTTTTACCATTCTAACTGTGCACAGTGGTTTTCTCAGAGTCCTGGAGTTTCCTTTACCACCCACAGGAAAGGGAAGAGTAGCTATACGTCTACATCTGTGCCATTGGATGTGACACGATACATGACTTTCTTTTGCAAACCACATAAAACAAATGGGTCTTTAAGTTATATTCTCCAGATATACATATATGCATTCTGATGTTGCGTATTAAATTATATTAACTATTATTTATTATAAAATTATCAGGACTTGAATTATTGAGGCAGTTTTGGTAGTGGGTTGTATATTATTAAACAAACAAAAATATTGGTCACATAAAATTCCATACATTGAAAGTGCCGCCTCCATGCAGTGTAGTAAATTTGAAATGCTCCATTCTAATTAAAAACGTATGAAGAGAAAATCAATTATCTTAGCCCATATGTGTTACAGGTAGTGTGTGGTTTTGCACACGTTGTAAGCAGTTACCTGGCATTGTTAGGATGGTGTTCAGGTTACCCTATCCCATACCTGACCATACCTAAAGCAAAATGGGTAATGAGTAAATACGGAAAACATATTTACCATTATTGAACTTTTGCCACTTGCTAGATCGCATTACATCACAGTAATTGCAAGGCAAAGTACATTCTCACTAAGTTTGATTCTTTACAGAAGAAACTATTACTATTTAGTAGGCTGTTTACTCTTATTTTTCTTTCCAGAGTAGCACCACGTAACACAAACAAAAGCACTTTACATTGCCTCACTCTTGTCGCCTTATGAATTAAAAGACCAATTGTGCTGCCCCACGCTATGAGAATAAGCATAAAGCACTACCAACTGTGAAGCTCGCGTTGCATGACAACACACAAGCAATCTGGGAACCATACAGAATATGTTAAGCAGGCGATTCAACGTGCACAGGCATACATTGGTAGTCCAGAAAGCGAAAAAGCTTATTTCTGCATCGCCACAGCTGTAAGGCACAAATTGGTAGTCTACAACGGGAAAAAAATTCATCTCACCATAACTGTTATACATGTACTTCACTGCAACTTAGCATGCATGGTACATGTTAGGCAATGCGTGCCATTGCCAACTTATGTGGGGTATGTATATACAATGTCAAAAGTCTTATCCCCAAACATGGACAATTGTCTTGTTGCATGACCCCTTCACGCGGCACAGTCTTCACCAGGCACCCGTTGAAATCACAAAATACATAACGAATGTAAACACGTTACGGAGGCTTTTCATCTTTGTGAATCAAATGCTTTCTTCTTTAGGTTGCAAATATAGACTGCGCATACTCAGCTTGGCAGTCTCCCAATGGCTATATGTAAATTCCTAGATTGTATCTGGTATTTTCTCATGATATATGGTACATTTCCCGGTGGATTTGGAGAGAGGTAACAATATGCGTTATGAAATTGCACATCCAGCAACCAGACAATCATGATGGAAAAGTAATCATTAATTTATTTAGTGTGTTCAGCCTGAAAGAAAGTTAGTAATAAACGAAGCAAAATATTATGGACATATAGCTTATAAGTCCCTGTTTTGTGGTCACCAAGTCAAATAATGCATTTATTTTTTTTACGCTTTTTGTCATATCGCTTACCAGATACTAATCATGGGAGCATCATCGTATAAATAACAGCTATACGTGGTCGGTAATTCATTCATGAAAAAATGGCGTAATTTTATTTAGTCGAGTTCACATTACCAGAGGTATCAGCACTACCACAGATCATGATACCACTAAGGGGCAGCTTTGAAATGTTGGAAACTGAGCAGGTGTCCACTCTTGCAGCCTGCTTAAGAGAGGTTTCTCATAGTTTACACAATCGGTAATGTAAACAGTTTGTGGAACCGACCTGTTTGTGAGTAATTTATTTTCCGAATATTTGCTTTCCACTTTTACATGTTGTGTTTGAAAAGCACTTGATACTTCCTTGCGCTGATCAAGGAAGTATCAAGGAAGGCCGTTTGTATCGCCGGCTTGTCTGCGCTACCCGGTCTGTTCTTGCTCAAGCAGTTCCGACACCCACCTTTCAAATACACGTGTTGCCGCTCTTCCATAAAATTCTTAAAGCTTCTCAATTTTCTCCACGAAATTGCCGTGAACTTAACAAGTCTGTCCAGAAAATTCTGGATGTTCAAGTTTCTCAACTTCATCCAAAAAAGAATAAATAAACTTTTTTAATATGTTCACAAAATTGTAAGAATTGACATATGGCACCCTAGCGTAACAAGTGTATCACAGCTGACGATTTCGTGACGTCAGACATGGTCAGAGACCCCTAATACGTGATCAAGAACAAATCTTCCCCTGTCTTGACACCCAATTTTACAAAAGAAAACACTATGGAGAAGCTGCCCATAAGGGAGCAAGTAATGGAGTTCCTGGCTATTTTGGTTGACCTCCAAGAGACAATAGATAGACTTAAGCTTTGTCCAGCTGAGCCAACAGCAGACCAGGAAGGGCAACAACATGTACCACCAGTAAATTCTGCATCTCGCATCGCTATGTTAGGTTTTGATGTTCCGCCAACATTCTTCATACAAGAACATACCTAACAATCTATCGGTGAAAAGTGTGACTATAGTTGAAATCAATTTCGAGATATTTAATATTTTGTGCATTTCAAATATTTTGTGTTTTGTAGAATTATAATTTATCCAATTCTGTGATATAAGATTCAATTTTATGCACGAAATCCGGAAAGCTCTCTCGGTTTTGGACCTCTTACAAATTTGTAATTTTGGTCCACAGAATTATAAGAGTTTCAGTTTATAGACAATTTACAACTTTGTGTTAAACTTTATGATTTCGCAAAAATTAGGGACGAAACTTATTAATTATCAACAATTTAGTGAACGAAATTGAAGTCATTTACATTTTTGTCGACGGAACTGGTAGAAGTTATATGATTGTGTTGAAAATATTGAAGTTTTGCAGACAAAATTTATCAGTTCTTACAAGGTTGTGCAAGGATTGAGAATTTACAAATCTTTCGACAAAATTGATCAACTTTATAAAATTCTGTGAAACACAATGTTCGATTTAACAATTTCTTGCGCAGAATTGGTACATGGTAACAATTTCGTCCACCAAATGGACTAAAACAACCACAAAATTGAAGTTACACCTGGCACCCCATCGCCAAAATGGTTTTTGAACAGATCATTTATTTTCACGTCAGCCATTGTATCTTTCAACATGAAATGAAGTTTATTGACTGCACTACATACAATTTGTAGCAATTTGTCATTACAGGAGAAGAAAACAAGACAGACAGAAAAAAATACAATTGACCAAGAGCTGCTTGCTCTCGGTATAAGAGGTGTTATCGCCTGTACATTAAACCTATCCATAAGGATCCATGGAGTATTGCAATACAGTGTCTAGTAAACATTTCCAACATTGATAT